>CM033683.1:69208643-69249143 GCA_019514585.1 Dendrobium officinale | reverse complement strand
GGATGAACGCATGGCGAATCGATGTGGAGGATGGTTTTAACTGTCATTAAAATGATAAAAACTTTTTTATCATCCTAGACGAACACATGTTCGTCTGTACGATCGTTTGGTCAAAATTCTATACGAAAGGATGTCGTAAGTTTTGTGATTACGAGAAGCCATTTCCTTTTTTACTCATTTGTTCATCCATATGAAATTTTTTCGTACGAGAAGAATTAAATTTCGTACATGACAAACATAATTTTGTCTATACGAACAGCGTATTTCATTAAGTTGACTGGCTATGAACTCAAAAGTCACACTCACACATCCCTTTCAGAACACTTTCTTCCTTTAGATCTTATCCATGGTAAGTTCAAGCAAACGATAAAAGGTTCTAGCCAAGAGTCCACATAGAAACTCTTCTGATAATTTTCTGTCCAAAGCCAACGAAGAATCTTTTCCTAGATTTGTCTCTGCTAAGATCACCCCGTCTAGAGTTCTTATTCAGGAACAACTGACCTTTCAAGTAATGAACTTGTTTGCTTCAACTCAATTTGGTCTCATTCTCACACTAGTCCACCTCTACAACAAAGAAACATTTCATTATTTCCTAACAAATATGTCCTTCAACTCTGACCATTCTGTAATCAAGTCCTATGGTTTTAAGAAGAAAGTTGAAATCACCAAGACTGACCTAGAAATCTTTTTAAACTTAAGGATTGAGGGAATTAGAGCTCATGACAAGACTACTACTTCTGATTTTGACTGGACTGAAATTAATGAAGTGATTAGAGGAATTATTTTTAAGGAGCATACGCCTAAAGTGTCCTCTCTTGTTCGCAATGCTCGTATCATCCAGCATGTTCTTCAAACATCTATAATTCCTAAAGCTGGTGATAGAGTCAACATTACTCCTCTTCTCTCTACAGTAACCTACTTGATTATGATTAAGAAACCAATAGATGAAGCCCAACTAATCCTTGACTATCTTTATGGACTTTCTGAAATTGGTCATGTCGGCCATAAAAGAAAGAAGAACATAGCTTTAGGACATCTTGTTGCCTTCATTTTGGAGAAGAAGTATGATTTAGTTCATCCAATTCAAGATTTTAAAGAACCTCTCTACTACAACGACTGATCTTTTAGAGCAAACTTCAATAAAGATGAACCACGTAAAGCACATGTTATTAGTGACTCATAGGAGGAACATGAACCTGTACCAGCTCCTGCTAGTGAACCAGATTATCAGGATCTGGTTCAGAGATTTGATCTCTTAGAGTCTCATTTTGATCAAAGATTTAATCAAATTGAAACTCACTTACAACACTAGGATGTTCAGTATAATCAGGATATGGGATATATGAGAGAGCATATGAATGATATTAGTTCCAACATGCTTATTATAAGCAGTTATTTTAATTTCTTCAGTACTATACCTCCTCCTCCTCCTCCAGATTAGGGACCATCAGAGTGATTCATGTACTTGGTTATGTTTTTCTTTAGATGATGTGATTGTGTTTTAGTAGTTTGTGATGTATTTTTCTTTTTGTGATATACTTTTCATTTGATATCTTAGTATTTGACTTTTTATGTCGTATTGATATCATTCCTTAGTTTGTAATATCCATTATAATGATATCAATACAAGTTATCTAATTTTATTTTAATCTATTGTTGAAATGTGTGTTAGCCTATATAAAAATCTCTAATATTTTTTATCCTATAAGTGCTATAACTTAAACTGCAACTCAAAATTGAATTCATTAGAAAATCTAATTTTTCTAAATTTACTCTTGAAAAATATACAAAAAAATGAATGCGCAATGGTTCGCAATTTGAAAAAGAGGCACAAAATAAGCCCACAAGTAAAAGGATGCACAAAAATGAGCCACAACTATTGAAAAATATGAACAAACCGCCACATGTGGTAGTTATTTCTTTCCAAAATATTTTAATCTCTTAATTCAAATTGATCTTCTGTACATTTATATTTCATATTGACATTTGAAATATACAAATTTTATATTTATCCTTTTTGCAATGATTTTCTTTATCTTAGTGTCTAAATTGATTCATGTTTTTGATATATACTTCTTATTATCAATGTTATATCTCTTCTTAAATTCTATGAATCATTTTTATTTATCTAATAATTTAATTTTATTTGCAATGTTTATTTCAATCACTTTCAAGAATGAATTATTAAAGGATTATCATTGACTGCTTACATTTTTGTTCTTTTTCTTCTTCTCTTTCTGCTGTTGTCAAAAAGGGGGAGAAAATATTATTTGTATTATTTGTATCGTATCTTTGTGCTTATTTTGTATTGTAAGTATTATTGTTTTTGAATCTTCGTATTGTATCTGTTTGTATTAAAAAAAAAAAGATAAAATTGTTGAGCAATGCCTCCTTACTTTCTAGACTTTGTTGTGCTTGAAGTAGAACTTCATCAAGAGCTTCAAGTTCTTCAAGCCGTAGAATATCATTTTTCTTCTTTCGTAAATTTGCATTGAACAATAATTCGATGAGATGACAAATTGACCTTGAAAGATAATATGTCTCAGTTTTGAAAACCACGAATATGGGGTGCTTTACGTTGTAGTTTTTTAACTGGTAAAAAATGCTAACAAAACTTCCATCAACTAATCCTGCCATTCTATTTTATTTTTAGAGAGGATTTTCTTAAGCGATTTTATGAAAGTTTGGTTTAAAGCTTTGGCTAAAATATTGGTTAGTAGATTATATGCCAAAGAATAAAGTCAATCAATTTTATGTTGTTCGATAAATTTATTGATTTTAGCACTTTTAAAGGTTGAACTATTTTCAAATATGACTTGATGTGATACTCCAAATAGACAAACAATGTTATCTCGAAAGAATTTAATCACATTATCTTTTTTTACTTCTCTTAAGCGAATTATTTCTGCCCATTTTAAGAAGCAGTCAGTGACAGCGAGGTTGAATCGATGTCCAAAAGAAGATGGTGGTTCTATATGACCAATTATATTGGTACCCTAATTTTTAAATGGCCATGATGCTACTGTTGTAAGTAGCGGGTTGGAAGGTCGATGCATAATATTTCCATGCACTTGAAATTGATGGAATTTCTTAGCATTGCTAATACAATCTTGAACCATACTTTGCCAATAATACCTCATACATTTGATTTTGATTTTTACTTTCAAACTTGATTGGTTTGAACCACACAATCATTCGTGAACTTCACTTATGACTTTTTGGGCTTCCTTAAGACCCAAATATTGTAGACACATTTAATCAAATGATCCATAATATAATGTATCATTTATGAAAGAATATCTTAATTCTCTTCATTATATTTATGAAGCCATGTATTTATTTTTAGGCAATTTTCCTTGCTTGAAGTATCTAATGAATTGCTCTCTCCAATCATTTTCATCAGATATATCAAGACTTTCTTGCATTTCTTTCTCTTTATCATCTTGCATGATAGCTACAGTTAATGCATGAATATTTTGAATAGTTATGAGAATTGGAGCCTCATGAGGATTTGCTAGTTCTTTGGCTAGTTTTGCTAGCGCATAGGCTTCACCATTTTTATTGTGTGTAATTTTAGTGGGAGTTACTTCAAGAATTTATTATAGGAGATTCAAAGTATATTCATAATATGAGACTAATTTGGGCTTATTAATTTTGAATACTTCAATTTTCCCCCTATTAATCATCAGTTGATATAATAAATGACATTTTCTTTTCCATCTTCACTTGTTTGTGCTAGCAATGTTATGAGTGATTCTTCAAAAGCTGTTGTACATAAAATTACAAGTTTACCTAGGATAGGGGTAACAAAGTTTGGAGGATGCAGAAAATGTTATTTTATTCTATCAAATGCCTCTTGACAAGCATCACCCATTTAAATGTATATTTTTATTAGGCATGTGAATGATTGACATCTACCTGAAAGGTTATATATAAACCTGTAAATTTATGCTAATCCAATGAATTAAATGAAGTTATTTTAAAGTTTTTGAAGGTGGCATTTCCATGGTTTCTTTAATTTTAGAGGGGTCAATTTAAATTCCTTTATGGAGTAAAATTAATCAAAGGAATTTTTAGGATGTAACATCGATAGTAAACTTTAATGGAATCATTTTCAAATTGAATTTTTTATTTCTTTTGAATACAATCTTATGATTGTTTATATACTCATGTTGAATTTTACTTTTTACAAACAATTCATCAACATAACATTAAATATTCTTATTAATTAGGTCATCAAAGATTCAAGTCATTACTCTTTGGTAAGTGGCTACAGTAATATTCAAGCCAACGACATCACCTTATATCTCTGGTTGGTTTTTTATTAATGGTTGAGTTATTTAAGTATACGTTTAGGGTATTCATCCTTTAAATAAATCATAGGGAACCACAATAGTCACCTAACTAAGGTTCATCCGACTAGTATAGCCTAATTACAGTCTCTTAGACCATCGTCACTCGACCTCAATCCCTCCAACCTTCGTTGCATTACTATAATCCCTCTAGCCACTCTTATTCGACTATGGCTCCTCCAACAACTGTCGCTTGACTATGGCCCCGCCAACTTTCGTGTCCTAATTAAGATCCCTCCAACTAGCATTGCTCGACTATGATCTATCAAATCACCATTGCCTGACCTCTATCCCTCTAACCTCCATTTCCTGACTACATTTTCTCTGGCTACTATCATCCGACTAGTGCTCCTCCAACCACCATAACTTGACTATGGTCCACTAACTTGTGTGTCCTAACTAAGGTCTATCCAACTAGCATTTCTCAACTATAGTCTCTAAAACTACCATTTTTCTACACTGATCCCTTGGACCACCGTCACCCGACTATGAACCCTTTGATATATATTATCCAATTTTATTCCCTTTAATCACTCTCATTCTATAGCTCTCTCGACCACCATCGCTTGATTACAGTCCCTCCAGCTTCCATTTGCCTTCTACGATTGGACCACCCTTCGTCGTCTAACTATTCTCTTTTAACCACAATCATCTATTAGTTGTCCTCATTTTTGTATAAGATCATTCTGATCTCTCCTGAACTTTAGACCATAGGACTTGCTGGACCCTAGGTTCATTCTAGGCTTTATATTTTAGGATTCTTCTAGTCTATAGACCCTAGTATCAATTTAGATCTTAGATTAATCCAGTCCAAAGTCTAAGGCTAAGGGTTTAAGTCCTGAATGACTTTCCTAATTTTTTTTCAAACACTTTAAAATCTAGTTAATTGACCCTTGATTCAGAGTTTATCAACTATAGGTTGATAAGACATGCCACTAGGGTCAGCCCTCCAAGTATGAGCTCAATCTGATATTTCTGAGGCCAAAAACTAAATTCAATTCCAAAGGTTATAAAACCTTTAGATATTTATGACATATGCCACTATGCATATCACCTAGTAGAATTTGACCTTGGAGCTTCCTCCAAACTCCTTGACCACTTCCAAGCCTTTACTATTAACATGTTAAACATTATTCTACATTTTTCTGGATTAACTTTGACCCATAATGGACTTGAGGCTAAAGTGACCAAAATGCCCTTTAAGGGGATTTTTGGACTTTTGACCAAAATTCAATGTGATTTAACATCACCAACCCTGGAGACCTCTCCCATTAGGTTTATATGATCAGATTGAATTTAAAGGACCCAACTCTTGGTCCAAGGTCAACTTGGTTGATCAACTCAACCAAGTTTTACCAAACCTCCAACCCTTTGACCAAGATCATTTCAATCCCATTTAAACCCATGGGGTGAACTTTTAAGCCTCTAAGAGACCCCTCTTAGAAACTAAAGCCTTGGGTTCACTTTGGTTGGCTATTGGCTTGACCCAAGTGACCAAAGAGAAGTCCCTTTCGAGCAACTTTTCAATCCTAGCCAAGTTGGATCCAACCTAAGGTGTCATTTGGTCTCCCTTGATCCAATACACCTTTCCTAGCCAGCCCAGCCATTGAGTCAACTTGGGTCAAGAGTTAGGCTAACCCAACATGGCCAAAACCACTTGGGATTGAGCCAAATCCCACCCTAAGATCAATTGAACCTAGCTAACATCTCTATTAGGTGGCCCTAGGTCCAACACACCTCCCCCAGCTAGCCCAAGTCTTGGGTTGACTTAGGTCAACTTTAGGGCTAAACCAAAGTGGCAAACACCACTTGAGATCGAGCCATCTTCCACCTTAGGCCAAGCTAAATCCAATATCCACTTGCATTGGGTGCACCATACCCATACTCACTTCCCATATCAAACCCAGGGTTCGGCCTGACCTATGTTCAGCCCAATTCGACCCAAACCGAGCATGATAAGGTCAACTCGAACCATTCAATCGAATTGGACTCCCCAAGGTCCAATTGATCTCACCCTCTAGCTCATCATGTCCCCATCATCCTTTCCAAGTCAAGCTGACCAAAACCCTGGTTGGCGGTGGCCATAACCAATAAAATTTGAACTCTAGTCATTCCCCCCATTTCGTGCCTGACCCAAAGCCTTCCAAAACCTGAGCTTGTCTGCTTCAAACACAATCTCCCTAACTGGGTAATTAAGGAATTAATTTTATAGTAAATCAAGGATATTTTTAAAAAATCATATCTCCCTACACACTTGGCCAAATTAGATGTTCTTAAACTTGTTGGAAAGATCTCAGGGAGATCTACAAAAGCCCTGTGGTCCCAAGCCCTGATTGCATTTGTATAGAGTTTAATTTTAGTTTGAACATTATATCTATTATTGCATTGATTTGTTAATTTAGATTCACCAAGGCTTGGGACTCTGGGAGAGTGAATTTGGATGTGTCCCTAACATGTCCAAATTTTCCCTGCTATGTTTGAGGTGTTTAAGGGTACTTTCATGCTAATTGGAGTTTAAGGGACATGGTTTGACCCTTAAATTCAAATTGGAGCCATGATCACTCCATGAAAATTAGGAATTGATTTTTGGTGTGATGTTGATGTTTAGCATAAGAAGTTTAGGGCCATTTATTTTGCCTCAATCCGACCCTAGGATAACTCCCTAGGATTTTTCTAAGGTGAATTAGATATCACCTTAGGTGGCTTGGTTAGCCACCTTAGAGAGCTCCATTTGGACTCAAATTTAGTGTGTTTAAGCCTTGGGATCATTTGATCCCATGGCCCAAACCCTACTGAATTATGTGTCCATTTGGTCCACTAATTAGGAGCTTTAAAATTCTATCCTAAAATTGACCTTCCAAACTTTAAAATTTTTTTAATAAATCATGACTAAAATTCCCAAAAAGGAATAAAAAGCCTCTAATTAATAATAATAAAATCCTTAACCAACAAAAATTAAAACCACTTTAATTTGAAATCAAATTCACCCATAATTTAATTTTAAGTAAAAATTAATATTTGATAAATTTAATTAATTAAAAATATTTAAAAAATTTCTTAAACACTTGCTGATCTCTCCTTAGATCATTCCTGATCTTTGGAGGTGATTACAAGGAGTTTGGGACTTGTTTGGATTCAAATCCTTAAAAGGCCCCTTTAATTAAAATAATTAAAAAATCCATTAAATACCAAATTTCATAAGATCATAACAAATTATAGGAAATTTCAAATCAATCAAACTCAAGGGCTAATGACTCAAAATAAAATATGATATTTTCTAAAAATGTCAAACTTCCAAAATTTGGTCAAAGTCAAAAAGTCAACAGCTTTGTCACCTAGATCAAAATCTATACTTAAATTTAAAAATTCATAACTTTTTATAGAAGACTCCAAATGAAGCATGCTAATGGTCTAACAACTTTTTATAAGCTCTAATATTTGTTAAAAATCTAAAACCTTAAAAATTAACTTAAATTTTTAAAAGCCAACTTTCAATCCCTCAATTAACACATTAAGATAATTCAAAAAATCCAATGATTCATTAAAATTACATAATTTTCTAATTTGATTAATAAAACACTTAATCAACTTCTTAAAATCAGTCACTAAATAAAGTATTTAATATTAATCAACTTTTAATCTTAACCAACTTAAACTAATTTAATCAACCTTGATTGCTACTAAGTAACATAGGCCTACGAGACTATTAGCTTAGCCCAAAATAAGGTGAAATAAACTTCATGACCTCGATGTAAAATAAATATAGTAATCATTTAGCCTTTAAAATATATTTAAATTAATTTTTAATATATTAATACATAAACATTGACATAAAACTTCCCATCATCCTTAACAAACTAAAACTTTAGACAACTCTAACCAACTACCCAGCCTAGGATCTACTCCAGCCACACGACCTTCTACACACACTTTAGATGATTTATTAAGACAACCAACCCTTGATCTAGGCTCGACCGGTGTTTACTTTTCTGCTGTATGGAAATTTTTGTGATTTTTAATGCATGTTGTGGATGAAATTATTTGATGTATATGCTTACTTTTACTACATTATGTGGTTGATTGATGTGTTTGGCGACTAGATTATTCATAGGATAGAAATGATCTAGATGTTCATTGAGTTTTCTATAGGTAGACATGCTCATTTAGGATAATAAAAAGGGGGGCTAAATAAAAAAATATAAGATTATAAATATGCTTGTGCAATTGTTTCAGCTGCTAAGCCCTCAAATAATAAAAAGAGCATACCCAATGTGTTAACTTCTTTTTCTGCATATATATATATATATATATATATATATAACTACTTGGAATGCATTTTAATTTATTAAATACTAAGGATAACCTTGTAGGAGAGTCTAGAATTTTTTATATACTTGTAAATTTCTTTGAGATGTTAAGTGTTGTGAAATTATATATTTGAGTCGGGATACATAAATCCAAAGGTTGGATTCCAAAGAGAAAAGGATACCCCTTAGGGGGATAGTCATTTTCTATTTGGAAGTCCAAATCTGGATCATCTTTCCATACCCAAAGTGAAAAGGATAGCCTTCCCTTAAAGAAAGAGCCCTCTTTTGCATTTGAGTAGTCTACTACAAAGAATCCAATGAGCCTGAAGGAAAAGAAGACCGAAAAATTAAAGATAAAGAGTATCCCACTTAAAGTCACTTGCATCTTTATTAAGACTAGAATCCAGGTTGTTGTAAGTGGTGCCCGACCACGTTACTTTATGTAGACCTTAGGTTATAATAAGCAAGATAGTTTGTCTATGGACATTTATTAATTAATTCAATTATATCTAATGTGTTAATGAGATTGCATATAGGACTTCCTACTTTTCTTAGTTTTTTGACATTTGTGTGCTGCTTTTTGTTTTAGCCTGAATATGTAAGCCTCGTGAGGGTGTGAAAGTTTTATACTCATAAATAAAAGTTTAAAATTTAATGAGTTAAATAACATAAAAATATAACAAATCTATAAAATTAGCCGGGGATTGCCCTCGGGGTCGCATGCATATTATTGCACTTCTTCTTTCTTTGTTCTAGACACTTCCCCGCCTGTTGGTAAAGTTTAGATAAATTAACCTATGAGGATGAGGTGCCAGACCTGCAGAAGCCCGGTCTTCTAAAAAAAATATTTTTAAGCTTTTTTTAAATTTTAAGCATACATGATTTGGGTATGTAGACTAGCTTACATTGCATTAGAAATATATTTAAGGGATTCTAAATTTTAATTTCATAAATATTTAGCATTTTCACCCAGCAAAGTCAAAAGGGGCCACTTAGGACCATCACTAGATGTCGACCCCTACTCTCCAAAACTTTAATAGAAATGTCCCTACCACTCTAGTATAAAATGACAGGATTCATGTATTTAAAATCTACTATGTGGCTAGCTGGCTCCCAAATCTAGGCCAGGATAGGTCTAGATATTGCGTTGCATTAGTTAGGTTCATACTATTATGGTACATTATCCAAATTTATATTTAGGATTTGTGGAGGATCTTGGATCATAAGATCCTAACCTCCGGGAATATAATCTCAAATTTCTAATAAATTGTTCAACTCTAACTAAATCTTCTTTCAATCCAAAATATATAGCCCAACACTTAGATTAGGTTGGGACACTTCTGGATTATTTCGGAATCTCAAAGTGTCTCCTACTATTCTTCATTTGAATCTGTTAATAAGTGTTCAATCTTGATTCATTCTCTTTAAAAATTCTTAAACTCTCTTAGTTTGATATCACTCCTATAAAATCTTTAAAATAATTTCGTCACTAATTTAATCGAGAGTTTTCGTAGGAAACTCTGTCTCCCTACGATGTAATTAACTACGAGGGTTTGCGCTCGTAGGAGATTTTGAATCACACACACCTGCTTTTCAAATTTTAATTGGATTTCTTTGGGAAACTTAAAATATTAACTTTCATTATCATCATATTCGAATAATTAACATCTAATGATATTTTCTCTCGTTGGGGAGATATATCTTTTGTTGGTAAAGCTTTGGATATGAACTTAACAATCACCATTCAAGATTATTGTAGTTAGATATTTAGTTGAACTTCATTTTGACCCTTCAGAGCATACGAGGTCCTCTCTTGAATCCGGTTATGATATTCAAGATGAAATTCATAATTCTAAATCTGAACCCCATCCTGACATTTTATTTTTCAACTTATGAGGTGGCATACTTTTTTTAATGGAATATTTGATTTTAGAATTAGAATTCAACTTTAATTTTAAAATTCCCAAAGAAAACAAAATTTTTAAAACCTGCTCTCAAAATTCCACCAACACTATTGACCACAATTCTCTGACCACTATCAATCGACTATGATCCTCTTGAACTCTGTATCCATTAGTGGAAGCACAATGGGGGCCACGTGCCCCTGCTGGCCGACACAATTTTCTTTTTATATTTTGCTATTTTAGGTAAGTGTGTGTGTGTTTATATATATATATATATATATATATATATATATATATATATATATCCTTAAAAAAATCTCTCTTCCTATTCTCCTAGATCGAATGGACTCTCTCTCTCTCCCCCTCCCTCCCTCCCTCTCTTTGCCTCTCTCTCTCTCTCTCTCTCTCTCTCTCTCTCTCTCTCTCTCTCTCTCTCTCCTAGGTATGACTTTCTTTTTTTTTTAATATCTTTTAGGTGTTTTCTTTCAAATTTTGTTTCATACAATGTTATTTATATTTGTTAGATGTTGTCATTTATTTGTTACAATGTTATTTATATTTTTTTATTATTTGTAAATGATGGATGATATCTTCGAATAATAATTTTTTTATTTTTTTTAATGATATCATAAAGTACTAAAATATGAAGACAAAAAAATAGTCTTGGCTTTGAGACTCTTAAATTATATGCTAAATATAATTATAATCATAAATTATTCATGTATAATACTAATAAATGTTTATTATTCATTAACCACATTATCATAATTATAGGCATGAATTGTTATAATTGACTGAAATTTTGAGATAACTATATAATAATTTGTTTTTACTACATATCTTGCTTTACAAAAATTATAAGGGTGGGAATCCAATAAATTATTATTGTGTCTATTTTGGAGAGAAGGATCATGATCTTTGTTTCAAGTTAAAATGTTTATAATTTGATTATAATTTATGTTTAAATATATTATTATTTTGTATAAATATCTAAGACTTTTTTTATTTAATTATATATAATTATAAATTTTTATTTATTTTATAGCCATTGAGAAATACTTCAAAAGAAAGGATAAAATGGTTAAACATGATGTAAGTTGCCATAATACTAATACACAATCCAAACATCCTTGCGTAGAAATAAATTTGGTTGATTTAACAGCTGACCCAGGATTACAATTTTTTTTTATTACGAGAATTTTACTTTTAATAGGACACAATGGAGAAAAAGGATTCATGTAGTCAACCCCACGTAGTGAGACAAAGGCTTGACGTTATTGTTGTTGTGTCATCAAAATAATAAAGATATAATGAGAAGAACTCACTAAAAGGATATTATTAGCCTTAAGATCATGATTTACCACAAATAAAAAATGGAAATAAATTATGTAGGTTTAATTTTGCTTTATTTAAATAGTATAAGCCATAGTTAGAGTATAATATAATTAAAGATTCTACTTATTACTTATTTTATTATCTTTATAGGATAAAAGTAGAAGAGCGGGCAAGTGGTGATAGCTTTGACAAGAAGGAATTCAAAATTTAAAAAAGAAAAGATAGATTTCAAGTTTATATTAGACATGTAAATAGTGTTCATATTATTGTTCGGAGGAAATATGAAGATCTAATGAATCAAAAGCAAGATATTACATTTATTATTACAATACCTTCTAATCAAAATTAGAGAGATTACATAACCTATTTAACTGATAGTATTAATTGTTTCTAGTTTCTGTCGCACAAAGGGTTATCTTTCTATGGGTATGATGAATTCGAAGATTCAAAAACTTTTTTATTTAGATTTTCTTCACTTCCTTGCATCACATAATGAAAAGTATAAGAAAACTGATCTTAGAGAATGCCGAAAAAAATAATAAACTTATTGCTCTAGATATTCAGAAGCAAATTACTTATGTTGTTGCTATTGGAACTATAAATTTCATTATGAACGAATTAAGTAATGATCTATTTAGAATTTTATTAGATGAATCATAATATTTATTAGTAAAAGAGCAAGTGATTATATCATTACAATATTTTGATAAAAGAGTGTAGAATCAAGCTCTTTATTGGACTTTTACATGTGGAAAAAACATCAATTTTGATATTAAAAATGTTGTTTAAACACTCATCACAAAATATAGGTTGAGTAAAGCACATATATGTGGCAAGGTTATGACAACACCAATAACATCTGTGATGAGTTCAATGGACTAACATATCTGATTATGAAAGGAAATAGTTTAGCTTACTACATACAATGCTTTGAACTTTAACTCCAATTTGCACTAATCATTATGGCTAAAAATCACGTTGAAGTTGCTTCACTTTTCAGTGTTGTCTCTAACTTAATAAATATTATTGGGAGTTCCTGCAAAAGAAAATACCAACTATAAATGATACAATATGACAAAATAGTAGAGCAACAACAAGATGGTCAAATTTTCAAATGTAGAGGTTTGAATCAGGAAATAAGTCTTCAATGAGTTGGAGATATACGTTAGGGCTCACACTATGATTATCTTATAAATATAAATATTTTTTAAGGATCTATAATTGATGTTCTTGATATAATACTACAAGATCAATCAAACAATGACAAAAAAATGTGAAGCTTATGCCCTACTTGAGGTTGTACAACATTTTAATTTTTTTTTTTTGCATATAATAAAATCTATATTGGGAGTAACAAATGAGTTATCTCAAATCTTACAAAGAAAAGATCATAATATCATAAATACCATGACTATGATAAAACTTTTGAAGCAAAGATTATAAAATATGAGAGATGACGGATGTAAATAATTTTTAAGTAGAAGTCAATCTATTTTGTGAGAAGAATAATTTAATTATTCCAAATATCACTGTTAATTTTGTAATGCGAGGGAGATCGAGGTGTTATTCTCAGGGAACTACAATTCTACAAATGAACATCATTATAAAATCAAATTATTCTTATTAAGTTATAGATATATAATTTTGATAGCTCAACAATAGATTTGATGAGATAAGAACTTAATTGCTTACGTGTGTTGCATGATTGAATCTATATGACTCATATTTAGTATTTGACAAACAATGATTGATATATATATATATATATAACCAACTTAAGATTTTTATTCTTGATATGAGATCTAATGATGCATTCAATAATTTAAGAGGAATTTGAGAACTTGCACAAAAAATGATGGAGACCAAGAAGAATAATATTTACCTTAGTGTTCTTACCTATAAAGCTTTCCCAGATATTGTCAATTACTACAACAATAGTTGAACGATTCTCCACTATGAAAATTGAAAAGAATCATTTACGCAATTGTATGAGAGACTCTTGGATGAATGAATGATTGATTAATTATATTTGAAAATGGAAATTTAAAAGTATTGATAATGCAGTTATTATACAGTGATTTCAAAATGTGAAGACTCGTAAGGAGAAACTATAGGTGTCCAATGATTGCCTATTGCTCTTGATTGCAAGTTTTTTATTACATAATTTATCATTTTGTGATATAAGAATTTTAACAATTTTTTTTTTAAATCATCAATGCCGGTCCCAATCCTGGATGAAAAAGGTTGATGATATTTTTAATTTTCATATTTTGTACCCCACATGAAAATTTTTCGCCACCACCATAAGCCATTGCCCTCCCTCTAACCACTATTACCTGACTACGATCCATTTGACCTTCGTTGCCCAACTACAGTTCTCTAACCTCTATAGCTAACTACAATTTTCAGACCACCATCGACTAACTATGACCTTCTGACCTTTATAACTCGACTACAATCCTTCTAACCTTCATCACCCTTCGACTAGAATAATTATACCACAGTTTCCTGATTACGATCCTTTTGACCTATGTCACACACCAACTATAATCCTTGGACAACAATCACTAAACTATGGTCCTTCAAACTAACTTGCCCAACTAGGGTCCCTCCACCATCTGTCTCTCATTGCAGGCGGTCTTTGGACAACCGTTGCTCGATTATGGTTTTTCTAACAAAATAAACAGGATAAATAATCTCTTCAAAATAGATCTCATGCCATTGTGGTTTTCCAACTCCAACCATGTATGCTACTCTAAATAATGTATATTTGCTATATTATGTTCATGTCTTCTCTCGAGAAAGGGCATCATGTGTAATCAACAACAAATTCTAATGGAATTATTTCAATAGTGCTAGGCACCATGAATTTTTCCTTTCCTAGGTTTTTTACATAAAAAAATTGAATGTTTGTTTATGATTCTTAACCATCTCTCTCTTATCCAATGTGTGATGGATTTCGTGCAAAACTGAGATGTTAAACTCTATATATCTTTAGTGTCGCTAATGTTCATCACAAAAAAAAAAAAATCTTATTTTTTTATTTATAGTAATTTTAATAAAATTATTCCATTTTTTTTAGTATATTCCTACATCTAAAATAAGAATGAAAATTTGTGCCCTCACAAAAAAATTTCTCAATTCTACCCTGTGCAGAGTTTGAATGGGTTGTAGCGGGCAGAAGAACACATGAGAATGTAATATGTTCAAAACACACAATTGCTTGGATGAAATAAACACACGAAAGATCGGGCTGAGATTCAAAAACCATATAGAGGGGTATTCGGACAAATCATTTCCAATTTACAATATCCTAATTTCAAATCATAAAAACCACACCCCACAAAAAACAAATAAAACAACTCTTTAATAAAACAAAATATCTACACAAAAATAAACATAAAAAAACCACTACAAAAACCCAAACATATAAAAACCTAAACACAACATACAAATTAATAATTTTAACAACCCATATAACACCCACTCAAACTTCACACCTAAAATTATCAATTCATCTAAATACCACAACCCCCCACTTATACCATTACGTTAATTGAACTTAAAATATTCAACACACTTTAACACCTTTAAATCCAATCCCCGAGTTCAAAAGGCTAATACAAGAATCTTGCTTTGCATACAAAGAGTTCAGTTGATCAGCCATAAGTTTTGAATTTGCCCAGTCTTTGCCTTTAATGGCAAGCTTTAGTTTCTTAAGCAAGAGCAAAGAGCAACAAAAGGCTGCTCTCTAAAGTTCCCAGTGAAAATGGAGAGAAGTAGATACCAAAAATCTTTGGATTTAATCCAATAATTTTTGAAAAGAAATCTATGATGAGTGACTTTCTTATGGCAAGGCATAAGGATAATGGGGCAATGATCAGAGCATTTAGGAGGTTTAACCACATAGTGAGAGTTAGGATAGGCCTCCATCCAATCATCGTTTACAAGCATTCTATCAAGCTTAATATGAATGGGATTAATAGTTCTCTGATTAAACCAGGTGTAGGAGGGACCAACAGATGCCAACTCTTTGAGATTAGCATAAAAAATGAGACCATTGAAATCACTAAGTTGATTTTGATGAAGAGCATTACCTCCCAGCTTGTCAGAAGGGAACTAACAACATTTAAAGTCTCCCATAATGATCCAAGGAGTTTTCTTCAACGAAGTAAGAGTTTTTATGACCTCCTAGAGGGTTTTTCTCTCTTTCTGATTATTAGAAAAATAAATAATAGAGAGCAAAAATGGCTTAATGATTCCATAAATAATGTTGCCAGTTATCATTTGGGAAGAGATGAAAGTAGGTTGAAATGAAATCTTATCAGGCGCCCATTTTACCCAGATCCTGCTGGCACCAAGCAATGAAAATTGTTACAGGTATCCTCCACATCAAAAATCCTATGTTGGTTTCGAAAGAAGGGTTGCTCAAGAGAAGAGTTTTGAATTCAAGATTCCAGAATGCATAGCATATCCAGCCGGAGAGTTTGTTTCAGATTTTTGCAAACAAATACCTTATAAGAGGAGTTAAATCCTATGATATTCCACACTGCTATGGCGAGATTAATCATTTGGATTTGGAAGTGGGTGTGGGAGGCTTTTTAGATCCTTTACCCCTGGCAGATTTGGCTTTTTTGAGTTAGAAGAGTGAGGGGGTTCAGTGTAAGAGCTCTCAGTTGCATCCCCAGGAATTTGGATTTGCTCTTCACAATTTTGGAGAGAAGAAAAATTATTTTTTTTATTTGATATTAGAAAGATCACCTATAATACTTGGAATAGTATCCAGGTTGCTAGAACATTCCTCGGTAGGTGAGTTGAGGTTGGGTATAGTGATGAATAGGGAGCCAGCAAGCACAATCACATACGGCTTTGTTTAGAATTAAGGGAGCTAATGGAGTTAGATTCCAAAGCCACCTCTTGAATTGAATTCTTATCAGGATTTGTCTGGATACTAAGGTTATTGACTTTGGGAGGAACAAATACAAGAGAGGAGCTGGCGGGGTACTCAGTAGATTGGGTTAAGGTAGGAATTTTTCGAATAGCCTGGAATGAGGCAGATGCCTCAGTGGAGGTTTTCCCCTGTGAAGGTGGAGGACGGGAAGACTGTTTCCTGCGAGGTTGACGGGATGTACTGCGGCCTCTGTAAGAGATTTTCTGATTCTGTAGAGTTTTGGGGTTTGAGGGGCAGAGTGATGAGGGATGAACCAGGGAATTAAAAGATGAGCATGGTGAAGGTTTCCATTCATAGTGAACCTTAAGCTTAAAAATATCTTCTTTTATAGCAATCAGAACTATTTTAGGAAAGGAAGAGGTGATGGAGACTTGTATACATATTCTAGCATATATAAGCCTAGTTTTAGCGGAAGTTAATGCATCAACAACAATGGGTATCCCAATTTTGGAAGCTATTTTGGAGATCCCTTCAAAATTCCAACACACCAAGAGTAAGTCATGAATTCTAACCCAGATAGGTACAATTGTGAAGTTTTCTCTGGTTGGGTGAAAATTTTTTGTCCATTTTTGAAAGATAAAGGGTTTACCATGAAAAAAACATGCTCCTTTAGACCATACCATATCATAGTCTTATCCATTGGAAAATTTGAAAAGGAAAAATCCATCGCTAAGTGCAATAAGCTGAAAGTACATTTGAGCTTTCATACCCTCTTAGCAGTAGAAAGTAGAGATTCGTAATAGGGATGTTTAACCAACAGAATACCTAACTAATGAGAGATTCCATTCCATACCAGTTGCATCAGTGAAACTTTGTTAAAGGGCACAACATCTTTAGGCATTTTATAAGAGAGACCATTATAGAGGGCACATAAATTTCTGGAGTGGAAATGATGTTGGTCCAGAGATGATCCAGGAGATGCAGAGTTGCGGGAAGGGACACGAAGGAGGAGCCAAGCGGGGGGAAATGAAGAGAGGAGGTGGAATCCATGAGGTGATGAGCGAGCGGTGCCACGGGCGAAGGCTGGTGGCAGTCCAGAAAAAGGTGGCTAGGGAAAAATAAAGGGGAGGAGGGCTAGGGTGAAAAATGAGCTCCTGTCCGTCTTAGGTAGTTCTCAGTACAACAAGTATTATTAAATCATAAATTGCATTTCATTCATATACAAATTTTTTTTCAACAACAAATTTATATAGATAATAAAACAAAGACTTAGCTAATAAAAGTAAGATATGTTAAGAGAGTTACTATTTGCATGTTTTATATTCTTGCAACTTGTATAGTTTTGATGATTTCAAATATTATTATTTTTATGTATAGTTATCTCCTAACACATTTTGGAAGAGTTGTTTTTTGCTCTTGTGTGTACTAACATTTCAGGAAAATCAAACTCCATACTACAAAGACTTCAAATCAAATTCAGCATGAGATACTTTGTGTATTTAAAAATTTGTATTTTTTTTCTTTGAATTAAATTTGAGAGGGAGTGATTGTAATTGAGTGAACATACACACAACTTAGGAGATTTTGAGAAATTTGTATTGATCGTACAGGACAAACATAGTTCGTACGGGATGATGAGATTAGTTATGTCCTCTAAAGAGCAATGGAACGAACAAGAAGTGAAGAAAATTTTTCTAAGTCCTGATCGTCCAGGACAAAGTGTATTTTTCCGAGGATGAAATATTCTTTGGAAAATTTTCATTCAAGAACGAAGTGTATCCATTTCAGGACGATTTGCTCTCTGGAGTACTATTGTCCAGGATGAAATGTATTCATCCCGGGATGATTTGCTCTCTGTAAAACTTTTG
Source organism: Dendrobium officinale (assembly GCA_019514585.1). Taxonomy (NCBI): domain Eukaryota; kingdom Viridiplantae; phylum Streptophyta; class Magnoliopsida; order Asparagales; family Orchidaceae; genus Dendrobium; species Dendrobium officinale. The sequence goes on along the minus strand of CM033683.1, from coordinate 69,230,486 downwards.
TTCGGACGAACCTTAACTTCGTCCCAAGACAAAGTTAACCGACTCTAAAAATTAAGTGTCGTTCTGCAGTTTTTAGGAACCGACCTATGGAATAACCTTTCGTACAGGACGAACCTATTTTGTACGGGACAATGTGTGTGTACGAAGTCATTTCGTACCCATATATATTAGGTTCATTTCCAACGCGTTTAAATAAAATTGTCCAGGACGATCCACGATCGTACGGGACGATCCAATTAGTATTGACATGAAAATTTGTAGTTTTTGGATGATTTTTTGTGTCTTTCCTATAAATAGTCCAAACTAAACTGTCAGATAATCTTTTTGCCTACGGATCTTCGTGCCTATTGAAAGAAGAGTCAATGAGAGAGTGTTTGAAGGAGATTTTTAATTGCCATTGGAGCATGAAGGTTTCACTTGGTACTCAAAGGTAAGAGTCTTTACTGTTGGTTTGTGATTACTTCACTCTTTTCTCTTTTCCTTATATAATTCTTGTAAGAAGATCTGTCAAGGAGATCCGGTTCTCTGCCGACACTTGGAGAGTGTGAACAGCTGAAGGGTTCTCTGCCCACTCTTGGAGAGTGTGAAAGGATGAAGGATTCTATACCCTCTCAAGGAGAGTGTGAAAGGACGAAGGGTTCTCTACCCACACTAGGAGAGTGTGAAAGGATGAAGGTTCTCTGCCAGCACTGGGGATAGTCTAAAAGGATGACGGTTCTTTGCCGCACCGGGTAGTGGTGGAAAGAGTTTTTATAAAGGCTTCTCTACCTTGCTGTGGGTGCAAAAGGAGAGTCACTATAGGTATTATTGTAATACTCGGAGGGTGCCTCTGGGGAGTGGATGTAGGTATGGTTTTGACCGAACTACTATAAATCTCGTGTCTTTATTTTTCCGCTGCCTTTTTTATTTTTATGTTTTTACTTTTAAAACTGTGGTTGAAAAACATTTTCTACAAAACTCATTAAAGTTTATTTTTTGGTTTAAAAATTAAAAAGAGGAATTAATTTTTTAATTATCAATTCACCCTATCTTGGTTAGCCGCTGGAACATAAGCTTAGGTTTAACAACCTAATTCAAAGTGAACGGGTTTCAACAAGTGGTATCAGAGCTCTGTTTCAAAACTATAAGTTTAAATTACTTTTTGATTAATGTAGATGCCTATATTTGGAAACCGAAATACACTTGAGGGCTACTTTATAACTAGACCTCCACTGTTCAATAATATACCTTTTGATTTTTTGAAAACACGCATGTCTACATTTTTACAGTCACTTGATTATCGTATGTGGAACTTAGTTCAGGAAGGGTATACAAAACTAACTAGATTAGTTGACAGAGTTAGAGTTGAAATCCTTTTTGCTGATTGGACAGTAGAAGAATGTGACTTAGCACAACTAAATGCTAAATGCTTGAATAGTTTCTTTTGTACTTTAAAATCAAAAGACTATAAGCGGGTTTCCACATGCAAAAGTGGAAAGGACATTTGTGATAGACTTTATATAACCTATGAGGGGACTAATGAGGTTAAGCAATCTAGACTTAATATCTTGTTGCATGATTATGAACTATTTTGCATGAAACCAAATGAATCCATTTCTAATATGTACACAAGATTCACACAAATAGTCACCTTTTTGCATGCACTAGGTAGGGAACTAACGAATGTTGAAATGGTTAACAAAATTCTTTGTTGTTTTCCTACTGCTTATGATGCTAAAATTACTGCAATTACAGAGTCTAAAGATCTAAGCATTTACTCTATTTTGTAATCTTCTTGGTTCGCTAATTGCTTACGAGCAAGGAGTTGGCCTAAGAAAGATTGATGCAGGTGAACCACAAAAGGAGAAGAACATAACACTAAATATGGAAGAGGCTGAGAGTGAACACTCACAAACTAAGGATGAAGACGACATCGCATTAATGACTAGACAATTCAGAAGCTTTCTAAAGAGGAAGCAGAAGAGATGCCAGCATTGGAATAGAGGTAAATTTAATATAAATGCCAATGTTTCAAATGAAGTGATTTGCTATGAGTGTAGGAAACCTGGTCATATTAAGACTGATTGCCCAAAACTCAAAGCTACTCATAGAAAGGAGAAGATAGAGGAGAAACTAATTGTAAAGAAGGGAAAGAAGAAGTTTCAAAGAGCCTTCTGGGCAGACTCAGCTTCAGATTCTTCAGAGACTAAGAAGGAAGAAGAAGTCACTAATTTGTGCTTAATGGCCGATTATCTTGATCAGTCAGGTCAAGAAGAGGTATGTGATTTAACCTATGATGAACTTTTTAAAGTTTCTGAGCACATGCATGATGCATATAGGAAAATAAAGAAAATGCATGTTAATCTAAGTTTAGTGTTTTATGAATTACAAAAGGAATATGAAATCCTTAGGAAAGATCATGCTTTAATTGATGACAACCACATGAAATTACTTGATGGGTTTGATGACTTGAATAAAGAACATGAAAATTTAAAATCATCCTATGCTGAACTTGAAAATGATTTTAAAATTTTAAGGATGAATCAGAGAGCAAAATTTATAGATCAAATTATATAAATTAAATTTTGGAAGATATGAATTTATTTTACAAATTAACGATAAAAGCTCTCGAGAATAATAGGATACCCCATAAACTTGAAGATTTTACTAGCCTATTATGTATCCTAAATTTATGCAATCCCTGAATAGACAGAAGAATGTTAGAAGACTTAGGAAACCATTTCCAAAAGTAAAATATAATAATTGTGGATTGTTTGGACATATAGCTCATACCTGTACTTTTAAGATAAAAACTTATTTAGTGTGGAGACCTAAGATGCATAAACCTAGACATATCATACATGCATCTGATTATAAATTTCCAAAAGAAGATTCCAAACTTGTTTGAGTTATCAGGTCTAACATTTGATAATTTTGTAGGGTCGCTCTCACTTAAGCCAGGAGTGGAGGCGAGGTTACATTTGAAGATAACACCACAAAGAAGGTAGTTGGATCAAGTATGATTGGAAATCTTAATAAGTTTTACATTGAGAATGTGTTATTAGTAGAAGGCTTAAAGCATAACCTGTTAAGTATAAGCCAGCTATGTGATAAAGGATATTGTGTGAATTTTTTTCCTACTAGCTGTATATTAAGCCTAAATGGTAAAGATATTTTGAATGGTAAAAAGATAAATAATGTGTATATGCTAGACTTGAATTATATTCAATATCCTACTGCTTTTTGTTTGAAAACTGTATCTGATGAGTCATGGCTTTGGCATAGAAGATTTTGTCATTCTAGTATGAAAAATCTTAGAAGGATTACCCAAAAGAACTTAGTGAGAGGTATACATAAACTAAACTTTACTAAGGACCACCTTCGTGATGCATGTAAATTAGGAAAGTAAGTGAAGTCCTCTTTTCAGTTCAATAAGGATCTTAGAACTAGTAAACCTTTAGAGATTTGCATATGGATCTTTTTGGACATGTTGGAAATGTGAGTCTAGAAGGGAAGGTATATGATTTGTGATTATGGATGATTACTCAAGATTCACATGGGTTAGATTTCTATTTCATAAGAGTGAATCATTTGAGAAATTTAAAAACTTTTCAACTTAGATTCAAATAAAACTAGGGGTGTGAAATTATTTCTATACAAAGTGATCATGAAGGAGAATTTGAGATGAGAAATTTGAAAAATTTTATAAGGAGAAAGGAATTGATCATAATTTTTTTTGCACCTAGAATCACTCAGCAGAATGGGGTAGTCGAAAGGAAAAAAATATAATATTAATAGAATATGCCAGAGCAATTTTGGCAGAATACTCACTTCTTAAATATTTTTGGGCTAAGGCGGTTAGCACTGCATGTTATGTTATGAATAGGGTGAATGTGAGATCTAAACTAAATAAAATATCCTATGAGTTGCTAAAAGGAAGAACGCCTAATTTGTCTACTTTGCATATTTTTGGTTGCAAGGTGTTCATTCATAACAATGGAAAATCTGCCTTAGAAAATTTTGATCCAAAATCTGATGAAAGAATTTTTGTTGGATACTCAAGTGTTGGAAAATCTTATAGAGTATTCAATAGAAGAACTTTGGTAATTGAGGAGTCCACACATGTTGAATTTGATGAATCAGGAAATATGGAATAGCCAAATATTGTAGAACATGAGATTGAGATTAACTCCCAAAAGATTGATAAAATAAATTTGGAAGAAAATTTGGAAGAAAATGTGGAAGAAAATTTGGAGATAAAAAACCCTTTGCCTAGAGATTTGAGATTTTTTAAAAACTACATAAGGGAATTGATTATAGGTGAACTAAGTGAGGGTATAAGGATTAGAAGTGGATTAAACAAAGATGAATGATATCAGTACCAATGTGCTTATGATGAGTACTTACTTTAACATCTTTGGTGCTGCACCTCCTCCTCCACCAGATCAGGGTCCTTCTCAGTGATTGTTGGACTTAGTTTTATGTATTTTCTGTAGTGTGTGTTTTAAATGTGTTTTAAGTAAGTTTGTTGTATTTTTTTTACTTTAGATGATTTATTTATGTATTGATATCCTGACCTTAAATTGTAATATCTTCTTAGTGATATCAATATATATGTTCATGTGTTTTGGATTTAATTGTATTGAAATGTGTGTTACCCTTTATGACAATCATTAGATTTTTGATCTTAATAGTGTTATACTTTGAAGTGTAAGTCTAAATTAAACTCATTAGAGAATCTAATTTTTTTTAAATTTAAGTTATTCTTATAACTTGATATAATTAGAATTGTCAATTTCATGTCTTTTATTTAGACTACATTAATTCTAATATTATTATTGCAATTATGATGTTTTCTTATTTTATATTTCACTTATCAATCAATATTTATGCACTTAAAAAAAATTGAAATTTTTTATTATTGATTTTGGAAAGATCAAAATTACTCTTGAAAAAAAATATACAAATGTACAAAAATCAAAAGGAATGCACAATGGTTCGCAAGTAGAAAAAGAGGCACAAATTAAGCCCAAAAATAAAAGCGCCACATGTGGTAATTATTTCTTTCCATTATCTTTTAATCTCTTAATTCAAATTGATCTATTATACATTTATATTCTATATTGAAATTTAAAATATACAAGTTTTCTATTCATTCTTTTTGCAATGATTTTCTTTATCTTAGTGTCTAAATTGACTCTTGCTTTTGATATATTAGTTATATTATCAATGTTATATCTCTTCTTAAATTCTATGAATTAATATCATTTTCCTAACGTTTTAATTTTATTTGCATAACATATTTTAATCACTTTCAAGATTGAATTATTAAATGATTTTCATATGTCTGCTTACATTTCAAGTCTTTTTCTTCTTTACTTTTTGCTGTTGTCAAAAAGAGGGAGAAATTATCTGTATCATATTCTTTGGTTTTGTTTGATCTGTTTTTATTTTTTTTGTTTTGTATTTTGTGTTTGATGTATACGTTGTGTGTGTTTGTTTTATCTGTATATTTCTAAAAATGCCTCATTATTTACACGTGTTCATCAATTCAGGGAGAGTTTAGGAGATTTTTTAAATTTGAAAATTATACAAACAATAATTGTTTTTGCTATCATAAAAAAGGGGGAGATTGTTAAGAGAGTTGTTATTTGCATGTTTTACTTTCTTGTAACTTGTATAGTTTTGATGATTTCAAATATTATTGTTTTATGTATAGTTATCTCCTAAAACCTTTTGGAAGAGTTGTTTTTGCTCTTGTGTGTACATTTCAGGAAAATCAAACTCCAGGCTACAAAGACTTCAAATCAAATTCAGCATGAGATATAGTTTATGTATTTAAAAATTTATATTTTTCTTTGAATTAAATTTGAGAGGGAGTGATTGTAATTGAGTGAATACACACATACACCTTAGGAGATTTTGAGAAATTTGTTCTGATCATACAGGACAAACATAGTTCGTACGGGACGATCACATCAATTATCTCCTCTAAAGAGCATTGGAACGAATAAGAATTGAAGAAAATTTTTCTAAGTCCTGATCGTCTAGGATGAAGTGTATTTGCCCCAGGACGAAATCTTCTTTGGAAAATTTTCGTTCAAGAAAGAAGTGTATTCGTTCCAGGACGATTTGCTCTCTGTAAAACTTTCGTTCGGATGAACCTTAACTTCATCCCAGGACGAAGTGAACCGACTCTGAAAAATAAAGCGTCATTCTACAATTTTTGGGAACCGACCTATGGAATAACCGTTCGTACCGGACGAACCTATTTTGTATGGGACGATGTGTGTGTACGAAGTCATTTCATACCCATATACGTTAGGTTCGTTTCCAACGCATTTAAGTAAAATCATCCAAGATGATCCACGATCGTACGGGACGATCCAATTAGTATTGACTTGAAAATTTTTAGTTTTTGGACAGTTTTTTGTGTCTTTCCTATAAATAGTCAAAACTAAACTGCCATATAATCTTTTTGCTTACTGATCTTCATGCCTATTAAAAGAAGAGTCAAGGAGAGAGGGTGAGAGAGTGTTTGAAGGAGATTTCTTGCCATTAGAGCATGAAGGTTTCACTTGGTACTCAAAGGTAAGAGTATTTACTCTTGGTTTGTGATTACTTCACTCTTTTCTCTCTTCCTTCTAGAATTCTTGTGAGAAGATCTGTCAAGGAGATTCGATTCTCTGCCGACACTTGGAGAGTATGAACAGCCGAAGGATTCTCTACCCACACTTGGAGAGTGTGAAAGGATGAAGGGTTCTCTGCCCACACTAGAAGAGTGTGAAAGGACGAAGGTTCTCTGCAAGCACTAGGGATAATATAAAAGGACGACGGTTCTCTGCTGCACCGGGTAGTGGTGGAAAGAGTTTTTGTTAAAGCTTCTCCACCTTGCTATGGGTGCAAAAGGAGAGTCACTATTGGTATTAGTGAAATACTCGGAGGGTGCCTCTAGGGAGTGGATGTAGGTCTGGTTTTGACCGAACCATTATAAACCTAGTGTCTTTATTTTTCCGCTACCTTTTTTATTTTTGTGTTTTTTACTTTTAAAACTGTGGTTGAAAAAAATTTTCTATAAAACTCATTAAAGTTTATTTTTCGGTTTAAAAATTAAAAAGAGGAATTAATTTTTTAATTGCCAATTCACCCCCCCCCCTCTTGGTTAGCCGGCTGGACATAAGCTTAGGTTTAACAACCTAATTCATAGTGAACAATTTTCAACAAGATACGTGTCAATCAAGATCAATAAATATATGCGATGACTCAGCATGCATATCTTGACAGGCCCGCTCAAACTGTTGCGTCGGGAGAGGTAACCAGTTTGCTGGTTAGTAGTTCAAACTGTGTAGTTGCAAGAGGCTTCGTTAGAAGATCAATGAGATGATATTTAGTGGAGATGTGATGAACTTGAATGGCCTTGTCTTTGATGTAGTTTCCCATGTAATGACAATCCACCTCGATATGTTTTATATGAGCGTGGAAGACAGGATTATTGGCTAATACAATAGTTTATGTGTTATCATGCAGAAGAGGTGTAGCAGTAGGTTGATGACAGTTGAATTCTTGAAGTAAGCGTCGTAACAAAATGTCTTTGGCAGTAGCAAAGGTTAGAGCCTGGCACTAGGCTTTGGTGGATGAACGAGCAACAACATTTTGTTTCTTGACACTCTATGAGATAAGGGATGAGCACAGAAAATTGTAATATCCGATAGTGGATTCGCGATCAGTATAGTCCCAGCCCAATAGAAGTCCCCCCATAGTAGTGTAAGTTGAGTTTTCAATTGCAAAAAAGAGGTAATAACAAGATGTAAGGTGCCTTGAATGTATCTCATAAGACATTTAAGAGCATCAAAATGAATAATTAGAGGATTTTGCATGTGTTGACAAACCTTATTGACGGCGAACAAGATGTTGGGGTCTTATTAAGGTGAGATATTGAAGTGATCTCGCAAGTTGTTGATATAAGGTGGGATTAGATAAGGCATCAGAATTGATATGTTTGGAAGTAGTTTTTAGTTGGCAAGGTGTGGAAACCGGCTTACAATTTAGCTTGCCCCGCCCACGATAAGATGGTTTGTGCGAAGCAATTTTGATTTAGATATAAACCATATGATGTATGAACAACTTGGATGCCTAAGAATTAAGAGAGAGATTCAAGGTTATGCATGGTAAATTTATATTTGAGGTTTTGAAGGAGAGTTTGAATGGCTTTATTGCAGTTGCCGATAAGGAGAATTTCATCAACGTAGACTAGAAACTACATAAAAATTCAATTTTTTTTATAAATGAGGAGCGAAGTATCTGAAGAGCTGAAAGTGAATCCTCGAGTTTGTAAGTAGCCCGAGAGGGTAGAATACCATTCTCGTGGTAATTGCTTAAGCCCATAGAGAGCCTTTTTCAAGCGGCACACATAGGTGGGGTGTGTGGTGCCTTTGAAACCCATGGGTTGTTTCATATAGATGGTGTGATTTATGTTACCATGAAGAAAGGCATTGGATACATCGATCTGATGGATGGGCTAGTGGTGATGAGGGGAAACAACAAGAAGGATATGAACGGTTAGTATTTTGGCTACAGGACTGAATATTTATGTGTAGTCCAATTCATATTCTTGATTGAATCCCTAGGCGACTAGTCTAGCTTTATACCGAGCAACAATACCATCATCTAGGTACTTAGTGCAAAACATCTATTTACATCCAATAATATTTTGATTTGGCTGAGGAGGGATGAGATCCCATGTACCTTGCGATTGAAGTGCTTGAAATTCTTGAGACATGACAGTACGCCAATGGTCCACTTTAGCAGCTTCCCACATAGGTAGTGGGGTCAGAAGTAAGATTATGATGAAAGAGGTTAAGAATAGTTTTGGGCTTTAAATGATTGGTTTTTTAAATCTAGTTTGCATTGGGTCAGTTGGAAGACAAATGGCTGAAACTGTGGTAGATAGCTGTTTTGAATCCAAAGGAGTTGGTGATGATGAAATGTCTTGATGATTGTGCGAGACCAAAGATGAAACATCAAAAGTGTTGATAGGATGGGCTGAAACATGTCTTGAGGCTCCCAGTTTGGAATTGAGATTAGGCATACTATTGAATGTTGAAGTAGGAACAAGTGTGAGTGGTGAGATGAAGCTTTGAGTTGAGTGAGGCGGAGTGAGAGCTGACCCAAGTTGGTATGCAAAAATAGATTTATTAAAGATAATGTGTTGAGTGACATATATTTGTCTAGTTTTGAAATTAAAATAGTAATAAACATTTTGAGAAGGAGCATAGCCTATGAATATACATGGTGTGGAGAGAGGATAGAGTTTATTAGCAGAGTATAGTTTGAGCCATGGGTAGCACAAACAACCTGTTGCAACCCATGACCCCGAGTTTGAGATTTTGATGATGCCAAATAATGAGTGTTTTGGAACAGCTTTTCATTGAATATTATTTTATTTGCTATTTTCCTTAAGCACTAACATTTCAGAAAGATCACAAGTGACTCAGGAAGAAAGGAAGACTCAAGACTGGGTAGATTAGGAGTATGAGTCAAACATTGTATTTTTCATTTATTGTATTTTTACTTTATTGAGTCTGGCCATAAAATGCGTAAGAGTAAGAGAAACCATGCACACACACAGGGGGAGAGTTTTTTTTTTAACTGCAAAATGTAATTAAAATTCTTCTCTGGAGATCGTACTGTACGATTTTATTTCGTACCGTACGATCCAAGCTATGTGGACAATTCTGTGGATAGATCGTACTGTACGAATTCTTTCGTTCTGTATGATATGTTCAGATCCAAAACCCTAGCCGTGATTGAATTTAAGTAAGTGATTTTTGCGTCATTCGTACTGTATGAACATGTTCGTACTGTACGATCCATTTTTAATACTTACTTAAATTAACCCGTGATTAGTGCATGTAATCCAGGCCTAATTAAAATTTGAACATCGTACTATACGAACGAGATCGTACCATACGATGAACAGAGATGAAGTATGATCATCCCGGATATCGTCCTGGACGATCTCTTGGTTTTTGTCACATCGTACTGTATAATAGTAATCGTACCATACGATGAACAGAGACGACATCCGATCGTCCAGATCATCGTCCTGTACGAATAGTATCTTGTTGGATCGTACCGTACGATATTATATCGTACCGTACGAATTGTTTTTGAACTGTTCGTACATCTTCGTACCAGGACGATGTCTGTTTATGAAGATCGTACTGTACGATGTGGAATCGTACTGTACGATGTGGAATCGTACTGTACGAACAGTAACGGCTACTTTTGAATTCAGAGGTTTTTGGAGCCTTTTTTAGATATCAATCAAGTTCTTTTTGAGAGATTTTTACAGAGGGGGTGAATGTGGTTAGAGAGGGATTCCAAGAGAGAGAGAGCTCTAGAGAAATTCTTAAGGGTTGAGAGAGGAAGGAGGAGGTGAGCGTTGTGAGGGAGAAGAGGTGTGAGGGAGATCACACGGTTGCTCCAAGCTTGCTGCATCTTGCTCCTCCTGTGGCCCTAGAAGGATTTGAGGGAGGATCTCCAAGGGAAAGGCTCGTCTACATCCGTTACCTCGAGGTTCTCTGCCTTCTCCAGGAGGGAGAAAAAAACGAGAAGGTTCTCTGCCGTCGCCAGGAGGGCAAAAACGGAGTTTGGTACTCCGCCACGCCGGGTTGGTGAAAGGGAGGTTTGTACAGGCTTCTCCGCCTTGCCGAGGGGGGCAAAAGGAGAACTATTTTGATAGTGAAAATCCCGGAGTGGAGGACTCCGGGGAGTGGACGTAGGTCATATTTTGACCGAACCACTATAAAATTCTTGGTGTGTTCTTTCCTTATCGTTGTTTACTTTTTGCTTGCATTTTAAATTTGTCATAACTATTGCATGTGAAATTTTGTGAAAGTAAAATTGCATAAATTTTTGTTCTAAAATTTCAAAAACAACAAAAAAATTAGAACTCTTGTTTAGGGTTAATTTTATTAAGAAAAAGACTTTTACAATCCACCCCCCCCCCTCTTGTCGTTCAGTAACTTCACAAACAAAAAAATTAAGATGATTGTAGGTAGGAGTTTTTTGGTATAACATAGAATATGGGCTGCGATTATCAAGAGAGGATGTGGGCAAATAATTAATGATATAGACAGATATATGAAGTGCATCATCCTAGAAAGATTGAGAAAGATTGGCTTCAACGAGTAGCCTACAAACTATTTTGATAATGTGCCTATGCTTACGTTCTGCGACTCCATTTTGAGATGGAGTAAAAGGACAAGTATATTGATGAACTATTCCTTGTTGTTTGCAAAATAGTTAAAACGAGGATTGATGAATTCACCTCCATTGTCTGAGCTGAAGGTTTTAATATGAGTATTAAATTGATGCGTAATCATTTTGTTAAACTCAATAAATTTGTAGATTACTTCAGATTTATGGATAATGGGATAAACCCAACAGTATTTAGAAAAATCATCAATAAATGAAATATAGTATTTAAAGCCATTCATAGAAAAAGTTGGGGATGGACCCCAAACTTCAGAATGTGAAAGACTGGAGTGAGAAGATTTATTAAATGGTAGCCGATGACTTTTTGCCACTCGACAAGAATTACAATGCGAACTATGGGCAGTAGTACATAAACAAGAAATGTATTTTGTGAAATATTTTAGTGTGATAATAGTCAGGTGACCAAGGCATTTATGCCATAGATGAGGAACGTCTTGCGTCGAGAGGATATCAAGATGCTAATTAGTTGGATTCGACCGAGTCGGATAGAGACCATTAAGGCAGGTCCCTTGAGTAGAAGACGACCCGTCGTCGAATCCTATATTTTAAACTCATAAGGAAAGAGTTTGACAATACAGTTATTATCAGATATGAGCCGATGAATTGAGATAAGATTAAATGATAGATTCAAAACATGATAAAGATTGTAAAGATTATGATTACCTTGCATAGTAGGTAGAATTCCTTTACCTGAATGTTGAATGGATACTTGGTAGCCATTATCGAGAATGAATTGATGAATTCCGACAAAACAATTTTATGGACTGAAATTGAGACAAATCTGAGGTAAGATTCGTAGATGCGCCACTATCAAGATACTAATTGGGAGAATTGTTGGATTTGGAAGGAGATAATAGAGTGGTTTTCTGTGATTCTTCTATGTAGGATAAATCATAGTGGTAAGGCCGAATGGCCTGATTTGGAGCAAATTTTACAAGTGATCGGATTTGGCATGGATTTGTCAAGATGGCGAGAATAAGATCAAGAGGGTCGGTTTGAATAAGGAGGACGTCCGCGACTTGAATTGTTGAGACCGTGACCACGTCCACGTGAAGCAGCAAGAGCGACAGATGGTTCAGAGATGTAAAAGTTTTGAAGATCAGTTGTTATTTCTTGAGCAAGATTTTGTTCTTCACTACAAAAAAGGGTGTATAAGATATCAATGCTAATAGGTTAAAGATTTTTGTGCGAATGGACATTTTGAAGGCTTGATATTCAGCTGGAAGGCATTTAAGATGTAGAAGATGACCTCTTTCGGATTAAGAGGTGATTCCATAGCCGCAATTTGAGGTTAGGCTGGACGGGTTAGGAATTAGAGAAGAGACAATGAACTATTTTTGTTCTTCTAGTGTGGCAGTGGCAAGAGATGCAACGGATGCCTTCATGGATGATCGTAAGAAGATCTTGAACAGGGATGCATAACTTCCTGCTCTAATACCATGAAATAATGGTTGCAGTAGAGCTCAACCGAGATCGCCAAAGAGAGGGGAGGAAGAAACAGTAAATTGCATTTCATTCATACACAAATGTATTACACAATGAGTATATATAGATAATAAAACAAAGACTTAGCTAATGAAAGTAATACCGTGTCAATCAAGATCAAGAAATGTATGTGATGACTCAGCATGTATATCTTGACAATAACCCCCAAAATGAAAGTAAAAATTCTCACCCAACTGCCTAAAAATCAACATCCCTGATGGTTATTTAATATATTTTTATGTACTAAAAAGTTATCGACATTAGTTAAATATATACTTCGACATATATCACAAATTGTGGTATAAGTATTGTGAGTCTTTAGAAGTTCAATGATCATTGATTATTGGAGTTGACATTTTTTTTTCTCAACGATGGTTCAAAATTTTATGACTTTCTCATCTATTGTTTTTATATTTGATTGGATGAAAAAGAAATACAAAAATTAGGATGAAGTCAGTTATGACTTCTCTTAGACTCATCTTGTTGAGAGGTGATTGGATCTAGTTGCAATTATTCGAGATAAATTAATTTCAACAAGGTGCCCTAATTTGTATAGAATTTGTTGGAATTAATTAGAGACCAAATTTATTATACTTGTAATGACCTCTACATGTAAAAAAATCCCAGAAAAGATTACACTCATAAAAATAAGAGAGTTTACTACTTTTTTTATCAATTAAAATTTTGATTCCAATATCTTATCAAAATTATTATAACCGTGCAATTTAAATAGTATTGATTTTTATTATCATCAAGATGAACATATCCCTGAAAGATAACATGTCAAAATATGTTGGAGATAAAAAGAGAGAGATAAGAGATAAAGAGAGAGAGAGAGAGAGAGAGAGAGAGAGAGAGAGAGAGAGAGAGAGAGAGAGAGAGAGAGAGAGAGAGAGAGAGAGAGAGAGAGGGAGGGAGAAATAAATAAATGAATATAAATTTTCTTTCAAGGGCAAGTGAATTGAATCACTCTTGTGGCAAGATCATTTAGTCAATTCTGATTAGGTTAAGGCACCTATTGTTGATAAAAAAGAGGAATATTCTAAGATATTTTTGAACAATGGCTACAATGCCCTTGAAATTTATAAATATATCACATTTATCTTATTTTTTTCATATTCATAATGGATAATTCTTTAGAGCTATAAGAAAATCTAAAGCTTAGATTAGTTATAGAATCATAAGACACCCACTATGGTGTTCACTTAAAACTTCTTTTAATTGTTTGCATCCAACTTTGCTATTGATTGTTATCATGATTATGATGTCCTAGTCTTGACATTAATAATCTCTTTTTGTTTTTTTTTTTGTCAATGTCCGCTAATTTACTATAACAATTTGAAAATTTTGAAATAAATTAAATATGAAAATATGAATTTCAGTTTAAACCGGAGCTTTGGACGCTAAACTTATGAGCACTGCAGTGCTGAGCATGTGTGCACAGCATAGCCAAAAGTTGTTACCATGGCATTTAAGGTTATGTTTTATAGTAATTCTTAATTCAGCATGTAGCACTACGACGTTGGGTAGTGGTGTTGCAGCACTACACACTAAAATATATTTTTATTTATATTAAAATCCATTTCTTTCTACTCACTCACCACCTCACCCTCTAGCACTGGCTTGCCGTGGATGGAAGAAACAAAGAGGGAAGGGAAGGGGAGAAATGAAAGAGAAATTTTACATTTTGGTCACTAATTAGTTTCACTACTTTTGTGAAATTTGTTAAGATTTTGATATGTGACTTTTATCCAATTTTTATTTTCAAATATTTTGATTTTGACCATTCAATTTCTTCCAGACTAATTTTATTGCATTTTTTTTAGATTTAGTGAACTTATGCAGCAAGCATTTTATATATTTTAGTACTTATTATTCTAAATATATTTTGACTAGTTGATTTCATAACATTATCAAGTAAATTAAAGTTAATGCTTTTGTACGATTTTCAAGGAATATAACTTTTATTATTTTAATATAAGCATTGTGAATAAATATGAGCATGTGATTAGATAATAGATGTATGTTGTTATTATTATTATAATACTATAATAATAATATATGCGATGACAAGTAAATGCTAGTTTTACTATCATTGACTTGAAACTGATTGAGTTATATAGGATGGTGGGCTAACGAGTTTCCTTTAAATATAATTATTTCACCTTATCCTCTACCGATTCTTATAATTCATTGATTGAGAGTTATAATGAGTTATTATTGTGCCGCGGGTAAGGAATGATAACTATTTATTGAGCAATGATTACTTATTACTGATTATTGACAATTTGAAAAATATCATGCAAGCCAGAACTCCTTACTTATTTAATGTGATTACCATAATGCATGTTACTGTACTGATCCACTGCATTATTTTACTGATTACCGTTACTATAATATTTTACTATTATTGCCTCCAATTTTACTATAAAATTTTATTATTATTGCCATTAGTTTTTTTGATACTGATACTACTGTTGATTCACTTTTACTAATACTATAATTGATTTACTATTTAGTGATTAGCACATGATTGTTATTATTGAGCATGTGATATAAGATACTGATTAGCAGATGAATCATATTACTAAGTATTTGATTGATTATAATATAGAATAGCTAATATAATGCATATACTCTTATATGATTTTACTATACATATATGATTTTGACAATCTTTATAGATATTTTTATTTTACTAATTTATATGATTTTCTTAAGGATTTGATAATACTGCTACAACGGGTGCTTTATCAATTCGACATCTTTACTAGTTTACATATTTCACTTTTTTGTATTAAACTATTTCTATAGCATCCATATAGTATTGTTCTATTATTTCATAGATTTTACTATTATTGTATATTGTTTACTATTTTTGCATAGATCTATGATCAAATTGATTGTTATTATTATGAACTGACTGACGACCTGTATACTAATTCTTTATCATGCTTTAAGCTTAGTGGTAGGATTTGGTGATCTTTTGGGATTTTTAACTTATTATATGTTGTTTAAATAATTTAGGTGAGGAAAGAGGATCAAAAGTTTGAGATTGATCAGTTATAGGATCCTCTAGGTTTTTTATTAATATTTGTAGTTATTCTTTTATAATCAATAGAAGATAAATTGTATATTATAATTGTACAACTTTTGGCTATTGTATATTATTTTTGGAATTTGAATATAGATGTATATTGAATTTGTTTTCAATTGAAATAGTTTTTTTGCTATTTTCTTTGATTGATAAAAGAAATTAGATATCTATGGTGGTTATTATTAATATTAATAGATACAAGAAAAAATTCTTCCAAATTTAATTTTAGGGCATTATAATTGGTATCAGAGCACTTGTTGGAAGAATTGATTGTTATCGGTACTATATAAGTTGATTGTGAGTTGGGTGGATTAGATAGATTAAGGTGCATTATTTCTCATACATAATTGATTGCATGTGTGAATTATTTAGATATGATTTTTATAAGTGATTATTTAAAATGGATCTACGAGAGAAAAATATACCAAATGAGTAACATATTGCAGCTCCAGTACTACCAATCAATTTTATATAGTTGGCTAGTTTTTTAGCACAAGTAACGGGTAATATATATAGAGCAAGCCATTTAAGTGTAAGGAAGAAGAGGGGGATAAGCATTTATAGATATGTCATGAATTGAAGCCCACACTTTTCAAAGGTGTTGTAGTACCCTAGGCTACATAAGATTTGTTATTAAGGATAGATAAGATCTTTGACAATATGTAATATCCATAGAATAAGAAAGCACCCCTAATAACATTCTTATTTGAAGGACAGGCTGAGAGATGGTGGGTCAGATAATTGTAAGACAAAATTTTGGGGAAAACTAATATTAAGATCACTTAGGATACATTCACTTAAACATTTAGGATGTGGCTTGTACCTCTGTCATCTCGATGATAAATACATGAAGCTATCATCAAACTGGAACAAGCATATACTATAAAGTTGAGTTTACTACATTAGCTTGGTGCGCTCCTCATTTTACGACTATTGCTAAATAAAAGTGTTACACATTTCTACAAGAATTGAATAGGGAGTTGATACATCCATTAGTGCCACAACAAATTCAAGAGTTTTTTGAGTTAGTGGAATGTGATAGATTGATAGAGATTGATTTGACAATATCGATATTTAGGTATGATGCAAACTTTAGGTATAATTGAGAATGAGGAGGACCAAAGATGAATCAAGCTTGGATAAAGAAAGTATTGGTGATAAGAAAAGTAGATATAGTGATTCAAAGAGATATAGATTGATATTATATACCAACATCTACAACAAATGAATTCATTATGGAGGAAGATATTCATATCAGTGCAAGCTTCTGATAGTATGATGTTTCTTGGTGCGGCCAGTAAGAACATAATATAGTGGATTATTCTTAGTCATTTATTATACTACATTTAAATTCTTTTAATATTCTAAAAAAAGATTAATAAAAGAATTTAAAAATTCAATATCAATTTATGTGGCCTACTTAACTATTATAGCTCACTATGATTTGGCTTCTAGTTTTTAAGATCTGGGAAAGGGAAGGAGCTTGTTGATTAGCAATTTAAGAACTAATAAGAGTTGATAGGTATTTTTTGTTAATTTTTATACAATCATGACTAGTTTATTATTCAGTTATATAGCTTTTATTTATAGCTATATACTATAGTTTATATATTTTAATGAAAAAAATGAAATATTGTGGATGAGTTTATTTTAGTATTTGGATGTTTTTTTAGCTCTACATTCTGTTAAATATTTAAAATGAATTATGAAAAGAATATGAAACATTTCAAAACTTGATCTTAAGATTTGTTTGCCACATCTCAACACAATAAGACATGTCTTGATAAGGGCTTTGGTTGTGACACTACCAATTATTAGTTTTAATGATAAGTTAATCAACCTCTCAATCTATCTTTATCATTTAATCAGTCAATCTTATCATTAATTCAATCACATCATTCAATCAATTATTTGTAAGGTAGATGTATCAATATTCTTATCATATATAAGTACTCTTATTGTTTATCAAATGTTTAGATAAGGGTCTTGATCTTAGTTCTATAACTCTCAATCAATAAATTATGTGGATCAGTCGCCCCAGCTCCTAATGATTCTCAATTAGTTTCCAGCTCCTTGTAACTCACAATAAGTGAATAAGGTGCAACTTTAGAATATCATGTGAGGTTATCATATACATTTGATTTCAATCAATAGATCAATTTACAACACTTTATGGTGTTTCATATCAGCATTTTGGCTTCCCAATTCAATACACATTTACTAAATATTCCATTATATCTTATTTGATTCCTAACAATATCAGTATTACATTCAAGTACAAATCAACAATATATTTAACACATGTTACATTTCACTACTATCATATCAAATCATAGTGCATCATTTTTCACCTATTCTAAAGAAACTCTTTTCCTGCTCATTTCATGTAGAAATTTCTATACATATATTTAAGTAGTGAAAATGCAATAATATCATATCAAATGATTCAAAATGATCAAATATATAATATATCAAAAGTTACACGATGAAACTTATGAAATCAAGATATAATGTAATTTTTTAAAATTTTAGGAGAGATAAAATATGTAAAACTAAAAACCATAAAAAGTAAAATGAAAGAGAATATTAACTTTCTTTAAATGGAATGAAATATGTAACAGGAATGATGAATGAAAATGACCCAAAGCAGCTTTTCTCTCTTATCTCTATCTCCTTTTCTTCTCCCTTCTCTTCTCCCTGTTTTTTCTTTCTTCCAAGCAAAGCTAATTGAGTGAGGGTGGGGGTGGATTGTGGTGAGGTATATTTAGAGTAAAATCTATTTAAAAAATTATTTTTAGTGCCTAGCATTGTGATGCTCCCAACCATGTGTTGTAGTGTTGCGTGTTGAATCCAAAATTACTATAAAATCGAGCCTTCAATACCTTCACAACAATTTCTAGTGTCATTACACTCATAAGCACAATGCCATAAATTTCATTTTTTTCTTATTGCCATAATAATATAATTTAATAAAAAAAAAAATTCATTTTTTTTCATTTTATAGTAGTTTTTAAACTTTTTAAATTATTGCATCAATATATATATATATATATATATATATATATATATATATATATATATATATATATATGACTATTTAGTATAAATTTTATACTTTTTATTATATTTAAATTCAATAAAAAGTGTTATTTTAATTTTATTTATGTAGAAAATCTTAGAAAAAGGAACAAAAAACAAGTGTAGAATCAGCGCTATAGCGCCCATAGTTACAAAACCAGAGCATCATTACTCACAATGCCCCAGTGCCTTATTCAAACTTTGCATCACCGATCACTCTAAAATTTTAGGAAATATTGTGCTCGAGTAGAGCCAACGTTAGCAAAATAGTGCTTTATAACACCATTGTGTCAAAAAGCAATATCATAGCACCTAAGTCAAGGGAAATCGAACGTCGGGATTCCTTACACCGCAATGCTAAATTAAACAGTCATGCACCATAATGCTTAACTTTTACAACACCATAGTGGAGAAGTTTCTAAACTTAGGAGCCACACCAATTTAGTTAAAGCAACGTCAATTCAATGAATAGAGGCATCGAGTCAATGCAGTGCTGCAATGAGGCAAGCCCAATATTGTTGAGGTGCTAATTCATCTTATAATACCTTAGTGCCACCATTTAGAGCACTACGGAGCCTAGAACTATTTTTGTACTTACTATAAATATTTTTTTAGCTCTTTTGTTTAGCAGTTCTGTCACTTGCAATAGAGTTTTATATTTTTACTATAGTTCTTTAGTTCCCTCTTAGAGTAAATTCTAAGAGAGGCTAAAGAAGTGCAAGATACTTTCATTAGAGATCTTAGCCAATTTTGTGTAAGCAATCTTATCATCAGAGGAAGGAGTGTGGAGAAGTTTATTTGTACAATCCTAGTAAAAAATTTCCTTATTATTTCTCTTGTATTTTTTCTTCTGTGATTGAATTAAAGATGTGTATGCTTTCTATCTTTATCATGTCTGGCTAATTTTGGAGTTTTGGGTTAATATAGTGAACACATAGTAAGAATTAATGCAAACTCTTATGCCTTTAATGAAATTATGGATATTTTTAATATCTCTCATTCCTAATTTAATTCATACAATAATCATGTGTGCAACTAATATCTAGTGTGATATATTACCTCGATGGAAGAACATTAGAATAAATAGAAGTATTGGAATGGAATATTGGCATTCTTAAACACAAAGTGTTAAACTTTCTAGGTTCTATAGAGATATTAGAATTGTAGGAATTCCATAAACCTTCCTTTTCACCCCTACAAGCTCTATAAAGATCTAGGGATGCATGTGCTCTTATCTACATTAATACTTAAGTGTATCATTTAGAAAACTTTATTATTTTACATATATTACTCCAACAGAGTTTAAATATCTGGTATCTCATTTATCTTTATTCTTTTTCTCTATAAGTAACATAAACTCAAAACCCTTAATTTTCATTTAGTAGGATAAATCATGTATATGTAGCAGACAATATTAATTTAATTATAATATAATAGAATACTTTCTTGTGGAATCATCACTCTCTCAATCACATTATTACTTTACCAACATGTATACTTATGTATTTAGTGAGAAATTCATATAAAAAAATTAAGCATATTCACATTCATGCATGCACTATTCACAAGTGTAATAGAAGCAAACACAAGCTCACACCCTTCCCGCACATTACGTTTTAGCATCATTGCCAGGGAGAAACATGCATGTAGTAATTTTAAATTATATTATTAAACGAGTTGCATATTTAGACCTACTTGTATTTATATCTTTAGTTTATAGCATTTGTTAAAAATTTTAAAAGAAAATTTCTTATTTTTTTAAGTTTTTGTTCTTTAATTTTTAGTGCATTATTATTGTACGCTTAGTAGATCTAGTAACGTGCCCTTATTATTTAATGGTTAAATTGAAAGGGACTCTTACAAATTAAATAAAAAACAAAATAGATTTTAACTTTAAATATGTTTGAACTAGCATAAGATTAGGACCATCCTAGACTTGTTAAGGAGTGTGTCGATCTTGTTGTAGATGGAATCCACTAGAGTATCAATAAACTTACTATCCAGGCCAATAATGTTGAGTTAAAACCTACCATAATTCAGATAGTTCAAAATTCTTAGTTTGAGGGAACTCCTATTGAGATGTTAACCTACACTTAGCAAGCATCTTAGAAATCTATGCAACATTTAAGTATAATGGTGTCAGTGATGATACTATTAGGCTTCATTTGTTTCCATCTTCTCTAAGGGAAAAAACTAAGATATGGATGAATTTCTTGCCCCCAAGCACTATAACCATTTAGAATGAGTTGACACACAAATTTTAAGATAATTTTTTATCACCTTAAAAATTTTTTATGCTTAGGAATAAAATCATATCTTTTACCCAATTTAAAGGACCCAATTTGAAGGAGAGTTAATATATGAAAGTTGGAAGATATTTAAGAAAATGATTAGGAAATGCCCTTTTGGGCTTTACCCAATTAATTGGTTATTTAGACCTTTTATAGTGAACTAGTAGGATCCCCTTAGGTTAATATTGTACAAGAGTTGGATGGACTCTAATGTCTAAGCCATTTGGGGATGCTTATGAATTAATTGAGAAAATGGATATAAGGAATATTTAGTGGCCTTCTGATAGTGTGAATTCTAAGAGAGTAGTTAGAATTTATGAATTAGACTGCTCAAGTACTTACAATTTATAAGAAATTGGATACTTTTAGACTTTATTTAAGATCAGAAACATTGATGCAATTAGAAAAGCATGATCTAAATTTTATTGGTGATGGTAATGCTCAAGGGATTGAGAATGTGAATTTGATTGAAAGATAAAATAATCTATATTTCAATATATACAATCTAGGTTAGAGGAACCATTCTAATTTTATTTGTTCTAATAATAATATTGATGGTAATAATCAAGGAAATGCAGGTCAGTTTAATCAAGGAGGAAACTAGAATATTCCTCAATATTCTGTATTTAACCC
>CM033683.1:68762553-69208346 GCA_019514585.1 Dendrobium officinale | reverse complement strand
TTCTTTAGAATTTATATGTTTGAATAAACTAAAATCCATCAAGTAATATCTTGTGGCACGACAAATGGAAATAAAATCCATTTCAATGTGAGTAGCCATCATACTGCCAGATAATATTTACCTGTTGGGACACATAAATCATCTTGATCTTTCTAATTATGCATTTTAAGTACTCGGGCTACGTCATGAGCAGAACTTCCCACCAAGCGAGAGGCACGTATGAGAACCTCAAATCAAAGTTAATGCTGCTGAAATTTTTTTGGTCAGTTATGATTTCTTCCTCTAAATGCGTTTCATTCTCCTTTGGAACCCTAACCTTTAATATGAGTTCCATCACACACGCCAATACACTCCAAAAGTTGCCACAAATATATTTAGCTAATGTAAAAAAAAAAGATTTAAATGAATGAAGATTGAATATAGACCTTAAAAAAAAAAAAATGACATAAGCCGTAACTTGATTATTAAAATTCGAAGTTTAAATGAAATGGAGCTTGAAAACTCAAGCGTAATCACCCTACAAAGCATTTCATTAACTTGAAGTACCTACTAACAGTTTCACCGGAGAGAGATCCTGAACGTTTAAAGTTAAATACATGGATATGCACACGGTTATTACCACTATGCACTCTGAGGTGTATTGTAATAAACATATAAACATAGTTATCTTCACAGATTATAACATTTATTATGTCCTACCACAAACCTTCGTTGTATGCATTAAATCACATAATTTGGGGAGAAGTAAAAGGCACTGATACTCATGCATATCATGTCAACACAGTCATAATCACATACACTATATAACTAGAGACAATGTGTCAAGTATTGTATATTCCGTGGGATGATCATATTTTTTTTCTTTGTGAATTTGCTGCAATAGTACACATAATGTACTAAATTGCAATATAAATCACTTTCAGGACATTATTATATTTTTTGAATTTTAAGGAGTTCAGTAAAATCTTCCAATGGCTCAACATCTTTGTAACTATAAAATTCAACTTCAAGCAAAAAAAGATTCCTCAACATATCATGAGCAATAATTCATGAAAGGGGGTTATGTGCAAACAATAATGACAAAAAAAATTCAAGTTCTTTTTGCACAAAGACTATATATAAAGCTTTATTTCAAAACTATTCAATGAAATAATGGTGTTGGAGAGTTTGGAAAACCACGCACTCCTTATTGAGAGTTCTCTCCAAAAAATTGACTACTTCCTCTAATGTGAATGATAAGAAATTATCCCAAACCACATTTGATGCCAGGAAAGAAATGATAGGACAAATCTAAAGCAGCATTTTTCTAAAGCACAAATTGGAAACATAAAATTATTGATTTTTAACTTGTTAAAATTCCTGCATGACAAATGCTTGAATAAAAGAGAAATAAAAAATAATCAAATGTTATCAAGAAAACAATTTTCCAGAGAAATCAAAAAATAAAACATGAGAAATCTCCTACATTCAAGGCATCAAGGCATATGTTTTCACAGATTTTCTTCTTGAAACTTTATGCCTTGACCTATCTTATCATGTAACCATTCGAAGTTTGAGAACTCTAATTTCCTCTACATAGGATCTGTGAAACATATGCCTTGATGTCTGGCGACGACGTTTCACAGTTTATCCAAAAAAGACAAAGTAGGGTTCACACTCCATGAAAAAACAAAGGCAAAGCAAGTTTAAAGATTTATGGAAGGAGAAGAGACAAAGTAAGAAGAAGGGAAAGGGGAGGAAGAGGAAAAAAAGAAGATTATACCTGGTTGTGTAGAGGAGGGCGGACAGGTCAGCAACGGAAGCAAGAGGGGTCGGCGTTTGGTGTCGGTTCTGGTGTGCGGACGGCGATGGAAAATCAACAAGTCCTGGCCTGGTTCACGACAGAAAGGGCGACGAACGGTTTGGGGGCGCTTTAAATCCTTTGGCTGCCACCTGCGCGAATGGAGGAGCAGGTGGCGAAACAAAGGTTCGCCCCCTGTGCTCGTTAAAATAGATTCGGGAGCTGGGAGAGAAGGCTTCGACTTTGAGAGAGGGAGAGAGCTTTGATTCCATGAAACCATCTACGCGCATGGGAAGAACGGAGAAGAAGGGAGCACTTATAAGCTCAGATTCCACGAAACCATCGCGGCGTTAGGCTGGTTTGCATTATTTTCGCTGCTCAGGAGATGATTCCCCGAGAGAATTTCTAACCCGCTCAATTTGAGTGGGTTTCAAAGTCGCACGAACGGCCTCCTGTAATACACCACTGATGCTTCAGAGGACTTCCTTATGTTTCGCTCAAAATCAACCAAATGACATAATTTAAGAAATGCGCATAATTAAATTACTTTACTCTCCTAATTCTGCATACCAAACAGCCCCTTTATCTTTCTCTTATTCATAAATTTCTTGGAAGCAAGAATGAAATGAAATATAAATGTGCTTAACCAATGGCTCTTTATTTGATCAAAATGTGTACCATTTCTTAACAGACATAAACTCAAAACACCTTTCATATATTTGATAGAGAGACATGAATGACATAGCTTGTCATAATCTGTAACACAACACTTTGAATTGTCAATTGTACAGGTATTAAATCATAAACATTACAGATTTTGGGGGGTGTTTGGTATAGGATTGGATTCAATTTTAGTAGAAATTTACTAAAATCCTGTAAATCCGGATTTAATAAATTCTGGGCTTCTTAAATTCCTGAATTGTGTTTGGTATGACAATTTTTAAATCCTATTAAATCCAAAAAGATGTTTGGCAACATATTGAACAGGGATTTAAAAACTTGGACATTGGACATTAAAAATTAAAAGGAGTAATATGAAGCCACTTAATTTGCTTCCGCATCAAGTTATAGTTGTTTGGTATCAAGAAAATAAACTATTATTTAAACTAATAATCCTACTAATGATTTAATTAATAATTTAATTACTATTTTAGTAAATTTTAATTATAAATTTTATTATTAAGTATTTCATTAATCACTTAAGAATTCTACTGCTTATTAATTATTTAATTATTATTTCATATTATTAATTATATTTTTAATAATATATATTTTAAATTATATTAATTAAGATATTTATATTAATTTTTAATTACTAATTATATATTACAAAACTATTTAATTAAGTTAAATTAGATAATTAATTTATACACTAATTATACATCAGTATTCCATGCAGGCTTACTTAGTAAAATACTTAATCACAATCAGTAATGCATTTCAAGTATAAAATAGTAAAATGCTAAAAAAAATGTTAGCTACTGCAATTATCTTTCATTGCTAAAAGTTTATAACAAAATGAGGGAACTAAAATTAATCATCAGAATTCTCAAATAGGATACTAAGCCAGCTCTAAACTTGAATCCCAATTTTAATTTCTCTCTCTCTCATACACCCTCATAACCTCCAGCACTTTAACAGCACCAAAAACCAGCAGCAGAAAGCCACTGCTTACTCCTTTCCACCTCGTCGTCATCCTTTTCTTCTTCGCTCCTTCGTTGTTGTTTGACTTCGCTTCCTTCGACGACGTTCCCTTCCTGTCGAAATCGGAACGTTACAACATTTTGATCTGAAGCAACGATGAGAGCTCGCTCGCTCGCTGTGAAGGTAACTTTCTCCCTTTCGCGCGCGCGGTTCTTCGGCCAAATCCCGTAAATCCGCTTCTAGCTGGATTAGGATTTACGGGATTTAAGCGGATTTTACGCCCGTAAATTCGCAAATCCGGGATTTACGGATTTGCGGGATTTTAACGCGACTTTTTTTGCGTTTGGCTGCTATTTACCGTAAATCCTGCTTAAAAATCAAAATAAATCCGATACCAAACACCCCCTTTGGGTATACAGCTTTTAACTCCAAATAATATAAATGAAAACATAAAACTTTATTTACATTTCATGAAACAATCCGATTCAAATTTTTTAAAATAACATTTGTATATTGGAAGGTATATAAATTGAAATAAATATACAAAATTTCATTCATATAGCAAGATTGATTTTACCTTAAATTTATTTTTCTTTCCCGTTTCAGTCGTTTCAGTTTTAAGAGAAGAAAACTAATATAAAAAGAAATATGTTCATTTACAAGAGAAAAAAATCAAGTGCAATAAGTTGGTTCAACAAGAAAGAAAACTCCGTTAGATGACATAATTGACAAAACAAACATTTAACACTTCTTGTCTTGAAGATGAACTATATATTGCTGCAGCTTTTCAAATGGGGAAGAGTAAGAACAAAAACAGAGGAAGAAAAATTACAGAAGAAGAAGAACAAGAAGAATAAAAAAATAATAAAAAATAAAAAAAATAATAATGGTAAAAAGAAGAAGAAGAGGAATAGGAATAAAAACAAGAAAAAGAAAGAAGGAAGAGGAATTTACCACTTCCTATTGTCTTTGGCCAAGAAAATCACAGAAGGAAAGAGCCGGCGGCAAGCTTCTACGTACCTTAGGGTCAGATGGGAGGGAGGAGAAATGTGGGAATGAGAGAGAGAGACGGTTTTTACACGCTGTGGAGGCGGATGGAGTGGGTTGCGAACGGCCACGAGAAGGCTTAAGAATCAGGTTTAAACTATGCCCCAACTTTCCCCTTTAGATCGTGTGAAGCCATGCCTGAACCGCCCCATCAAACGGCCCAATAAATACGATTTTTCCCTCGCAAATTAACGGCCGGGACTAAATGCCGTATTTGAAAGCGCATGAAGGATTAATTCAGGATGAAATTGGCGAAATAAACAACGAGTTCGAATGAATTTGGTTATATTTAGGGGCTGTTTGGTTGCCTGAATTAGTAGAGTAAATTAAAACAAATACATGTATTTACTAAATTCGACTGTTTGGTTAATTTTGAGCGGAACAAAAGGAAGCCTCCGAAGCATTAGGCGTGTATTACGGGAGGTGGATCACACGACTTCAAAAGCCGCTCAAAATGAGCGGGTTTGAAACTCTTCGCTCGAGAACCAGCCTTGTGCCATCCCTCCTGCGAAGAGTGAATTCGAACAACCAAGAGGGAGCCAAAGTCGAATAGCAACGAAGGAAAGGAAGGAGCGATCCGTGCGGTCTTTTGCATTCTGACGATGGATACGGCTGAGCTGCTTGCAACGGCGGCGGTATTCATCGAAGGAGTTTTGTACTGGTTTATATGAGTCATGGGCTCCGCGGAGGTGAATGGAAAACGAGCAGTGGATCTCAAGATGAGATCGATCACTAAAGACAAAGTCCAGGACAAATATAAGCAGTACTGGTCT
Organism: Dendrobium officinale; assembly: GCA_019514585.1. NCBI lineage: Eukaryota > Viridiplantae > Streptophyta > Magnoliopsida > Asparagales > Orchidaceae > Dendrobium > Dendrobium officinale. The sequence goes on along the minus strand of CM033683.1, from coordinate 69,203,102 downwards.
TTCTTCCGCCGGCCGAAAGACACTGTCGAGTCATCGGAAAAGGTATGAACCTTTGTAGACACGTTCTACAAACTCGTCACCGACATCTACGAATGGGATGGGGCCATTCCTTCCACTTCCCCCCTTCCATCCCAAACCGTTCCCATCGCGACGAAACTCGAATACATTAAGAACTCGTCCTCGATTTCATCAAGTACCAGGTCAGCTGCGCCCAATCAGGCAGGGAGTAGAACTCTTCCTTCCACTTCTCCCCTTCCGTCCCAAAAGTGCACTAACTATCATTAACATGATAATCTATGCAGCTTAGAATCTGCTAAGAACGTGCACTTTTTTATTTGGGGACGTAAAAATTTCTGTTTTAATCGAAAATGCAAAATTTTTCTTGAGTTTTTTGTTAAAATATAAAATATAATTATATTTTAATAAAAAATGCGAAAAAAATTTTACTTTACATTGGATATACCTAACTAAAAAATGGAAACAGTTCTCCTGCATTTATTTTGCAGACAACCAAATAGTCTCAAAGTATTCAGAATGCAGTAAATTTACCTTACATTGCATTTACTTTACACTGCATTTCTTTTTCAGGCAACCAAACAGCCCCTTAAAATGAGAAATGATTCGGCATTATTTTTTTTTAAATGAGTCTATTCGAGCTAATCAAATCTACCGGCATTAAATTGACTTCATTTCAAATTAATTTGACTCAGACGTGCTTTACTCAATGCGTGAAGCATCAATTTGGGCTAATCGACGGTGCCCACATTAAATCGAACTTTAATCAAGTCGATATTATGTCGATTTGCGTCGATATGCTTCGATCAACATCGGATTGCCTTCAATCAACTTGGACAAGCCGATTTAATTCGAATAACATCGAAGTTGGATAATTTTAATTTAATTAATGTTGAATTGATTAAATCATGCCCGATTTGCATGAATTTTGATTGTCTTCAAATGGTCTGATCTGGCATCTAATTAATTCTAATTAATCCGAGATGGTTTATATGTCTATCACACATATCAAGTTCAAATTGGATTTGAATCGAACCCAAATAAACTTGACAACGTTTGATTGCACAGCTATGATCATAATTAAATTAGAGTCTTGTCAAATTGGATTAAATTTAGGTCAATTTATGGGGGTCAAGTCAATTATATATCATTAAGCATCCACTTAGGTGAATCCTGCCATTGGGCATGCCTATGTTATGCTAGGAAGACCTATGCATTAAGATCAGCTCGGAGAAATCGACCTCATATAAAAATGAGATCAATAGCTGATACATCGTCAAAAATTTATCTTGATCGGACAAGAATCTCAAGGCAAAATCAAGTTGGAAACTTTCGAAATTAAAATTAGGAGCATCTGAACTTCGATTTCAGCAAACTTATAGTCGAACTGAGAGTCTCAGAAATATGAACCCAACGACACCAAATTTGACCCAATCCAAGCCCAAATGGGTTCAAATTAAGGACCCAAAGAGCTGCTGGAAGGTTCGAACCACAATTTGGATTATCAAACGGTTTCCAAATATAGCAAACTTATAGTCGAATCGAGCGGCTCGACAAGACATATCCAATGAGCCCAATATCACTGAATTCTACATCACTAAGATGTTCAAATTTCCATCAACGGTTCATGATCAACAGATTCAACATCGGCTGTCTACCTAACCACTCCCCATTTACCCTTGATCTATCACCTATTTTCGGGCCATGCCACTCTAGAAATCTATAAATAGACCTCTCATTTCTCTTGAAAGAGGATCCCAAGCAAGCAAAGAGGAAGAGAAGAGAAGAAAGATAAGGAAAAAGCTCCTCCTTGACCACCGTCGGAGTTTCGTCGGACCACCGCCGGAGCTTCGCCGGACCACCACCTGAGATCCTCACCTTCACTGGACCACCGTCGGAGGCCCTCACCTTTGCCAAACCACCACCTGAAGCCCTCACCTTCGCCAGACCACATCCGGAGGCCCTTAGCTTCATCAGACCACCGCCTGAGGCCCTCGCCTTCCTCGGACCACCCCCTGAGGCCCTCACCTTCGTCGGACCACCGCCTGAGGCCCTCACCTTCACCGGACTGATACCTGAGGCCCTCACCTTCATTGGACCACCGCCGGAGGCCCTCAGCTTCACTAAACCACAGCCAGAGGTCCTCACCTTCACCGAACCTCCGCCAGAAGCCCTCGCTTTTGCCAGATCATCAGCTAAGGCCCAAAGTTCTACCATACCACCACTTGAAGCCCGAAGTTCTATCAGACCATCACCTTACACCCGAACTTCCATCATACAGTTGTTATTTGTAATCAGATCGCCCACGGAGGTGAGACAGCCCATTGTAATGAACTCAAGTTCTAGTAAAATCTTTTCAACTGAGCTAAGCCCCATGGTTTTCCCCCTTTCAAGGGTTTTCCATGTAAAAAATCTTGTATTCTCTATGTGTGAGCTGGATATCCATGCAATGCTAAGACATAAAAATTACCCACTCTATCGCCGCGTATATTCTATCCCGCAATAGTTTGGCACCATCTGTGGGAACTCAAGTCCCACTATCCTAAAGCACCACTGTCATGGCCAACATGTGTAGTAATCACATCCTAGGAGCCTCCCTCTCTAATTCACATCAATCTCAAAATTAGTCCCTGAATCAAGGACATCATGCATCTGCCTCTTTTAACCCCAGTGGTCAAAACCCTGCCAGAGAAAGGACTTCAGAACCATCCCTAGAAGATCATATCAAAAAGATGGAGGAGTCTCGGAATGAGATCCTTCAACTCTTATGATAGACTCGAGGACTGGCACTAGCACCCCAAGAAGACATTCTTCTCCCTTGAGATCTGCCAGGATTTGAAGATGTTCTTCATGTCAAGGTTCCCCTTCTATGGCCAAAGATGTGCCCTCCAACACATCCAGAGAATGAGCTTGTTGACACGGCAAGCTCTACCCATCCCTCGTGCGCGGGTCGCCAGCATCACTTTCCTCCGGACGTCCCCGAGGACTTAGCCCAACACCACATCGTCGAACTCCCCCATAATGCCTTACGGCTTGATTTATGAAGATTAGTCTGAGATGAGTTCCCCGTTGGAGATATAAAATAATCTTTTCATTAACGAGACTTTCAGGAGTCGTCACCCCTAACTGAAGCCATCCTTCAACACCCTATTTCGACAAGGTTCAAACTATCGAGCATCGATTCATATGATGGGACATCTAACATGTACAAATATATCGATCACTATAGGAAAATAATGCACATCCAACGAGCCCTCTAACGTGCTCCTATGCCAAGTCTTCCAAGCTACCCTCAAAGGGCCAGCTCAAACATGGTTCTATTCACTCCCTGCCAGATCTATTTCCAACATTCATCAAAATAGCCAAAATATTTGTCAAACAATTTGTTGCCAATCGGAGGATGGTTTTAAAGACTCTTTCCACCTCTTAGGAATTCGCTAGAATGAAAATAAATCCCTCAAGGAGTGCTTTTCAAAGATTTTCTACTAAGGCCTGGCAAATTTCAGGGATAGATCCCGAGTTACTTCGAGGTGTATTCCTCGGAGGGCTTCGTCCTGACCCCTTCTACTCAGCACTCTTGCGAGATACGGTCCATTCTTATGTGGACTTAATCCATCACGTAGAGGCCCAAATCTCTGCCGATGAAGCCATTAATGCTCAATAGGAAGCAATTTAAGCAACCAACTGGGAAGTGTGCAAACATACATCAGGAGTGGAGAATCCACAATCATAACGAAAGAAGCAAGTAAACTACAATCTTCCCCCTAATCCCCTCACAGACACACGACTCACTAAGAAAAGGAGTACATGCCACTTAATGTATCCCAAATAAATATATTGATGGCTAACCGAGACCAGGAAAGCGTGAAATGGCCACACCTTTGAAGCCCAACATCGAAAATCAGGAGCAATATTGTCACTTCCACCGTAGCCATGGACACACTACTGAAGCATGCAGACAGCTCAAAGAAGAAATTGAGATACTGATCCGACAAGGATAATCTCTGACAATTCAACCAGAATCCACCAGCCCGAGATGAGGGGTGGTCCAACTACGGGGAAGAACCAACAATAAAGGCAGTCAGCAAACAATTAACAAATAGTTGGTGATATTGAAACTATTATCGGTTGGGGGGGGGGGGGTCCTATAATGACTAGTCAAGTAATAATTTCAGCCACCAAAAAGCCAACGCCAAAGAAGTCTTGTGCTGATCAGTCCATTGCCTTCAATGATTCTGACTTAAAGGAAATAAAGACCCCTCATCAAGACCCTCTCGTAATAAGTATAGGGATCGACGACCTATGCTATAAAGTCAAAAGGATCTTGGTCGACAACGGGATCTCTGTAGATGTCTTATTCTACTCCACGTTTCTCAGTGTGGGCCTCCCTTGAGAGAATCTCCAACCTGCTATAGGTCCACTATATAGATTTGATAATTTACCTGTATGAGTGGAAGGTACGATAAGCCTTCCCGTTGTGCTGGGAGAATTCCCCCGACAGGCCACACACTCCATCTAGTTTATTATCATGAAGTCAGAGTTAACATATAATGCTATCTTTGGAAGGCCACTATAGTCAATCTTAGAGATCGTTGCCTCAATCTCACATCTCAAACTGAAATTTCTCACCCCATCAGGGATTGGTATAGTACAAGGAGATCTGCAGGAAGTGCAATCCTGTTATCTTTGACAGGCTCAACCATGCCCATTAATTACTTTGAGCATCGAAGACTTTGATCTGCGAAATGAGGACATTCCTCAGAAGGCCTCCCTAGTCGAGGATCTTGCATGTATCTCCCTATCCGATAAACATCCTTCAAGGACAGTACAGATCAGATCATTACTCTTTATAGGAAGAGAAGACAAAGTACATAGAGTTTTAAAAAAAAAAAATCAAGATGTCTTTGCTTAAAGTCTAGCAGACATGCCCGGAATCAGCCCTGAAGTAATCGTACACTCCCTTAAAGTAAATCCAACATGCAAGCCGGTTATTCAAGAAATGCGAAGTTTTGTACCAGAATGTCAACAAGCAATCAAAAAAGAAGTCGATAAGCTCCTAGAGGCTGGATTTAAATGAGAAGTGCACTAATTCACCTGGCTGGCAAATGTTGTTATGGTCAAGAAGACTAGTGGATCTTGGATTATATGTGTAGATTACACATACCTTAATAAGGCCTATCCGAAATATAGCTTTTTTCTTCCTCATATTAACCAACTGGTTGATGCCATATCAGGGCATCAAATGCTGAGTTTCATGGATGCCTACTCATGCTACAATCAAATAAGAATGAATTTTGCAGAGGAGGAGGCAGCAGCTTTTCAAACAGATAGAGGAATATACTGTTACTAGGTTATGCCCTTCGGACTAAAGAATGCGGGAGTCACATATCAGCGCCTTATGAATAGGGTGTTTAAAGACCTTATAGGATATACAATGGAGGTTTATATAGACAATATGCTAGTGAAAAGCCTTGAAAAATCTTAGTATATTTTTTATTTGGAATAATATTTTTGTCTCCTTCGATCTTATAACATGTACCTCAACCCCTCCAAATGTGCATTTGGAGTGGCCTAAGGAAAATTTTTGGGTTTCATGGTTACCCACTGAGGGATTGAGGCCAATCCTGAGAAGATCAATGCTCTAAGGGATATGGTGCCTCCAAGAAATATCAAAGAAGTCCAAAGATTAAATGAAAGGATCGCAGCACTCTCTCGCTTATTAGCTCGCTTAGGAGATAGATATCTACCCTTCTTCAAAATCCTTAGGAGTGCTCATAGCTCAGGATTTTTAATGGACTGATGAATGCCAGGAGGCCTTCGAGCGGCTCTGAACCTATTTAGCCTCACCTTAACTACTCTCCAAACTAGTTCCGGGAGAAAGATTATATTTGTACTTGGTTATTTTCATCCAAGCAATCAGTTTAGTCTTGGTATATGAAGAGAATGCTATACAATGTCCTATATATTATGTTAGTAAGATCTTATCTAAAATGATAGGACGTTAACCCTCAGCAGATAAGATAAATTTGGCATTAGTGTACTTAGCCAGAAAGCTACGCCCTTATTTTTAAGCCCATACAATCGGAGTCTACAAGAATTTATCGCTAAGAAATATACTGCAAAAGCCCGAAGCCTTTGGTAGACTCATCAAGTGGTCTGTAGAATTGGGAGAGTTCAACAATCACTACCTGCCTAGACCCGATATCAAATCTCAAGCACTTGCAGATTTTGTGGTTGAATGAACCATCTCGATATTTGACGATCAACTGAGTGCTTCTCCCTCTCCGCTATACTGGATGTTGTATGTTGATGGAGCCTTCGGAGGTTATGGTTCCAGGGCAGGAGTTCTGTTAATCTCTCCATAATGAGTTACTCTTGAATACGGACTCCGATTCAAGTTTCCTACAACGAACAACGCAGTAGAATACGAGGCCCTTGTTGCTGGGTTAAGGCTGGCAATCAACTGTGAAGTACAAAACTTGGTGGTCTACACTAATTCACTATTAATTGCCTCATAAATGGAGGAAGAGTTTAACATCCACAACCCCCAACTAGCCTTATATTGCAAAGTAGTAAAGATGCTCTTAGCTTGTATAAATAAACAGCATATCATCCATATTCTACAAGAGCAAAACATGCAAGCAAATGCCCTCTCCAAACTAGCTACCTACATAACTAATGATACTTTCAAAAGAAAGTATATTGAGGAGATTCACTTCCCAAGTATTCCAGACCCATGGATAATACAATCAATGGACAAGTCAAGAGACATTCTGGATCAATCCATTCTAACTTTCTCATAAAAGGCATTCTTCTTGAAGACCCAATGGTTGAAGTGCAACTTCGGAGGTAGGAATCAAACTTTACTATTATTAATATATAATTATACAAACGAGCTTTCTCGGGATCCTACCTTAAGTGCCTTCCTCCTTCAGAGACAAATTATGCACTCCGAGAAGTACATTTAGGCATCTGCAAATAACACCTGGGTGGAAGGGCATTAGCCCAAAAAGTCCTGAAATATGGGTTTTACTGGCCAACGATGAAGCAGGATGCACTAGAAGTTGTGCAAAGATATAAGAGTTGTCAGTTACAAGCCAACCTCGCCCATCTACCTTTCATAGAGATCTCAATATTATAGAGTCCCTGGCCTTTCGTTCAGTGGGGGATTGATATAGTAGGACCCTTTCCTATAGCCATGGGTCAACGAAAGTTCATCATCTTGGCTGTACACTATTTCACAAAGTGGGTAGAAGTAAAACCTCTAGCAAAAATTACTGAAGCAAATGCCAAACAGTTCCTATGGAAGAACATAATATGTCATTTTAGCATTCCTATGAAAGTTATCACCGATAATGGAACACAATTCACTGGAATGATCTTTACCGCATTTTGCAAAGATCTCCACATTCAACTAGTACACACGACTGTGGCCCATCCTCAGACTAATGGACAAACGGAGGTCACTAATTAAACTATTCTAAAGGGATTGAAGACACGGTTGGAGAAGGCTAGAGGGCAATGGGCTGACGAGCTTCCAAATATCCTCTGGGCCTATTATACCATAATAAGAACTCCAATGGGAGAAACCCCATATAATCTCTGCTTTGATATAAAAGTTATTATTCACATCGACATTGGAGTTCCAAGTGATAGAGTTCAAACTTTTGACTTCAACGGCAACGATGAAAAACTTAGGTACAACCTAGACCTCCTTCTAGAAGCAAGAGATAAGGCGATACACAAGGTTGCTGCATATCACTAGAGAGTTGCCCGTCACTATAATCAAAGGATAAAACCATGACGTATATCAATTGGAGATCTAGTTCTACGAAGCATCGAGGCGGCAAGAAAAGGCCCTCAACGCAATAAACTCTCCCCCCTTTGGGAAGGTCCATACTTAGTAGTAGTTGTGGTGAAGCCCGGGACTTTCAAATTGAAGGATGTTGAGGGAAAGATGCTTTATCGGACCTAAAATGTAGACAATCTCTGCAAGTACTATAAGTAGAGCATAAAAGTGCTACTTATTTTAAGTGTTATATTTCTATAGTATTGTGCATCTTCAGTATTGTATGTCTCTAATATTGAAAATTATTTGCCTCCTATTTATTTATAGTGTTCATCCCTGAGCTATCTCAAGGAAGTATGCCTTTATTTATATAGTAAAGTTATGTTCGTTCATTAAGTTACATTATTGTCTTCTTCAAGTAAAATCGTATTGATAGATTTGCACAAGCTATGAACTTCAATCTTGAAATTCTTGATTCAAGCAACACACAATAATTATTACTCAATCCTAGGGGGATTCAATCTGGCCTCTTCTACATAGGTTAAAAAGCATTAAATAATACTTCAATAAATAACCTCAGATAGGTCAAACACCCTAGGTGGGTGTCACTTAATTTTTATATCCTTGATTTCAGGCATACGCACTCTTTGTTGCACCTCAATCACTGGATGATCAATTCCAGGGAGATTCTATCCGACCTCTTCCATATAGGTTAGCTCTATTGAAAAAAACTCTGGAAAATAACCTCGGATAGGCCACACATCCTTGGTGGATTTTTTCGACCTCTTCCACACAGTTAAATTCATCAAGCGACGCTCTGACATATAACCTCAGATAGGTCATACATCCTTAATGGATTCTCCTAACCTCCTTCACACTAGTTGGAATGCATTTACTAAAAGCCTCAAACAAGTCGAGTACCTTAAACAAGTATAAATAAAATTCACTTGAGGTAGAATAAAAATATTGAAATATTTTTTACTAATAAATACATCAACAATCCACTACAAAATCAAAGAAGACGTTGCATACGAACACAAATATCTGATATAAATAAAAAAGTACTAAGAAGGATAAAGTAAGACAATTGGTAAAGATCTACTTTATCTCCACAATCTCGTCATTAGCCTCCAGGGCAAAGACCTTCTGCATATCGCTCTCTTTCTCGTTGCCATCAGAATCTGGGGAAATGATTTCTAAGGCCTAGCTAGGTGTCAGCCCTTAACCTCAACTCCAGTCTTTCATTGTACCATACAAACTCCCTTCAAGAAGCCTCGGATGAATCCATCATCAATGCACTACTGCTCTAAAGCCTTCACCTCTACTTCATAAATATGATCACGGGCCTCCTAAACGTGATCCTAGATGATGGACTTGAAGGCTATAGACTTCTTAAAATCTTTGATAACTCTCAAAGATTCAAGGTTGGTAAAAGCGGCCGCCTTCTCAGCAATAAGAGTCTCCGACCTCTTATTCTTAGCTTCAAGCATCGCTATATTCTTTGTAGAGGCTTTTTGATCCTTCAAGAGCAAGGTGATCATCGATTGTGCCTCTACCAGGTCGATCTAAAGCCGCTCTGTCTGATAATTTTGAAGAGAAATCGAGTGCACCATATTTTTCAGCTCAGTCCTGTACTTGCATAGTCCTCCTCCAACACCTTCTCCTCTTTGGCCTTCTAATCGTACTTCCGCTTGAACTCCCCTTGAAGGTATTTGACCTTCACAAATTCACTGTTCCAGCCATTCAAAGCCACAATAAGCTCGACCTCAAGCTCCTTACATCGTGACAACTAAGATAAGGAAGAAAATATATATATTAGAAGTCATCCTAGAAGAAAAGGAGAGAAGAAGTATCAGGAAAATGTTGTATACTAAGTCATCAGATTTGTGATGTCCAATGCACTGGTGGTTTAAAACATTCTTAGGAATACGACTCTTGGTAGGGGAAGAAACAGTTGGATCCTTGCTCGTCGCAACCCCCTCCAACTTTTCCTCTTCAACGAAGCCTGGGGGTCTTCACCCCTCGCCTGTCTTTTAGGAGCCACCTTTGAAGCTGTGATGGGAAGTTTGGGAACCTTGGAAGTTGGTTTCAGCATCCTTGCATCAAGCCTCCCAGCATGAATTGACAGCCCGGCCCTAAACATGAACTCTTCTTCTATGTATTTATTCAAATAATGAACCTCATATAGAGGATGCTCGATGTCAGGAACTTTGAGGATCCTCATTATATCTTCTTCTCCAACATGCAGAGGGGCAGGCAGATCCCTCATCTTTCCCCACTTCTTTATCAGGCCCTAATCATTTTTCAAAAAGAAAAATGCACTGGCCCAACTTTTTGTAGGATCCCAAGTATGCATGTCCAACCATTTGGACCTAAAGGTAGCACGCCCCTGTGCGTCACTAGTAAATCGGCCCATTCGGGAAAGACGCTCAGGTCTCAGAATGGCTCCTCGATCCCTGAAGAGTGCAATCAGCCCTATCGTCATTGATATGGCTCTGTATGAAAATTGAGATAGAGTCATCGCACATTGCACTAAAATCTCAATCAGCTCAGTAGGAGGTGGAAAGTGTAACCCTGATCGCAAGTTGGTCTTGTCAAGTGCCTGGGAGGAGGAACGTCAGCCCGATCAGACTTCTTAGGAACCATCGCTACCATGTCATTCGAGAAATGAAACTTCTTATGGAGAATAGTCAAAGAATCACTCATGATGGTGGATGTCGGATCATCTACCCTCGCTCCTTTGTCAGGACTCCGCCCACCGTTAAGCGGGAAAGCAGGATTTTCCCTGACCACGGGATCTCTCGAAGGAAGGTGATTGCCCGACATTACTCCTGTATAGGAAGGAGCCCTGCAATTGGATAATGGATGCCAATTATCCAAAGGCAGGGGAGAGCCTCCTGTATAGCAAGAGCGTCTAAAGGAGTAAGGGAGGAGACTCCTTCTTGTAAAGACGGACCCTGGGCCTACATGAGGGATGCCACCCGTACAGGGCCAAGGGAAGGCCTATAGTGAAAGATCGAAAAGAGCAGGAGGAGAGGAGGGTGCAAGAATTAAGGGCCTATGATGGGACTATTTATAGGGGAGTTAGGGGCATTTTTGTCTATATACAGGCCCAATTTTGAGCTTGAAAAGGTCAAATAGAATATTTTTAGACTCCTCAGAACTGTTTTTTAATGTTTCGGACTCAATTTTGACACTTTTAAAGTGATTCAGGAACTCTACGCCCACGATCGAACTACATTCGAGTTCTAAATCACTTGAAAAATTTCGCACATGCTACAATGCATATTTTTGGATTCTTGGAGCTTCGAGGTCTAAAAATAGAGGGGCAACTGATACATCATCAAAAAATTATCTTGATCGAGAAAGAATCTCAAGGCAAAATCAAGTTGGAAACTTTTGAATTAAAATTAGGAGCATATGAACTCTGATTTTAGCAAACTTACAATCGAACTGAGTATCTCAGAAATACAAACCCAACGACACCAAATTCGACCCAATCCGAGCCCAAATGGGTCCAAATCAAGTACCCAAATAGCTGTTGGAAGGTTCAAACCATAATTTAGATTATCAAACAGTTTCCAAACATAACAAGCTTGTAGTCGAATCGGGTGGATCAACAATATGAATCTAACGTGCCCAAGATCACTAAATTCTGACATCACTAAGACGTTCAAAAGTCCATCAAATGGTTCATAATCAAGGGATTCAACATCGGTCGTCCATCCAACCAATCTCTCCCCATTTACCCTTGATCTATCACCTATTTACGTGCCATGCCACTCCAGAAATCTATAAATAGAGCTCTCATTTCTCTTGAAAGAGGATCCGAAGCAAGAAAAGAGGAAGAGAAGAGAAGGTAGAGAAGGAAGAAGCTCCTCCTCGACCACCGCTGGAGTTTTGCCGGACCACCGCCGGAGCTTCGCCGAACCACCACCTAAGGCCGTCACCTTCTCCGGACTGCCATCAGAGGCCCTCACCTTCACCGAACCACCATCTGAAGCCCTCACCTTCGCCGGACAACTGCCTGAGGCCCTCATCTTTGCCGGACCACCACCTGAGGCCTTCACCTTTGTCGGACCACCTTCGGAGGCCTTCACCTTCGTCGGACCACCACCTGAGTTCCTCACCTTCACTGGACCACCACATGAGGCCCTCACCTTTGCCGGACCAACACCTAAGGCCCTCACCTTAATCGGACCACCGCTGGAGGCCCTCACCTTCGCTGGACCATCGCCAGAGGTCCTCACCTTCACCGCACCTCCGCCAAAGGCCCTCGCCTTTGTCGGATCATCGCCTAAAGCCCAGAGTTCTGCCAGATCATCTCTTGAAGCCTGAAGTTCTATCGGGCCATCACCTGACACCCGAACTTCTATCGGACAGTTATTATTTGTAATCTGATCGTCCTCAAAGGTAAGTCAGCCCATTGTTACCAACTCAAGTTCTAGTGAAATCCTTTCAACTGGGCTAGGCCCTGTGGTTTTTCACCTTTTAAGGGTTTTTCACATAAAAAATCTTGTGTTCTCTATGTGTGAGCTGGATATCCATGCAACACTAAGATGTAAAATTACAACTTTATCACTACATATATTCTAGCCCACAACAATAACATTTAAAGTATTTTTAGCCTATCATAAAAATAAAATAAAATCACTAATCTCTACACAAAAAAATTGCATACAAAAAATTGTATAAAAAATTTAATAAGATCCCTATAAAGTTAAATAATAATTAATCATAATTTTTATGGGCTTAAAAATAAGATAGTTGATAATGTATAATTTAATAATTATATATAATAAAAAATTTTCAAACACATACTCCACCATAAGGCGAGAAATTATTATGTGCGGAGTGAAGACGTCATCTGTACTCCAATATGGGGCACGTCATTGTACATAGTGTGTATTAATGCACACACTATAGAAAGTTGTACACATTATATATATTGGCAACATGGCTATCTTTCAACGATGTCCGGACGTGAGCTACATCCAGATTTCTCAACTAATAATTTCTCCACTAGGGGTGGCTTTTTCTTATTTGATTTCAGGTCTAATTATGCTTAGTCATGTGATTTCTTGTCACATTAAAACACAAAAAAAAAAACAATATAAAAAATACCAAGATTAAGTTCCTAAGTAATGTGGAAGTAAAGTTGAATTTTTTAAGTTTATAACGTTCACTACATTTCTTAAATGGATTTTTTAATTGATTTTTATAACGTAAACAATATTTCTTTAAATAGTTAGAAAACTTAAATACATAGCTCAGATTAAACCTTCCAAATTATTAATCACATAATGAATTGTAAGCGTAATAAATATTGGTATTTTACCATCCAAGGTGAAAATTTGTATTAGCTTTATTAGTATATGTTCATTTAATTATATATTATCTACTTCATAAAATTGCAAAAAATATATGATAACAGGTTTCAACAATACAACAAACCGCCAACCCAAAGGCTCAAAATAACAAACACATCAAAATAACAACCAATCAACTGCATAACATGACAACATAAGTTGAGCAACCTTATTCATAACAGCTACATGGTATTGGTGGGAAACTACAAACACAAACCACAATTGAATCAATTAACCCCAAAATCAAATAGAGATGATAGGTAATAACACAATAGCCATAAGATATTACAACTGAAAGAATTTACAAAATGAGAATAACAACAAGCAAACAGTTATAAGCCAACAACACAGCTGTCGAATTATACCACAAAAAATTTTAGCAAGAGGAAGCAATGCAAGAAACTAAGTGAAAGAACTTGGACAAACCATAATTTGGCTTAACTAACTACCTTACAACTAAATAAAATGCTAGCTGATGGTGATACTAAAAAGGAAATAAATTATAGGCATGATAGTCATCAAAATAGCTTGTATTTGAAACTCATCATAATTAGTACAACATCAACTTTGGGGTAATATCATATTGCAACAAATAGAAAAAAATAGATTTGAGCTCACAAAAATGCTTTAAAATTGTTAATGTACTTAATACAAATGGAACTATTTATATATAAAGATGAACAAGAAAGCACCCCGTTCACCGTATAACCAATCCTTCGTACAAACTAGTGTCTCAATAATTTCATGTTTCAATGCACTTGGATATTGCTGTAAAATTCTACTTCTATTGCTGAAGGAACTTTCAGATGCTACTATAGCTATTATAATGTACAATACATCATGAGCCATTGTAGAAACACCATGTAATCTTTATTGGTTGCATTGCTAGAATTTCAATAAATCTAAATCTAAATCATTCTTTCTATCAAGTTTTAGTTCATTATGATGAATATCTAATTATGATTTCCTAGGCATTATGACTTCTTGCTCACATAACTCAAAATCCTATTTTTGAAACTCATCATAACTCATAAAACAAAACATTATGGAAGGAGTGAAGATACTCGTAGACAATAATGAAGATACTATATGTAGAAATTGTGACTTAATTATTAGTGATGATGTGCTCCTTCATAAAATAATATACGATATTCTAGATGCATATGAACGTTGCCCTAATGAACCATTCCCTCATGAACTGTAGTTACCAAACAAAGAGATTGACTTAAGTTTAACCTTTCTTAATTCGAAGATATAATCTCCATCATAAAATCTCTAACAAAACCACTCAAATGAAAGTAAATTTATATCTTCAATCTAAAATGATAGTTATTCCTAATATATCAGTAAATTCTAACCAGTATTTCTCAAACTTGTTAATCATCTCAGTAGTCATTTTCTTTATGTATTGATGACCATTTAACATTTCATTTTTTCAGTTTTGCATACGCTATTAAAATACACGAGAAGTATAAATTTGTTGTTGGGTACTTTGACTAAAAAATGTCACAAGTGATCCCCTAGAAAAGGAGTCAAGAATTTGCAAATAACCTCAACTTTTTTCCATTCAAGAGAAGTATAAAAATTCTTAAAATTTGAATCAACCAAACTCTAATTGTTGAAAAGACTGTCGAAAATATATAGCACTTTCGAGCATAATAAAAGTGGAGTTTCATTTAGTTGGAATATCATGACGCAATCATCTCTTTCCATCTAGGCAACTTTGTGTGACACAATCAAGAAACTTTGCTTCCTTGCTTGAGATCCTTTCGCATACATAGTGCTCTCTTTGATTTTTGTTATTTAACCATCAATCTCCTTTAAACCTTCTTGCACTATGAGATTAACAATATAGGTAGTACAATGCACATGAAAAAATCACCATCACTTAATAAACCACAACGTAAATTTAAATGATTTCTTAGAAAATCAACTTAAATATTATTTGTGTAAGCATTATGTAAAGTAATACTGAAGAGTTTAGACTCTACTTTTCACTCTATAAAAAGACATTGTAGTTTCTCAAATAAAGTAATGTCATCATGAGGGGGTGGCATGAAAGAAAAATTAAAAATTTTCGTTTGCAAGTGCCATTCATTATCAATAAAATGTATTGTTAAGCATATAAACCCATCAATATTTATAAAATTCTATAGGTCTGATGGTAAACAAACCTTGCTAATGAATTTAGATAACTATGCCTTTATATTACAATATTCCTTTGTGAAAAAAAAAATTACAATCATTTTGAGCAGTATTCCTAGAAAATAATTGTAAGTCCCGACGAAGATATATCAAAAGTGTTCAGATGCTAACCCACTCAACACACTAAAATGGAAAATCATGCATAGTGATAAATGCAGTAAATAAGTTATGAAATTCTGATTGATTTAACTTATTATCAAAAATATATATGGATGAAACAAAATCTGTTTGTAAGATCAACTGTCCTATATCATACATATTTCTTTTCTTGCAATTTTGAAGGTGATGCCTTATATTACCAGTTCCTTTTTTGCTATTACATAAATATAGTACCACATTTCTACATTTATATTGTTTGCTTTCAATCTTTTGTATTAGGCAATATCTCAAAATGGCTTCAGACAGCTGAAGTCATCCTTCTCTGCTTCTTAATGACTGTCCCTTTATCATTAGATACATTGTTAGAGGGCTCTATAACATTTTCAAAAGCCTAAACTTCTTCATTTTCATCAAAAGAAAAATTCTCAAGAATGGTATTAGAATCCTCCATCTAACACAACTCTCCTTGGCCTATTGGTTGAGAGCTTAGGCTTCCAACTAAGAGGTCCAGGATTCGAGTCTATGTGTATGCGTTGTGTGTGTGAGTTTGCCTTAAATGGCCTAAATGTCCCAAAAAAAAAAAAAAAAGAATCCTCCATTCAGCCAAAATATGATAATATATTTCAATGCAAATTTCTAACAATTTATTGAATGTTATGTTAAAAAAAATGCAAAACCTTGCTATAACTAATTTTTAACACATTAACTACTATTCCAATATAACACATAAACTACAATAACATTATAACACATTAACTAACTGAAAGGAACACTAGAGCTCAATTTATTTCAGCACACTATCAGTGCATGCCACAGACTATAGCCTGTATGGTAGACATATGAAGGGAAGGAATAACAAGAAGAACATTCCAATGAATCAATAAACAGAACAAGTAAATAACCCTCAAAAATGCAAAACTCTAACAAATTTTAAAAAAAAAAACTAGGTAATAAAAGAATCCCTAACCAACTAATGTATGCAATAATTATTTGAGATAAACCGAGACAAAATTCAACATGATAGCAACAGATGAAAAAGCCCTAAATGAATCATTCCTTTGAAAGGAACAAACTAACCTGCCAAAATCCTTAAAAAAATTTTAATACTCATAGATGCTCAAAGCTGAAGCTTGTAAAAGGGAAAAAAATAAAAAATAGAAAAGAGATACAAACAACGGGGTAAGTGCTCTTCTTGAGACTGAGGAGATGTGCATGATGAACACACTAAACGTCTGAACCAAGACTTAAGAACACAAGAGTCAAGATTGAGCTTGACTAAGCAACAAATATTGGAGAATCGAGGAGAGTTTCGAGCTGGAGAATACTTGAGAATCGAGGAGAGAAAACCCTAAAGTCTAGACATAGTAAGAGAATGAGAGCAGAACTGAGAGTAGATATGCGACGTAATGAGATGAATAGCGGCCAAGACATACCTGTTAACGGCGAATGGCGCACCATGGCGCAAAGGTCCATTTGGAGCCATGGCGCATAGCGCACGGCGCGGCGCGCGCGCTATTTTGAATATGGCGCAAGCTATATAAAAAATATTAAATAATAAGCTTGAATATGAAAAATATTATTAAAAATGGAAGACAAATTATCATAATAATAAAAGACAACCATAACATATATAAGTTCGACTAAGTAACATCCAAATATCTCATAATTCAAATATTACAATCTTTTTTTAAAAGATCAAATATGAATTTAATCTACTCTTCTTGGGAATCATCATCATCAGCAAATGTTTAAAAAAGCTTCATTATCTTCTTTAACATTGTCTCCTACTTCATAATCCTCTTCATCACCCTCTTCATCATCATTCTCAATAGCAACATCATGCCTAATTGAAGATTCTTTCTCTTTCCCTTTAGATCTTTCCCGAATATTATAGCTTTTATCATAAACACCAGTAGCTTTAGCAACACTTGTCCAAGTTAAATCTTCATCTCCAGCAATAAAGTCATTTTCTTCATCAGACTCATCATCTAATTTTCCTGTTAGCCATTCATTTGCATCATCTATCTCAGTCAAAGAAATAGGATCAATGACATCACGATGATTGAATCTCCGAATCAGTGCTCTATTATATTTCACATAAACTAAATCCTTTAAGCGACCATGATCCAATTTGCTTCTTCGTTTGCTATGAAGCTGCAATTAAAATATTATTACATTACTATATTATGAACATATATAAAAAATCAACACATACATTGTAAAATACTTACATGTTCAAAAATACTCCAATTGCATTCGCATCCAGATGAACTACATGTTAAACTTAGGACTTTGATAGCAAAGCTTTGTAAATTGGGAGCTCCTTGTCCATATGCCAACCACCAATCAGCTGGAAGAAATGAATTTTTTTTTTTCAACATTATATAACAAATCAGTCTTGATTTTTTTGTAAATAATGATACCTGGAGATCGGGTAGTTCTTTGTCTTACAGCTGGAGGAATACTAAAAAGTTCTTCACCCCTAATGTATAAACTTAATTCATTACTGATTTTATCTTCTTCAGCTACATCTTGAGATAATCTTCCAATACATTGATAAAGACCATCAGCTATTTCCTTATCCTTGGCAATATCAGGGTTATTGAAGAAATATTCAGGATTTAAAAAATGTCCCGCTGCATGTAGAGGCCGATGTAATTGCACTTCCCATCTTCTATCAATCATTTTAAAAATTTGATCATACTTATCTCTGTTATTGAAGCTTGCAGCAATTGCCTCTTTTGCTCTATCCATTGCTTCATATATGTAAGCCATTGGGGG
The DNA here is from genome assembly GCA_019514585.1 of Dendrobium officinale. Taxonomy (NCBI): domain Eukaryota; kingdom Viridiplantae; phylum Streptophyta; class Magnoliopsida; order Asparagales; family Orchidaceae; genus Dendrobium; species Dendrobium officinale. The sequence goes on along the minus strand of CM033683.1, from coordinate 69,184,844 downwards.
CTTCTTCTCTCCATCAACCAATCTAAGAACCTTTAATAAAGGACCAGCTATTTTTTAAGGCATACACTATAGTGTTCCAAAAATGATTGTTGTAAGATTGTATGTTGAGATTGTTTTGCTTTAGCCTCTTTCGCATAAGGACCCAAGATAAATTCCTCACAAGTAAACATTTTCTTCAAGTTCAGTTGTTGTTGATGAAAACGTTGTAAAGTTAAGAAAGCTGTTGCAAAGCGAGTCTTTGCGGGTTTGACAAGTGCTCTTTTATTTGTGCATCTTCTCATTAACTCAAGTAAGCGAGGCCTAGAATATATAAAACTGTGTACTGCCACTGCTTTCTCAAAGCATCGCCTTAGCTTTGAATTTTGAAAATGTCCTCCATTAATAAATCCAAACAATGAGCAGCACAAGGAGTCCAATAAATGTGAGGATATTTGTCCATCAATAATTTTCCTGTTATCTCATTATAATTTAAGTTAAGATGTACACAAATTCTTCATGAAATAACATAACTTTAGAATAAAAGTTATGACAAACCTGCAAGAACATTTTCCGATGCATTATCAGTGACAACTTGGATCACATTATGTGGTCCAATAACCTCGATATACTTGCAAAAAAGTTCAAACATTTTCATAGCATTCTTGGAGAAAGAACTAGCATCAATTGATTCTATGAATGCACTACCTCTTGGACAATTAACAAGAAAATTGATTAAGCTTTTCCCATTCCTTGATGTCCATCCATCTGCCATTAGAGAACAACCATATCGTACACAATCTTCTTGATGGCGTCACAATAGCTCATGTGTATGTCCAACCTCTTTCTTTAAACAAGTAACTCGTACCTCATGATAACTAGGAGGTTTCATTCCAGGTCCAAACTGCCCAAGTGCCTCCACCATAGCAGGGAAACTATCATAGTTCACAGCATTAAATGGAATCCCAGCATCGTACATCCATCTACTGAACACTTGAACAGCCCTTCCCCTCATTTCTTTTTTAGCTACATCCATTTCTTTGTTAAACTGACCTTCTCTATGCTTTACTACATCTTCAGGATTTTGGTGTAAGGAAAGTATCTAATGGACCTTTAGGTCGTGATGTTTTGAATATAGATGTAGATGTCGATCCTTGACTAGATGTGTTAGATTTATTTGTCCGCAACATTTTGGATGGTTTAGAAACTAAAATATCATCTGTCATCACATCAAAGTCTTCTTCTTCTTCTTCAGCAAGGTTGACATTTGATATGTCATTAAACTGTTCCTTTAAATCTTTTTTTTTCAACATGGATGCCTTAATTTCAGACTTCACATGCTCGGGACAGTTAGAGCAAGGTCTTGCATTCCTAAAACCTCCAACGAGGTGTTGTTTGTGGCGTGTAATTCCTCCTTTTGTTATTTTACCACAAAAAATGCATGTCACACAGTTGTTGTCGGATTCATTTGTTAGTATAGCATATTTTCATGCTGGATCTTTTTTTAAAGATTGAACTGAATCTGACATTTTATAATCACCTAAAAGCAAACAAATTTAGATAAAAAAAACATAATATTGTCCAAGAAACATAATATGGGGGCTGCCGGGGGTCCAAGGGGGCGCTGCCCCCTGGTCAGGTCGCGGGGTCAAGGGGCAGCGCCCTTGCGGGGGTTTCCAGGGGCAGCGCCCCCGGAACAAAATTTATTTGTAAGAGGAATTTTGAATTCGTTTGTATGGAAATTAGGAAGCGGTACCGAAGTTGTACCGAGCAGTACCAAGCATTTACATAGCAGTATCGAGCGGTATCATGCATGTACTTAGCAATACCGAGCATGTACCTAGTTGTACCGAGCTATACCGAGTGGTACAAAGCATGTAATTAGTGGTACCGAGCATGTACCGAGCGGTACCAAGCATTTACATAGCGGTACCAAGCGGTATCATGCATGTACTTAGCAATACCGAGCGTGTACCTAGTTGTACCGAGCTGGTACCTAGTTGTACCGAGCTGGTACCTAGTTGTATCGAGCTGTACCGAGCGGTACAGAGCAAGTAACTAGTGGTACCGAGCGGTATCCAGCATATACATAGCGGTACCGAGCATTTACTTAACGGTACCAAGCATACCTGTTAAGTTCTAAATTCTTGTAAGAAATAGCCGTGCAAAACAACAGAGCTGTGCGGAACAGACAGAGGTTGCAAATCAGAGTCAGCTGGTAAGATTTTTTATTGGAACAGACGGAGGGGGCGGATTTGGGCAGAAGGACTGCTCTGCGGGACCATTTGGCGGAAACAACGACTTCAACTTCGGGACAGATTCGGCGGAAGTAGCGAATGAAGCAAATAGAAAACAAAAAACCTTCAACTTCGGGATAGATTCAGCGACCTCGACTTAGGGATGCGGGATGTGTTCGGCGGATGCAGCAAACAGAAAATCTTTCGTGAAATTAGGGCAATGAATAGTCGTTTATCTTAAAATATAGATATATTTTTAAATATAAAAAAAATATTTATAAGTATACAGAAATTTTAAAAACAATATGGCGCGCTATTTTGCGCCGTGCGCAATGCGCCATGGCTCACATGTGACGCAAATAGCGCGCGCTATTTTAAACACATGCGCCTCGCCATGAACATGGCGCCGTAGGTGCGCCGCGCCGCGCCGTGCGCCATGGCGCGCGCTATTTTGCGCCATTGACAGCTATGGGCCAAGAGTTGAGGCTAAAATCTTTAAATCATAGACGAAGCCCTAACTATACCGTGCGTCATAGGGAGTCAACATCGGGTTCTCAGGTTAACCCAAACTCGACCCAAAATTTTAAACAAATCGGAATTATAAACCCAAACCCGATCCATTTTTAAACGGGTTAACCATAACTTGAGAATTTCAGGTCGAGTTAATATTAGGTTATTATGTCTTGTCAATATTTAGCAAGTTATTATGTCGTGTCAATATTTAACAACAATATATAATATATATATATATATATATATATATATATATATATATATATATATATATATATATATATATATATATATATATATATATATATATATATATATATATATATATACACACACACACCTAACATCATTCAAAATTTAGTAAGACAATTTTTATAAAATACTTGAAATTTTTTCATAAAAAACAAATTTTTATTTGCATCAAGATGTCATCTCATATTTTCATATTAAATTTTTGGATTTGCAAGAGTAAATCTCAACCAAAAGTATAAACACTTATGGATCAATTTTCACACACGCATAAGCCCGTACACATACACGCATCCACCCACCCATTCAAACATACATCATAGTCCTTAATTGAGTGAATACACTATATTATTTGAGTGCCATAATTAAGTACATACACCTGCATCTAAAAACTAATAACCCTGCAAAAAGTAAAGCAATGAACAATTTATGTAAGGATTTGAGATCTATAAAAACTTGTCTAAGAATATTACATATAAAAATAGATCAATACTAGCTACATAAAATAAAATAAAATAAAAAACCCCAAAAATAGGGGTCACTAACAATTAAGTGGATTAAAAGAGCACATAAATTACAATATAATGATTATAATAAAGAAGGTTTAATGGCTAAGCTCCTAAATTTATATGCTTAATGACTCATACAATAATTAATAGCATAGTGAGACCCACAAATTTCAACCCTTAGAAAAAAAATATTTGTTAGCGAGCCCTAGACTGTAATTCCTCATATTCTGTATCAGAAAGCGTTAAAGATGCAGCAAAAAATTACGTAAAGTGATCCACAATTAGATCTTCATATAAGATGAGAGGAGTGAACATCACCGGATACAAAGGCCCCCCATTACTTACCCATCCTTGACACACTGACAACTCCAAGCGACAAAATAACAAATTTTTGTGCAATCACAAAGCAGAAGGACCAACCAAAAGAAACAAAAGAAGGCTCTCACAAGCTCTTTGGAACCAAATTATGAATTGAATAATGAGCATGCTCTATTGCCTTCATCAATCTCTTGCATCTCATGTGATATCTTAACCATGCTGAGGAGAATGAATGATCTGTTCTCAATTCTGGACAATTTCAAGATGGACAAATCAACTTGCTTTTTTATATCTTACAGTATTAGTTTTGCTCATCCAAGAATTGGAGTTCGAGGAGATTGGAGTTCACCGTTATGAACTGCTTTGTTTCAGCAAGATGGCAACAATTTCTGAAAGCTGAGGTCGTTTGGTTGGGCAATTGTTCCAGCACCTTATCATCAGAGACCTTAGAACTGGAGGACAGTCTTTAGGTATATCTGGCCGCAATCCACAGGCGGCGATGCCTACCGCCGCCTGCACTGGCGAGTAGGAAGAGAATGCGGCTTCTCCGGTTACCATCTCCCATAAGACCATGCCAAAGCTATAAACGTTGCTCATGCAGGTCTCGGTCACACTCTCTGGATCACCCGCAATGATCTGTTCTATATCAAAATGAATCAATTAAATGCTGTAAGATGGTGCGATACTAAACAAAAGATAAATGCAATATTTTCTGTGATAAAAGATGGAATCAACCTAGGAGTTTACTTGGTAGCTTAGAAAATAAAATCCTTATTCTCTAAAATATATTTTCTATTTACAAGCAACCAAATGACTCTAATTTAAGAAAGTAAAACAAAAATAAGCGTCCAAACTACATAAAGAAGCAAAATAATTAAGCCATAATTAGTTGGCACTAAAGAGGATTCATACGAAACAATAACCCAAAAAGAAAAATTAAAAAACAAACCAAGCTCATGTGAACAAATAACCTCACAAGTCGTAATAGAAGAAATCCAAATATGTTATATCAAGAGTTCATGCCATGAGAAGAAATCCAAATATGCCAGAAGTGATTAAATCCAATCACCATTGAATCACTGATTACCAAATTCAATGGAAAGAAAAGAACAGAGAAAGAGGATCGAAAACTTATTAAAGAAACCTGGAACTTGAACAAAGAATTTAACCAAAAAATTTGGGAAACCGTTTTTTCACATTCCAAGGAGATATTTCTTTAATAGCAGAAATTAGTTGCAAATTTTTTAATCCACCATATTTAAATTTAAATAAGGAAAAAATCGCATCAGGAAACGACTGTTAAAAATTTTTTTTTTGAAGGCATTTATATAAAAACTACATGATAATTGTTTTGTACTTCAACAAGGTCATGTTCTTCAAGTAAGTATCTTACATTTTTGCTAGTTTAACTTTGCTCCTGACGTAAGAAAATATCATGAGCTCCGGACTCTTTTTTTTCCCATTAAAGAAGTGAAACATCAATGAAAATTCATGGATTTTGTGCAGAGATTAGTTTATATTTGGTGTTATGTTCTCTTTAATCTGTAATGGATCTCATACTCTATTTATCTGCATCTGATTTTCAGCTCTACTTACAATTAATAAAATAATAAAACATATTAAAAAGGCTTGTTGGAGCAGCAACACGCAATAAAGGATAATTGAGCATAAAATATTGCGAAACCCTATCAACAAATTAATAAGACTGATCGAATCACCGAAGTGCGACAAATGGCGAATCATTAAACAAGTTTAAGAAACTCTATCAAGCTAAAGACGATTTCTTAAACCCAAAAAATCTGATCTAAAAACATTCGATTAAAAATTTATGTACTTTTTACTATTAATCACTATAATCGATATAAAAATTTATCAGGATATTTGATGCGATTTCCATCAATAGAGAAAATATATGACAAAATTAAAAGTTTAATGCTCAAAATTATGGAGCATTTCAACAAGAATAGAAAACAAAACAAGGAATTTGAAAAAAGAAAAATAACAAGTAGAAGAAAGGAGTCTCACCTCCGGAGCAAGCCATCGGTAGCCGGCAGTCTCGTACTCTGTAACCTCCCCTGCACTCATGCAAGAAGAAACAATGCCCATGTCTCCAAGGCAAGCATTCCCTTGCCGATCCAACAAGATTTTCTGCCTGTTGAGATCTCTGTAAGACACTCCATGGTTGTTCATGAACATAAGCCCCCTCAGCTACATCCAAGGCAATCCTCATCACCTCACGGACTGGCACCTTCTTGTTCTTCTGTATCAAATCATTAACTGATCCTCCCTCCATCAACCGGGTCACGACGCAGAGCCCATTGCTGTCGTGGACGCAGATTCCGCAAAACAGCAATAAATTCTTCTGCCCGCAGTTCATCAGCTGCATCAAGTCCTGCCGTATCTCGATCTCATAGGCGTTTCCCCTTTCACACCCTTTCAATTTCTTAATCCACACCTTCTTTCCTTTATAAGATCCTCTGAATGAACTGGCTCCAACCCTTTCGATGAATTCCATCTCGTCAGTGCCGAGTAGAAAACGGCCGAGTTCTTCACCGCCGGAGCGGATGGTTTGCCACTCGTCAATGGAGACTACCAGCGATGATTCGGGCAGTGGGTTCGGGAGATGTGTTCGTCGGAGGACGTCAGTGGCTGCCGAGTAATCGGACGCGAACTGGGAATCGTCATCGGTGGCCCTCAGACCCTCTTCCTGGCAGCCGCAGAGGCTGAATGGAAGCTTGACGCCTTGGGCTCTCGGTTTCTTGGAGGCGGATCGGAGGGCGACGTCGATTCTGGATTTGAAATGCTTCTCGCCGCTGGGATGGATAACGACGTTGACGACGCCGAGGATAAGACCCTTTTTCTCGAAGATCTGGATCTTCCTGTAGCAGAGCACGGAACCGTCCATCGCACTGGACATCGTTGGCCACGAAAAGGACGAGTTGCAGACGAAGGTGAGTTTGTAGACAGACCCTTCGCCGCCTCCTGAGTTTTCGCCAGAGATCTGCTGGATCTGGAAGGCGGGCAGGTCGTCGGCGGTGACCTGTTCGACTAAGCGAATATGGAGGATGATGTCCTTCATATCGAAGCCAGCTTGCGAGTAGCTGTTCGGTAGGGAGTCGAAATGGCGGCGGATGTCGGAAACGAGCTTCTCCGGCAACTGGCTGCTGGGAAATAGTTGAGCAAGGCTGCGAACAACGCCGCCCCATGACAGCTTGCTCTCGCCGCGGGGAGGGGCTGAGGAGTCAAGGTTTAGCGAGTTTTTGAGGGCGGCAATGGCGCCCGAAAAGTTGCGACCGAGGCGATGCCACTTCTTCAACGGAGGTGAACCGGCGGAAGTGGAGTTTGGTGAAGCGGGGGTGGAGGTAGGAGCGGAAGCGGATCCAACAGAGGATGGCAGGGGAGGGAAGGCTTCGGAGCGGTGGTGAGTTTTCATGAGGACTTGTTCAACCATGTCCTCGTCGGTGCTCGGCCGGCCGGACCAGCATTCCAACGCCGCCGCCATCTCCGTGCCGCGGCAATCCGGGCAAGAACCCCGGAACCAAAACCAACACCTATAAGTACTGGAGCGGAAGCCGTCAGTCGTGGTTTTTCGGTTTTTCCCTTTTTCAGGGACTATAACTGATTATGTGAAATTTAAAAGACCTCTCTTTTAAGTTTTAGCTAAAACATTTAAACAAATTAAGTTTTTTTTTTTTTTTGGGTGGGAGGATTTTTGGGGCATTAGCCCATTCTATTAATAAAAACGTTACAAGAAAAAGCGGAGAAAGGAGAAAGAACTACAAAAGATTGACCAAAAACAAAATTGATAGCCATGAGAAGTATAAAGAAAATACAACTAACAAAAATTACAAAAGGGACAAAGAGAGCAATGAAGACTCATAATTCTCATCAAAATGTGAACCTCGAGCAAGCAAATAGAGCATCAAAAACTCCTTGTTGCCAAGAAAGACCGTCTAAGGAGAAGCTGGGTAGCACCAGAATTAATCATTGTCCATCCAAAATGATATCTTCGGGCACAAAAATCAGCTAGAATCCCGGGTTGCGTCAAAAGACCGTCTGCATGGGATATAGAAGCGGAGAAAACCAAAATCCAGGAAAAAAAATTAATCTTCCACCGCAACAACTGTAATTCCATCTAAGGGACATCGAAATTCAGAGAAGCAAATGTCGAAATAGATGAAAACACTTCAATTTTGATGTTTTATAAAGAATTACTCTCTTAATTTTTCTTGTAATCATAGTCTTGCAGCCGTAGGTATTCCCAAATAACCTATCGTTCCTAGCTCCCCATAGAAAATAGATTGTAGCACAAGTGAGAAGGAAGAAAAATTCTCTCAGTTGCTTACAGACCATCATATCATCAATAAAGGAGAAAGCTTGGAATATGTTGGGACGCAAAAACAGGGAAGTAGTCTGAGAGATCATATCCTTAAGGATACCAAAAGTGAATTCACGTTCAAAGAAAATATGAGTGTGAGTTTCTAGCTCCTAGGAACATAAAATGCAATTTGTAGCAGCAGAAATTCCTCTTCGATTTAATTGATATGGAGTTTTCAAACCCTACTTAAAATCCAGCCAAGCACAAGTAGAGAAACGAAGAACAAAATGCTTATGCCAAATAAATCTATACCAATAAACCTTAGGATGATTAGCAAAAGCTTATAAAATGAAATTCCTGAAAATAGGTTTATCAAAAGGAAGCCATTGACAAACCATATCACCCCCAGAAATCGACATAGAAGAAATAACAAAGGTAATGACATAAGGTATAATGGAGAGGAAGTTCCATTGTCCATTAAGGATAATACATTTGACCTGCAAGAGAGAGAGAGAGAGAGAGAGAGAGAGAGAGAGAGGCTATGGCCTACTTATTCCAAAGAATGGTTAGATAAAATTTCCATAACAGACCTCCCATAACACCAAAGATCCCACGAAAGAGAAAGATTGGCATTGTTCATCACTTTGAAAATTAAACATGTTGCACTTTCCTTACTACAGCACAAATGAATTTCAAGAAAACAGAATATCAGGGAGAAGAATTCCAAAAAGATATGTATTTAGCCCTCCAAGAACTAAATAAAATTATATTAGAATTAAAAAATTGCCAGATCAAAGAGCAGCTGAATGCATGGTAAAGAGAAGCAATAACAAGAATGACAATCCCGCCGAATTGTTTAGGAATGCATGTGTCTTTCCAATAAACCATATAAAATTTCCTCTTATAAATGTCTCCAAAGAAAAGGAATCTAGCGCAAATCCTGTTAATGATTTTACAACAAGCTTTGGGGGTTATAACCCATCTAATACAATAGGCCAAAGAATTACAAACAATGAACTTCAAGTATTGTATCCTCCCGATGAAAGAGAGTGTTTTAGCTTTCCAACCTTATAAGGAACAATACAATTTTTGCAAAAGTGGCTGGAAATTTGAGTTGTGCAGTTTATTATAATGAATAGGGAGGCCAAGGTATTTAATGGGGTTTTGAGAATAAGGGACATTCAAAATATTACCAAAAGCAGTCGCTAAAGTTATATTTTTTGGAGAAAATAATAGATCTTTTCTCAAAGTTAATCTGTAAACCCGAGTAATTAAGCAACTAACTGAGTCAACAACTCCTTAAGAGCATGAGCATTTTGAGTGGTCGCAATACAAAAAACAAACAGGTCATCCGCATAAAGCAGGTGCGAAATGGAAGATCTGCTCATAGAGAGGTCTTGGAAGAGATTATTAACGATTGCTACCTCAAATAAAGAAGACAGACCATTCATTACAATACTGAAGATGTAAGGTGAAAGTGAGTAGCCTTGCCTAAGAGTTGAAGATGAGTTAAAAAAACCTTCTAAAGGGTCATTAATAAAGATGAAAAAATGAACATCAGTAATGCAGCCTTTAATCCAAGAAATGAAGTTGGGAGGAAAACCTTTGTCATGCATAAGTTTAAGAAAGAAACATCTAGAGACCATGTTGAAAGCTTTTTGAATATCAAATTTAGTACAAAAGTATTTGTTCCTAGCCTTGATGTTAAATTCCACAAGAAGCTCAGGAGTCAATATGATATTATCAGATATAAATTTATTTTTGATGAATCATGCTTAACTAAGATGAACAATAAAGGGCATGATGTCTTTCATGCTGCTGGTAAGAATCTTAGCCACAATCTTATAGAAAGTGTTGCAAAGAAAGATCAGTATGTAATTCGAGATGGTAGTTGCATGTGGCCTTTTCGGAATTAAGGTACTTATGGTTGCTTTGGCTTGCTCAGGCATTGAGGCAGATGAAAAGTAATTTAACTCCACATCAAAAAGTTGTTTGCCAATAGTGTTCCAAGTTTCTTTATAAAAGTCAAAGGTAAACTCGTTGGGGCCAGGGGCCGAAGTTGAAGGGGAAGAAAAACAATAGCCTTAATTTCTTCCAGTTGGGATAGGGCTAAAGTCAGGAATAAGAAGTGTAGAAGGTAACTGGCACAACCAATGCAAGGAGAAGTGAAGAAGGGATCTTTCCTCTAGTTGGGATAGGGTTAAAGTCAGGAATAAGAAGTGTATGGGTATTAAAAAGGTTTCTGAAGTGCTGAATGGCAGCTTCATAGATGCCTTCGGGATCAGTAAGAACACCATCGGAAGTAACAATAGATTTTATAAGGTTGGTATTACGTCTAACATTAATTTTGGAATAGAGAAATTTTAGATCATCCTCCCTATGGGTAAACCAAGCAGTTTTGGCTCTTTGAGCTATCCAGTTAGACCATGCGAATTGCAATATGCCAGTTTAATGTTAATAGCTTTTAAGGCAGCATTGAGATCAAAGTCAGTAAGGTTGTAATGAATTTGAGCAAGGTAATATTTTTTGGCAATGGTGAGATTCTCAACATCCTTCTTGAGAAGATTAGAGGTGGCCCAATATTTTGTTTTATGCTCCTTTTAAGAGTTTTGAGTTTATGGTAAAAGGAGTATATGGGCATACTATGAATAATCTGACTCAAAGTGAAAACATGCTAAAAATTCAATCTGAGAGCATTCCATTTGATCCATATTCTACCTGGGCTAGAGCAATAAAGATTGTTATACGAGGTTTCATTGATAAAGATTACCTGAGTGGAGGTGAACCAGGGGTCAGAGGCCGATTGACTAGAAACCTTCACCTTTATAATACACATAAGATCTAGTTTATTTTTATTGACGAATTGTCTACAACGTATCACCTTATTCGGGCTATTAAAATCACAAGCATTCTAAGCTCCCATTATGGAAATGGTTATTGAGATTTATAAGTGAGGGTGGATGCCTTTTTGGCATGCTTAGCTCTTATGGTTTTAGTGTTATATGTATTGCCTTTGTGATGTGAAGAGGTAGTGTGTACAAAACTCTGATTCCCAGTAGAATCTGATTGAGGTTGGTCATTGTGTGGGTTTTGGTTGTCTGAGACTTCAAGGGTTGAGAGCTTCATATGTGGTTCATCCTGGGTTTCATTGTTATTAGAAAGAGCAAAGAATTTGTTTTTGGTGGAAATGGAAGGGCTTTGGGCTATGGGTTGTAGAGGTGGGTTATTAGTGAAAGTATTATTGTCAAAAAGGAATTTAGAGGAACCAAGGGGCAAATCCTCCGATGGGAAATTAAGGTTTGGAATGAAGGTTTGGGGTTGGTTTATGGTAGAGGCATTAGGAGCCATTGAGGTAGTCAAAGTTGTGGCATCGTACCTTGTGAAAAAGGATAATGTTAAAAGTGAAGCTGGTGGTAGAGGAGTTTTGTGTATAATTAAACTAAGAGGGGGAGTGATGCGAGGTTGGCAGCTGGTACTCTTGCCGTGCGGGCGCATTGGTTGTTGAGGGGGGTGGGTGGGGTTTTTGGGGCAGTTGCTAGGGGATTGTATGATAGAGCCACAGTGGGAGCAAGGTGAGGGTTTCCAATCATATAAAATTGTAAGGGGGGTGATCTTCCCTTCTAGACAAATCTAAATTTTGTCAGGGAGAGGGGAAGAAATGCTAACCTGAACACAAACTCTTGTGTAACTAAGTCCAATTTTTGCCGCCGTTAAGGCATCGACCACCAGTTGAACTCCAACACAACTAACAATTTTAGATATTCCTTCAGGCGTCCAGCAAGAAAGGGACAGATTCTTGATTTTTATCCAGAGAGGGATATTCGGGAATTCTTTGCGGATGGGATCAAAGTATGGGGTCCATTTCTACATGATGAAAGTCTCGTCGAAGAAGAATCATGGTCCTCCAAACCATGCTATTTCATAATCTTCAACCGTAGAGAACTTGAGGAGGAAGAAGCCATCATCTAAGGTTAATAGGGAAAGAGATCCTTTAAGGGTTCAGGTACACTTGAAGGTGAAGAGAAGGACATCCTAGATGGGGTCCTCCTCAGAGAAGGGGAAAAAGGTGATAATAGAGGCGCAAAAAAAACCCTAGAAAACTTAGAGTTTCTCACATTAAAATCTCTCTTCTTGGACACAGATTCATTCACTAATTAAGTCAAATTCACACATACATCAACCTCAAATCTCTTAAATAATAGCTCAAGCTCTCAAACAAGAGAAATTTTTATATGCAGAGTCCCGACGACAAGAATCATCCGAATTAGATGTGCTTTTATTGAGTATTTGTTGTGCTTTTGTAAAGACTTAGTAAATATCCAACAAATATTTAGTTATGAGTATTTGTTGAGTATTTGCTTAAATACTCATTAAAAGCACAACAAATCAACAAATATTCAGTAAATATTAAGCAAATACTCAATGAATACTTAGCAAATACTTAAACATGAATATTTGTTGAATATTTATTAAGTATTAACAAAAGCACGACTCAATAAAAGTGCAGTCAATTCGGATGGTTCTTATCGTCCGGACTCTGGACGAAATAATTTCTCCTCGAACAACATATAAATATGAGCTACGTAAGCTAAAATAAGTTTAAATAATGTAAATAAAGTATAATTTAAGAATGACAGTTAAATGTGTAAAAATTGTATTTTTTTAAAGCATTTTCTCAAGAAAAAAAAAATTATATTTAAAAAATTGTATAAATATTCTACATTTACTTTTTGATTTTATAACTATTACTACAACAACAACATGGAGCATTTATCGCAATACATAGGTTCATTTATATGAATTTTTTTCTTGGAGTCAAATTTTATTTAAATATAATAAAAAATATTATTTCTAATATTTCCTAATCAAATTTTTTTGGTCTATCTTTATCTTTCTTAACATAAAGCAAATCAAATTCATCTACTTTCCTAATCGAGTTATCGAAAGGCTTTTGTTTTATGTGACCAAACCATCGAAAGCAACTCTCTCTAGTTAATATAAAATTTTCGAATCAATAAATAAAAACAAAAATTAAACATGCTTGTCAAAAACTAAATTATAATATAAATATTTTAAAAAATAATTATTTTAACAAAACATTTATAAAAAAATTAAAATAATTTTAAAAATAAATTATGAATATTAAAAAAAAATATTTAAAAAAAAATATAAATATTTAACATAAATTTTCAAAGTAATATCCATTGACTACCACCGCAAAAAATAAAAATTAAAATCAAAGATGACCCCAGTCCCCAAATGGCTGGCCAAGTAGATGGAGAAGAACAGCATACGATCACTTCAAATAATTTTATCTAAAATGCAATGTAGTCTAAGGGTCAAAATGGGTTGGTTTGTTGGGTTCAAATCAGTTCTAAAATTGACCTGATGCAAGTTCAATTAACTCGACTTGTTTAATAAACTTACCAACAATAACTCAAATATGACCTATTAAGAACCCGAATGACTCAAACCTACCATGTTAACATGTTTCAATAAAATAAAACTTATAACTTATTAACTATAAATTTAAGAAACTTAATAAATAATGATAAAATTATACCAACAATCAAAATAATATTAAATGGATTATTTTTAAGTCATCAAAAACAGGTTCACATGCAACTTAAATCCTATCTATTTGTTATACAGGACAATCCGAACCTGATTTTTTTTTCTTCGCGCCATTTATTGACCACCCTATTGTACGAACTTTTATTTGGTCCGGTGAACGTACGTAGAGCTACATTCAGCTGGCACTAAGATCGCAGGCACAAAACGAGAAATACCGAGCAATACCAACAATAACGAGAAATACCATTATGTGAAGACAAAATACCGAGCAATACCGAGTAATCTAAAAAAATACCGAGTTTTGAACCGACCAAATACAGAGCAAAAATCGAGTAACAATCCTCTGACCGAACGTAGAGCTACGTCCGGTCAGAGGACGTAATAAAAGTTCCTATTGTACACCCAATTTTATTTGACCATTAAAGTTATGATCAGCTAATGTATTCAACAAAGTAATTTCATATTCCATTTATACTCATTAAGATTTGCTTTTTGTTTAATAACCACCAAAGCAAAATGTTTAATTATTGTTTTATGAATAATATTACATAACAGAATGCTTATAACTACTCATTAGACTGAGTCCATTGATCTTTATATATTGTCCTCCTCTTGATAATTACACAGATTAATTTACTCATACTTAGTGTTTAAATTCATTTAATATTTTAATTAAAACTTATTTTAATTTATTTTGATAAACATTCTGATTATATATTAAACAATAATATTTTTTAGTTCGTTATGTTAGCCTTGTCTTAAACAATAGAAGTAAATGCCAAACTGAAGTGTAAATTTTGTCGAATCCAACAATGTGTACGTATTTGTTTGGCACAATATGAAATTGTAATTATAAGGAATTGTACTTAAAAATATAATTTAATTGTTAAATTGAAAATTTTGAATTGCTAATATAGAGATAAATTAATTTTATAACTATAAAATAAATAATAAATTATTCAAAATTTAGGAACCGCTCTTGAGGGCAAATGTCCGCATCATGACTTAATAGTCACATGCTAAACATCTACAAAGGCATTCATGAGTATAGATTTAGGCTTCGTTTGGGACGGCTTTTTTATTACTTTCTAAAACGGAGTTTTAGTACAAACTTAAGAAAATTTGTACTAAAACTCCATTTTAGAAAGCAATAAAAAAGCCGTCCCAAACGAAGTCTTAGATTTCGTTTGAGACAACTTTCTTACTGCTTCTTAAAGTTATTTTTCTGCACAAAAAAATTTTAAACTATATATATATATAAAAGTATTAGTTAATACATGGAGTTTTTTTTCAAATTGCCTGTCTTTATATTTGAATCCGATGTGCTGAAAAGAAGCATTAATTTTCTCGAATAGCACAAGGAGCAAAGGAGGAGAAGACTGGGCTCACATGGAGAAACATTAATTTTTTAAAAAAAGCATTAATATTGCACGTTGGACGTTGCCCACGGAAGATGATCTCGATCCGTGACCTGAGCCACAGAACTAAGTGGAAGGTCGCAAGAGGGATCATAATTCACAAACAACCGAAAGGCAGACTGACTATTGTTGAGATAGTTGCAACTTGTTTATTATTATTATTATTCTTGCAACATATATGTTTTTGATTATTTTAAGAAAGATAAAGATATTTTGGATGCATTATTTTGTTGTTTCTATGTACTAACATTTCAAGGAAATCATAATTCGGATTGTTGAAGACTTCAAATTAGATCAGTTTAGAATTTATTGTAAATGAAGTCTATATTTTTCATTTTATTGAGTCTAAGAGAGTGTGATTGTAATTGAGTAACTGTGCATACACACACACCGGGAGAGAGTTTAAAATCTATAATTTTTAAAATGATCGTACTGTACGAAGTCCATTCATACGAGATGATTTGTTCAATTATTTTCCCCTAAGAGTAGTCAAACAAACAGAAAGTGGAAATTTTTTCTAAGTATGGATCGTACTGTACGATATACCATTCGTATGTACGCCATCCAAGGTACGAATTGGATGGGTCACTTTTTTGTCCTGACGAATTCAATGTTTTTCTGAACGGTTTGTATTGTACGATGTCGTCATCATACATACGTCGTCCAGGGTATGAATTGGATTGGTCCCTTTTCGTCCAGACGAATGTAATTTTTTTTGAATGGTTCATGCCGTACGATGTCGTCATCATACGTACGCCGTCCAGGGTACGAGTTGGATGGGTCCCTTTTTGTCCTGATGAACTTAAAAATTTTCATAACTGATTATATCGTACGATGTCGTCATCGTACGTACACCATCCAAGGTATAAAATTATGGGGTCCCTTTTCGTCCCGACGAAGATTAAAAATTTTCTAACTGTTCATACAGTACGAACTTGGTTCGTACTGGACGATCATCGTGTATAAAAGTATTTTTTACTGATTCACATAAAGTTCATATGCAATAGTTTTTGAACTATTCATATGTACGAATATACGATCGTACTGTACGATCGAGTACGCTCAAAATGGAAAATTTAATTTT
Source organism: Dendrobium officinale (assembly GCA_019514585.1). NCBI lineage: Eukaryota > Viridiplantae > Streptophyta > Magnoliopsida > Asparagales > Orchidaceae > Dendrobium > Dendrobium officinale. The sequence continues at coordinate 69,168,648 of CM033683.1, read as the reverse complement.
CTAGACAATTTTTCGTGTCTTTGATATAAAAAGTCCTCTAAAACTGACATGAAAAAATCTTGTCTTTGTGAATTTTCAAGAGCAAGCGAAAGAGAGAGTGCGGGAGAGTGTTTAAGAGAGATTTCTTATAAGTGGAGTGTGAAGGGTTCACAAGGTTACTCAAAGATAAGGATCTCTTTGTGTTTCTGGTGATTACTTTTCTTTTCTTCTTTCTAGTTGCTCGTGAAAATACCTTTGAAGAAGATCCGGTACTCTATTGATACTTGGAATCTTTTCTTCTTTCTAGTTGCTCGTGAAAATACCTTTGAAGAAGATCCAGTACACTATTGATACTTGGAAGGTGTGAACATACGATATTACTTTGCTGACACTTGGAGGGTATGAACAGACGACGGTACGCTGCCGACACTTGGAGGGTGTGAAAGGATGATGATTCCCTACCGCACCGGGGATTGGTGGAAGAGAGTTTTGTAAAGGTTTCTCTGCCTTACTGTGGGGACAAAAGGAGAGTCACTTTGGTAATAGTGTAATACCTCAAGAGGGAGTCTTCAGGGAGTGAATGTAGGTCGTGTTTGATCGAACAACTAAAAATCTTTGTGTCTTTTAATTTGCGCATTTATTTACTGCAAGTTATTTATTGTAGTTGAAAAGTTTATTTTGAAGCTTAAATTAACTTGCTATGAGATTCAAAATAGTTTTTTATTTAAAAAATCCAAGAGAAATTTTTAAATTATCAATTCACCCTCCCCCCCTCTTGGTTAGCCTTGGGACAATAGCTTAGGTTTAACAACTTATATGGAATCAACAAGTGGTATTAGAGTTTTATTTCAAAATTATAAGTTTAGACTACTTTTTGAAAATGAAAATTGCTACTTTTGGAAACTGAAACATACCTGATGGGTATTCGATTACTAGTCCTCCATTATTTGACAATATCCATTTTGATTTTTAAAAAACATATATATCAACTTTTCTTTAATCGCTTGATTATTGCATGTGAATTTTAGTTCAAGGAGGATATACGAGGCCTACTAGACTTGTATATGGCATTAGAGTTCAAACACCCTTTACTAACTGGACTGTAAAAGAATGTAACTTAGCACAATAAACGCTAAATGCTTAAATAGCTTCTTTTGTGCACTTTGGTCAGAAAAGTATATGCGGGTTTCCACTTGCAAAAGTGGAAAGGATATTAGGGATAGAATTTATATTACTTATGAAGGGACTAATGAAGTAAAGCAATCTAGATTAAATATCTTGTTACATGACTATGAATTATTTTGCATGAAATTCAATGAATCTATTTCTAACCTGTACACAAGATTCACTTAAATAGTCACTTTTTTGCATGTATTAGGTAGGGAACTAATAAATGTTGAAATAGTTAATAAAATTCTTTGTTGTTTACCTATTACTTATAATACTAAAATAACTGCAATTACAAAATGTAAGGATTTAAATATTTATATAATTGATAATCTTCTTGGATTTTTAATTGCTTACGAGCAAGGAGTGAGTCAAAGGAAGATTGATGCAAGTGAACTGTGAAAGAAGAGAACATAGCATTGAAAGTGGATGACTTAGAGAGTGATCAGTCACAACCTGAGGATGAGGATGAAATTGCCCTGATGATAAGACAATTCAAGAGTTTTCTTAAAAGAAACCAGAGGAGACGCCAACAGTGGAATATAGGTAAGTTCCACAAAAATATTAAGGTTTCTAATGATGTTATTTGCTATAAATACAGGAAACCTGATCATAAAAAATTGGATTGCCTCAATCTCAAAGCCACTCCTAGCAAGGAGAAGGTAGAAGAGAAAGAAAATGTGAAGAAGGACAAGAAGAGATTTCATAGAGCCTTTTGGGCAGACTTGGTTTCAAATTCATTAGAAATAGAAAAGGAAGAAGTCACTAACCTGTGTTTAATGTCCGATAATCTTGATCATTCAGATCAAGAAGAGATATGTAACTTAACCTATACTGAATTACTAGAAGTTTTTGAAAGAATACATGATGCATATAGAAAACTTAAGAAATACATGCTAGACTAAACCTAGAAATAAAAGAGTTAAAAAAAGTGCATAAAATCCTTAAAAAAGATCACGCACATATAAATAACAACCACATGAGCTTACTTGATAAATTCAATAATTTGAATAAATTGAATGATCTTTTAAAATCATCCTATGCTAAATTGGAAAAATAATTTAAGAATTTTAGGGATGAATATGAGAAAAGAGAGCACTATCTGAAATATGATATTAATGTGTTAGAAGATATAAACACATTTCTTAAATTGAAAGTGAAAGCTCTCAAGGAAAATAGGAAACCCCTAACACTTGAAGATTTTATAGATCCTATTTTGAGGACAAAAAAATTAAAACCCAGGAAGAGACAGATTTATTATAAAAAATTAAAAAACCTATTTCTTGGAGTTAAATACTTCACTTATGGGATGATTGGACATATATCACACACTTATACTTTAGATAGAAAAACTCATTTAGTGTAGAGACCTAAGATACATAAACCATGTCATATCATTCATACATATAGTTTTATTTTGCCAAAAGGAGAACCCAAACTTATTTGGATTCTCAAGACTAACATTTGATTATCTTATAGGATCGCTCTCATACAAGACCTCGTGAGAGCATTTGGTACCTGTACAGCGGTTGTTCGAAGCATATGACTGGAGACACTGCATAATTCATATTGCTAGAAGCCAGGAATGGAGACAAAGTTACACTAGGAAAGTGGTTGGCACAGGTATGATAAAAAACTTTCAAAAGTTTTTCATAGAGAATATATTGCTTGTTGAAGGCTTAAAACATAATTTTTTAAGTATAAGCCAGCTATGTGATAAATGGTATATCATTAAATTTTTTCCTATTAGCTGCATATTAAGCCTAAATGGAAATGATGTATTGAATAGAATTGGGGTAAATAATATTTATATACTAAATTTGAATTATATTAAAACTCCTAATGATTTTTATTTAAAAATAATTTCTGATGAATCATAGTTATGGCATAGGAGACTTTGTCAAGCTAGCATGAAAAATCTTAGGAAAATTACCAAACAGGATTTGGTTAGAAGTATACTAAAATTAGAATTTACTAAGGATCACCTTTATGATACATGTCAACTAAGAAAACAGGTGAAGTCCTCATTTCATTCCAATAAAGATCTTAGAACTAGCAATCCTTTGGAGGTTATACATATGGATCTTTTTGGACCGATTATCACTATAAGACTAGAAGGAAAGTTAAACGGATTTGTGATAGTTGATGATTTCTCAAGATTCACATGGGTTAAATTTTTATTTCATAAGAATAAATCTTTTGAGAAATTTAGAGATTTTTTTACTTAGATTTAGAGGAAACTAGGGTATGAAATTTTAATAATTCAAAGTGATCATAGAGGTGAATTTGAAAATGAAAGATTTCAAGATTTTTATAAAGAACGAGAAATTGATCATAATTTTCTACTCCTAGAACCCCTTAGTAGAATGGGATAGTTGAAAGAAAGAATAGAACACTAATTAAGCCACTAGAGCCATATTGGCTGAATATTCACTTCCTAAATATTTTTGAGCTGAAGTGGTTAGTACTGCATGCTATATTTTGAATAGGGTGAACATTAGATCAAAATTGAATAAAATACCCTATAAGCTTCTTAAGGGTAGAACACCAAATTTGTCACATTTGCATATTTATTTATATAAGGTGTTCATTGATAATACTGGAAAATCTTATTTAGAAACATTTGATCCAAAATCAGATGAAAGAATTTTTCTTGGATACTTTAGTGTTGGAAAATCGTATCGAGTAGTTAACAAAAAAACTTTGATAGTTGAGGAGATCACACATGTTATATTTGATGCATCTAGAATTTTGGAAGAACCGAGATTGGAAGAGAATGATTTAGAAAATAACTTTTAAAGGATTGAGAAAATTAATTTGAAAGAAAATTTTGAGATAGAAAATCCTTTGCCTAGAGATTTGAAGTTTTCTAAAAATCACCCTAAGGAGTTGATTTTAAGTGAACCTAGTGAGGGTATTACAACTTGGCATGGACTAAACAATGATGTCAATTATTCTACCTTTATTTTAATGATAGAACACACAAATATAAATAAAGTACTTTCGATGAATTTTAGATTTTAGTAATACAAGAAGAATTAAATTAGTTTGTAAGGAATGATGTTTGTTAATTAATTATAAGGCCAAAGGATTAAAGTGTAGTTGGAACTAAGTGGGATTTAAAAATAAAATGAATGACTCAGGAGTTGTTGTTAGAAATATGGCTAGATTGGTGGCTTAGGGGTATAATCAAATTGGATGGATTAATTTTGCGAGACTTAAAGCAATTAGAGTTTTGTTAGCATTTTTCTATTTTAGAATATTTAAATTGTATCAAATGGATGTTAAAAGTGCCTTTTTGAATGGGGTGATATAAGATGATGTTTATGTTGAATAATCTCTAGGTTTTGAAAATTCAAAATACCCAAATCATATTTTTAAATTGAAAAATGCATTATATGGATTAAATAGGCACCTAGGGCTTGGTATGAGAGGTTAAGCACTTTCCTACATGAGAGATTTTTTGAAAAAAGAAGTGTGGACACCACTCTCTTTTTGAAGAAATTAGGATACGATATACTCATTGTTCAAATTTATATTTGTGATATCATTTTTGGATCTACAAATAAAAATCTTTATGATGCTTTTTCTAAAATAATGAGTAATAAATTTGAGATGAGCCTAATAGGAGATCTTAGTTATTTTCATAGTTTTAGTATTAAGCAAATTGAGGATGAAATATTTTTTAGTCAGTCAAAGTATGTTAAGGACATCCACAAGAAATATGAAATGGATAATGCTAAACTAGTTAGTACACCTATAAGTTCCTCAGTTCAGTTGGATAAGGACCCAAAGGGAAAATCTATTGATCAAAAGAAATTTAGAAGAATTATTAAGTCTTTGCTTTATTTGACTGCTAGCAGACCTGATATTATATTTAGTATTTGTTTATGTGCTAGATTTCAATCAGATCTAAAAGAATCAAATTTGACAGCAGCAAAAAGAATTTTGAGATATCTCTTGGGAACTCAAAACTTAAAAATTTTGTATCCTAAGTATAGATCTTCATTTAAAATTATTGAATATTCAGATTTAGACTTTATAGGTTGTAGGGTTGATTAAAAAGTATATATGAAACTTGTCAGTTTATAGGAAATTCTTTAGTTTCTTGGTCTAATAAAAAAATAGAATTCCATTGTCATATTTACTACTGAAGCTGAATTGTCTTAGAAAGTTGTGTGGCATAAGTTCTTTGGTTGAAACAACAGTTGATTAATTTAGGATTTACAATAGGAACAATGCTAATTTATTGCATGTGATAATACTAGTGCCATTTGTATTTCAAAACTTTATATTCAACATTGTAAAACCAAACATATAGTCATAAGACATCATTTTATTAGGGATCATGTATCCAAATGAGAAATTAAATTGAACCATATTTCAACTGAAAATCAACTTGCAGAAATTTTTATAAATCACTAGCCTTAGATACTTTTAACACATTAAGAACAAGACTAGTGTGATCGATCTTAATGCTTAGATTAAATCTTATACAAACTTGATATGTTTCCACGTGTACTTTCTATTTTTTTTTGTGTGTGTTTTTATATGTGTTTTCAGTTTTTAGTTTTTGTTTGATTTGGCCATGTAGCACATGTCAAACATTATGTTTCTAATCTTTCATGCAAAATTTTCAAACTGTTTTATTAGTAATGTACAAAATTATTTTTGTCATGTACGAATTCTCTAGCATATCAATCTTTGTTTTGGACTGAATGCATAAATTTTGTTATCTTCTAACATAGATCATACTGTACAATATTAATATCATCCCGTATGATTTATATTCATTTGTCTGTAAGTATGTAGACTGCTATCCGGGTAGAATCAGTTATTATAATTGATCGTACGTAATAATTTTTTTTTTCATCTATACAAACCACATGTCATTCTACATGGGGGATGAACCTAACCGTCATTAAAATGGTCTTAAATAATTGATCATCATGGATAAACACCTATTTGTTTGTACGATCATCTAGTCAAAAAGTCTATACGAAAGGACACATCATAACTTATGTGATTATGAAAAGTAATTTCATTTTGAATGTATTCTTTCATCCATACAAAACTTTTTCATCCCATAAAATATCACGATTGTACGTAGAAACTGATTTTTATACTGTATGAAAGGTCATTTTTCTTTAAATAGGAGGGGTCTATCTAATTCAAGAAGATATCCCCTTTCAATTCATGCCTCTTTTTGCTTCAACTCAACTCACCTTTAGTTTGACTTTGATTCATGCATATCATAAGGAGATATTTCACTACTTTTTAGCGAACATGAGTTATAAGGAGGATGAGAGCAAAATAACATCTTTTGTTAAGAAACAACAGGTAGAAATAACCAAGAAAGATTTAGGAAATTATCTCTATTTAAGGACTAGAGGAACAAGAGCACACTTTATAACCTCCAAATCTAACTATGATTAGTCTGAAATAAACAAAACTCTTAGAGGAGTTACTCAAGTTGGTCACTTGGCTAGAGTCTATACTTTAAATCAAAATGCAGGATCATCCAGCATGTCCTTAGAACTTCAATCATTCCTAAGGCTGGTGATCGCATTAATATTACTCCTCTTCTGTCCATAGTAACCTATTTAATCATGATTGGACAACAAATTGATGAAGTCCAATTCATTCTAGATTATATTCATAACCTTTCTGAAATTGCGTTTACTTCTCATAGGAGGAAGAAAAATATTGCTCTAGGATATCTAGTGACCTATAGTTTAGAAAAAAAGTATAACATTTATCATTATGATGTTCCCATTGAGTTGCTAATATACTTCACTGATGCCTCTTTTCGATCACTTTTTGGAAGGAATGAGGATACAATTGAGGATACTGAGAAAGAAGGGGGAGCACTTGCACCTGCTCATAGACCTGACTTTCAGGAGATGGTCTAGTGCTTTGACTGGTTAGAAAGTCATTTTGATCAATATTTTGATCAAATTCAGACTTACTTAAACCAGTAGGATGCATAGTACCACCAACACATGGGTTGGATTCAAGGTCAGTTTGACTCAATGTACATTAATGTAGCTATGATGAATAGCTATTTCTTAGTCTTCAACTAGCCTCCTCCTCCATACCAGGGTCCCTTTGAGTTTTAGATGTACTTCTTTTATGTTATCATTGCTAGTCCTCTCTATATGTCATGATTTTAGTGTTTATATCTTTATGTTGTACTTGTCCACTCCATATGTGATTTTAATGTTGTTGATGTTATGTTGTTTTGTTATTATGATTTGATATTAATTGCTTAAATGTATCATATTCTTATTTGATATCAATAAAAATATCTTATTTTGATTAGTTATTTTTATTCTTTATTTGAAATGTAAGTTTGCTTATATGATAATCCTATCTTAATTATTCTAAAAAGTGTTATAAATTAACCTGCAATACAAAATTAATTTCATTATGAAATCTAATTTTTCAAAAATTTAAGTTAACTTATTACTCGATCAAGTTAAGGAGATCAATCTCATGCTCTTTTTAGGCAAATATAATTTGAATATTATTATTACAATTTTGATGACTTATTATTTTTTATTTCTCTTTTCAATAAAATTATCTTTGTAATTAGAGAAATTTGACTTTTTAGATTATTGATTTTGGAAAGATCAATTAAAAAAAGGATTAAAAAAAAGAAATGTATAATGTGTACAAAAATTGAAAAAATGTACAATTGTTTGCAAATTAAAAAGAGGCATAAAATTAGTCCAAATACAAAAATATGTACAAGTGCCCCTAATATTTAAAAAGATGCATAATGTCGCCAATGAAAATGCTCTTTCCTCTATCGTTTAATCTTTATTTCAAATCAATCTAATTTTTAATTATATTTTATTTTAAAAATTAAAATTAACTAATCCTTATTTCGTCACTTTTGTAATAATTCTCCTTATCTAATTGTCTAAAGTGCTTCATGACCGTGATTAATTTTTATTATCTAAGTTATACTTTAATTTAAAGGTTTGAATCTTTCCTTTTCATCTAATGGTAATTAAATTTGTTATTGCAATTCTATTTTCATCTCTTTAAAGATCAATTTCTATGGTTTCTCATATGACCTCTTTCATTTCAATTTTCTTTTCCCTTTTTGTTATTATAAAAAAGGGGAGTTAATATTATTTTTTTGTTTTTGTTTTTATTTTGTTTTTATGTAGTATGTGTTATTTATGTTGTATGTGTATGTTGTATGTATTTGTTTATGTTGTATGTGTTTTTTTTTTTTTTGCTATTTGCTAAAAAAAAAAATTGATTGTGTTCTTCATGGAATTTTCCTTTGTTTTCATGTTCATTTTTTTAGGGGGAGATAAGTAGAAATTTATGGTATACATGTTTACTCAAATAATATTTATTTTGCTATCATAAAAAAGGAGGAGATTATTGAGATAGTTGTAACCTAGTTTTTGCTTATTATTATTCTTGGAACATGTATATTTTTTATTATTCTAAATATTATTATTTTGATTATTATTTCTTCTAACATATTTTGGATGCATTATTTTGTTGTTTGTATGAACTAACATTTCAGGGAAATCATACTTTGAATTATTGAAGACTTTAAATAAGATCATTTTAGGGTTTATTGGAAATGAAGTATGTATTTCTCATTTTATTAAGTCTGAGAGAGTGTAATTGTAATTGAGTAACTGTGCACACACATACCAGTGGAGAGTTTAAAATCTACAATTTTTAAATTGATCGTACTGTATGAAGTCTTTTCGTACGGGACGATTTATTCAGTTATTTTGTCTTATGAGTAGTCAAACGAATAGAAAGTAGAAAATTTTTCTAAGTATGGATTGTATTGTACGATATATCATTCGTATGTACACCATCCAGAGTACGAATTGGACGGGTCGCTTTTCATCCCAACGAATTCAATATTTGTTTGAACTGTTCGTACCGTAGGATGTCGTCATCGTACGTACGCCGTCCAGGGTACGAATTGGACGGGTCCCTTTTTGTCTAAATGAATGTGAAAAATTTCTAAATGGTTCGTATCATACGATGTCATCATCGTATCTACGCCGTCTAAGGTATAAGCTAGACGAGTCCCTTTTTATCCTAACGAACTTAAAAATTTTCGTAACTGACCATATTGTACGATGTTATCATCATATGTATGCCATCTAGGGTATGAAATTATGGGGTCCCTCTTCGTTCTGATGAAGATAAAAAAATTTCTAACTTTCTTATAATACGAACATACGATCATCGTGTACAAAAGTATTTCATAGCGATTCACATAAGGTTCATACGCAACAGCTTTTAAACTATTTATACATATAAACATATGATCGTGTACCCTCAAAATGGAATATTTTAGTTTTCTAGACTATTTTTCATGTCTTTGATATAAAACGTTCACTAAAACTGATGTGAAAAAGTCTTGTCATCATGAATATTCAAGAGCAAGTGAAAGAGAGTATGTGAGAGTGTTTGAGAGAGATTTCTTGTAAGTGGAGTGTGAAAGATTCAAATGGTTACTCAAAGGTAAGGATCTCTTTGAGTTTTTGGTGATTGCTCTTCTTTTTTTCTTTCTAGTTGCTCATAAAAATATCTTTGAAGAAGATCCAGTACTCTGGCGACACTTAAAGGGTGTGAAAAAATAATGGTACTTTGCCGACACTTGGAGGGTGTGAACAGACGACAGTACTCTCACGACATATTGAGGGTGTGAACTAACGACGGTACTCTACCGATACTTGGAGGGTGTGAAAGGATGATGGTTCTCTACCGCATCGAGGATTTGTGGAAGAGAGTTTTATAAAGGCTTCTTGGCCTTACCATGGGGGCAAAAGGAGAGTTACTTTGGTAATAGTATAATACCTAAAGAGGGAGTCTTCAGGGAATGGATGTATGTCGTGTTTTACTTAACCACTATAAATCTTTATGTCTTTTAATTTCTGCATTTATTTATTACAAGTTACTTACTGTGGTTGAAAAGTTTATTTTAAAACTTAAATTAACTTACTATGAGATTCAAAATGATTTTCTATTTAAAAATCTAAGAGAATTTTTTAAATAACCAATTCACCCCCCCCCCCCCCCCCCCCCTCTTGGTTAGCCTTGAGATAATAGCTTAGGTTTAACAACCTATTCATAATCAACAACTATGGCTCGTGAGCTTATTTGCAGTGTGACAAGTCGAGCCCGAGCTCTACTTTTGAGCTTGACTCGTGCTCGAGTTTGCATTCTAGCTGGTTTTCTGACTAACGATCTAAGCTCAATAAGGTCATTACTCGACTCGTTTACACCCATAAGTATAACATTTAGAATCTTCATGTTAGTTATATTTGGACGGTTTGGTTGGCTAAAAAAGGAATATAGAGTAAAAAGTTTACAATGTAAAATAAATACTTTGGAGTTGTTTGCAAAAATATAAAATAAATATAGTTGAATATTTTTTTTTTTGTTTAGTTAGAAATAAAGAATATAGTATAAAGTTCAAAGAAGGTGGAGGCAGGCGAGTGGTGACGGCAACCTTTGTTGGTGGTGGCTGGTGGCAAGTGTTAGGTAGTCGGTTGATGGTGGTGGTGCTCCATGGCTTGCAACAGATAGTAGTGGTAGTTGGAGGCAGCCGCCGACTAGGCTACAGTAGTTGGAGGTGATTGGGGACAAGGTGGCAGCTGTTAGCTGCAAGTTGGCAACGATTACATGTAGTAGTGGTTAGTATTGGGTAGCGATGGCGGATGACAGCGGAGGCGGTGGCCTCAAGTCAAACGAGCTTGCTTCTGGTGAACAATTCTCATTCAAAACTTGATGAGTTTGGTTTACTTAAAAAATGAACAAAAATGATTTATGCTATATTTACTTTACTTTGCAATCCTTTTTCATCCAATCAAACACCAATATTTTGAAAACTCTTACATTTGGAATACTTTACACTACTTATATTCCAAATAAATAGCCTCTTAATAAATATATAGACCCTACCTTATGTCATTCATAAATATAGTTATCCCATTAATGAGACAATTGACTTTAGAAAATATATTGTTATTGATGTGCGAGCAGGGTGTGGGTGTGTCTTTTCTTTTGTTACATTAGTGAACAATTTATGTATGAATAACTGTATACTTAGATTTTTTTATATGAATTGTCCTTTAGATACATAATTATACATGTTGATCAAGTAATAAAGTGAATGAGAGAGTGTCAATCCCACAAGAAAATGTTTTGCTAATTACAATCAAATTAGTAATGTCTATTATAGATGCAATATTTATCATACTAAATGAAAATTAAGGGTTTTGAGTTTGCCACTTACAGAGAAAAAGAAAAAATATAAATAAGATACTAGATATTTAGATTATTTTGAACTAATTGATAATTGTAAATAATGTTATGGTTTATGTGTTAATTTATCAGTAAAAATGTGTTGTTTTTGTTGTGCTTGTGAAGCAAAATACATAAAATGTGCAAAAATTTTAAAATATTGTACAACATCATGACGTTGGACACAATACCACCCTGACACCATCATTAACATCACCGGAGTGCCCAAATATGGACATAGCGACACCCAATATCTATTTGACAGCGCCTTAATATCAAAGGAGTCAGTGCCACAAAGCCCATCCAACTATCCCAGCGTAGCAATGTCAAAGGAGTCAGCACCGCAAATCACAGTGCCGCGATGCCAAATTCCTATGCTGCTAATTCAAGGGAGAGCTATGTGGACATCACAATGCTAAACCATCAGTAGCACCGCAGCGCTACAGTTATAACTGTTCAGGCCACGATCTGCCAGTGAAGCGACGCTTTGACTAATTAAGTAGCGCGTTCATGACAACATGCACTACAACAAAGGAAACCCTTCATCGCTATGGTGTTAATTCATTTTATTGGCACTACAAGTGTCTCAAGCGCCACGGGCCCATAACCCATTTTCTATGTTTTTCTATAAATAGTATTTTTTAATATCAGTATGATAGTTCAGTCGCCTGCTTATTTTTAGTCTATATAGTGCTTCTCTAATATTTGTAAGTAAGCATTCTTTCTCATGGGATCTATACACTACTCTATCACTATATTACTTGATTTAGCATGTATACTTGTGTAAATTAAGTGGGAGCTTTTATACTTTTTATATCAAAGAAAATCTAATCATTGTTTAGGGATTAATAGAGCTCTAAATCATTTACACAATTTCTTAGGTTACTCTACCACCCTCATCAAGTTTTTGACACCATTGCCGGGGAAGAATTTATTTTATTTACAAATCTACTATATTGTTGAATCAATTATATATTTAGTCATACTATATCATTTTATTCTTTTATTTTAATTTATTGATTGCATATATATGGTTGTATGCTTATAAGATAAAGAGGGGAGGCACACTTAAATTTTGATTTTGAAATTGAAAGAATGCTTTCTAAAAGTAGGGCCACCAAAAAAGATTTTAAAATGACTCGCCCTATTCAAAATTTTGATCATTCTAGAACTATTAAAAATTTTGCAAACCTTTAGTAGATGGAATTCACCAAAGCATTAATAGACCTTCTATCCAAGAAAATAATTTTGAATTAAAACCTACAATTATTCAAATTGTATTAAATTCTCAATTTGGAGGGCTCCCATTGAAGACCATAGCCTACATTTAGCAAGTTTCTTAAAAATTTGTGTAACATTTAAGTATAATGGTGTTAGTGATGATGCCATTAGACTTATATTATTCCTATTTTCTCTCATAGACAAAGCAAAAACATAGTTAAATTCTTTTCCCCAAGGTTTATTACCATATTGAATGAGTTGGCCCATAAATTTCTAGTAAAGTATTTTTTACCTTCTAAGACTGTCAAACTTAGAAATGATATTACTTTTTTACTCAATTAGAAGGAGAATCTATTTATGAGAGTTGGGAGATATTTAAGGAGATGCTTTGAAAGTGTCTTCAGCATACATTACTTGATTGGTTGATAATTCAAATTTTTTATAATGGAATGGTAGGATCCCTTAAAGCCATAATTGATGATGCAGCTGAAAGTTCTTTGATGTCAAAGCCTTTTGAAGATAGTTTATGAATTATTGAAGAAATAACAACAAATATTTTTTAGTGGACTATTGAAAGAGGGAATCCTAAGATAGTGGATGGAATTTATGAAAATGATTCTTTATCTATTTAACTGCACAAGTTACATCAATATCAAAGAAATTGAGCACTTTAGGCTTAAAATTTGATTAATGTTTACATATTGAAGATAAAAACACAATGGAAGAAAATGATATCCCAGGGATTAAAAATATAAATTTGATTGGAAGATAAAATAATCTCTATTCAAATATATATAATCCAGGTCGAAGGAATCACCTAAATTTTAATTGGTCAAATAATAATGGTGGAAATCAATTGAATTCTGATTAAAATAACTAAGGCACAATGGAATAATCAAAATCAAGCTAATAAAATTCCAAAACTAGGATATCCTCCAAGATTTAATCAAATAAATTAGTAGGGAACTAGAAATTTACCACTACAAGTTGTGGTTATGCAATTGGGAACTCAATTATAAAACCAAGCTGCTTCAATTAAAATTTTGAAAACTCAACTAAGTCATCTTGCAATTTCTTTGAGTAATAGACCCATTGGATCTCTTTCTAACAAAATTGAAGTTAATCATAAAGAGAATGAAATATATACTAATAGTAATCATCTACCTTAGCCAAATAGAAAATCTGGGCAAGTCTAGCTGAAGACTATAAACTTAGAGCTGCTAGGGAGGCAACCCAATCTTAGGTCTAGTCAGTTATCTTGTCTGACTGAAGACTATAAACTTTGTACTTTTTGGGAGGCAACCTTATCCTCCAAATTAGGTTTTTTTTATATGCTTTACAAAAAAAAGCTTGAGATAGAAGAAGGGAGAGTCGCGATGCCATTCCTTTGAACACTACAATGCCCTGATGGGCCTTAATAATTGATATTTCAAAATTTTCAAACTTCTCTCCCATTAAAATCTATAAAACCAATTAGGAGGAAGTTCTTTTTTAAGTCCTTACTTACTCTTGAGTGAATATCATACTTTCTTCTATTCAAAATCAAAAGTCTAAGTAATGGGTAGAATAATGCATACATTATCTTCTTCAAAGAACCAAAATGAAAATCATATCAAGAATGATGATCTTTTTTCACTTCTCCACATGTAAAGTTCTGTCATTATTGCAAATTTGAAAGAATTAAAAAGGGAGTTGCATAATGATAAGAAGAAGTATATGGAAAAAATAAGGAAGATGCATAGTAGTAGAGTTTTATTTTATGATTTCTTTCTTGGGAAAAATGTGTTGCTATTTGATTATATGAAAAAGTATTGCCATTGGAAAATCAAATTTGGATGGATTGGTCCTTTCACTATTATTAAAATTTTTCTTAATGGTGTCATTAGGATACAATACACAAAAACTTTGCAAGCCATCAAAGTTAATGGGTATAGATTGAAACCATGTGCTTAGAGGAGTGAAGAATTCTTCAGAATGTGTATGCATTATTTTTGTTCTACTTTATTATTTTGTAAAATAAAAGAAAATAGTTGGAGATATTGGCTTTTATAGTCGAACTTAATTGAAAATTCCGACTTTTAGAGCCATTGTTAAACTTTAGGTGCGCTGTGCATTGGTTGTCTTATAACTATGTTAGGTTATTTCAACACATATTTTTTGCACTTATTATCATTCATATGAAAGCATGCATTTATACTATTTATTTGTGTTTATTTATATTTTAGCAAATTCTCTTCATGCATAAATTATAATTGTTCTCCAATTACTATTATATTTTGATTATTGAATTATTTGTTATAAAAATAATAATATATTTTTTTAAAAAATTAGGATAATAATAAAATCCTAGATCCTAATTTAAATGAACTATGTTTATACTTCATAGGTTGGAAAAACTAATACTTTACTCATTCAATCATTTGATCTATTATCCTAATTTGAATTTATAAGCTATACCTTTATTAATTTAACCTTTAAGAAATATAAAATGAATAATTATTATTAAAAACTAGATAAGAGTATATTAAAATTTTAATTCATAACTAACCTGAAGATGACTTTAGTAATCTTATCAAGTCCATACATTAAAATTATTAAGACTGTATGAGAATCTTAATAAAATGAGTATATTATTAAGACTGTAGCAGAAGCTCATATTCAAAATTATTAATTATGTACTCCATAAAATAAAAAAGTAAAAGAACTAAAAATAGTTCTTAAAAAAGTAAATCATAAATGTCAAAAAGAAAAATATGAGTATATTAAAAAAATGGTATTAGTGAAAGCTTAAGATTTGAAATACATTCATATACAAGAATTATAAAGGATAAGATGAGAAAGAACTAATTCAAGGGATGGTCAACTAAAAAAAGTATAATTTTAAATACAACAATATCCAATTATTAAAACTAAATTATTTACTTCAACATTCAAAAGAAATAGATTAGATCTATAACCTAAAATTTTAAATTACATAAAAATAAGAATGATTGATTAAGTTTAACTATTGCTATTTTTCCAAACTAGAAGTATAGCTTTGATTCATTTTAACTAATTATAGATATTAATGTATTATCCTATACTTTAGTAATTTTTTATTATCACTTTTTATTTTGGTTAATCACTTAACTAGAATTAGAAACTTTTATTTGTTTGAAGAAAACCATGATTTTAAATTGGGGAGGATTTGATAAGTGTAAATAATACATTATTTTATGTGTTAATTTGTTAGTAAAAATATATTATTTTAGTTATATTTGTGTAGGAAAATATAAGAATTGGGAAAAATTGTTAAAGTATGATACAACGCCCTGACTTTGGATATAATAGCACCACGACGCCATCATTGATACTGTCGGAGCACCCAAATATGAACATTGCATGCCCAATCCATGTTTAACAACACCATAGTGTCGGAGGAGGCAGCACCGCAAAGCCCATCTAACAATCTGAGCTTCACAGGGTTGGAGTAGTCAGCGCCACAAAGCCTAGTCTTTTTTTGCACAGCATCATAGTGCCAAATTCTTGCACCGTTAAGTTAAGGGAGTGCCATGTTGATGACATAGCACTCAACCATCAGTTATGCCATGGCACTATAATTATAATTATTTAGTATATGATCTGTCGGCGAAGTGATGCGTCAATTAATTAAATAGCGGGTTCATGTTAGCAAGCATAGTAGTGGAGGAAACCCTTTAGTGCTTCGACATTAGTTTATTTTATGGGCACTGTGGTGCAAGTGTCATGAGCGTTATGGTGCCTGAATCCATTTTCTATATTTTTCTATAAATAGTTTATATATAATATTTTTTGGGCAGCACAGTCACTTGTTTAATTTCAGTCTTTTTAATTCTTTTCTAATTTTTCCTTAGGGGTGACAACTAATGTAATTCAAAAAAGTACTAGATATATTCCATTAGAGTGTTTGGATTTTATTTATGGAAGAAATTCTGTAAGTCACGGAGGAGTTTAGAGGAGATCATTGACCATTCAATGATATCTTTTCTTCAGTACTTTTTTCTTTTTTGCAATTAATGAAAATAATATGCTTCACTTATTTTTTATGTCTGGCTAAATTCTTTGTTTCTGAATTGATGGTGTAAATAAAATATGAAGTAATAATGCATTTTTTTAATAAATAATTTTATGATGTTTTCAATAACACATATATTCATTTAATACACATAATGGCCAGATTTGTAGTTAACATCATGTGTAATGTTGAGCCTAGGAATAGGAAAGTAGGAAAAACCAAGTATGTTGGATTGGTATGATACAATCATATGCATAGTGCTTGTCATGTATCAAATTTATAAATATAAATTGTAATGAGGGGGTTTTAATAGTGTACACTTTACTCACTCTTCTAAGATTTTTATAGGGTGATAGACTATGTGAGTTTAGGGTGATATTGGGTTTTAATAGTACACGCTTTAGTTACTCTTCACACTTAACTAAGCGGTTAATGATGCATATGCTCTGAATAACATCAATATAAAAGAGAATCATTAGGAAATATATTATATTTATATTTCATCAATATGAAATCATTTAACTTAATAGTGTTTCATTTAATTTTTTTTATTTTAAATTAAGTGATTGAATCTTCACCAAATCTTATTTTTTTCTAATAGGATAATTATTATAGTTGAAGTAGATAATACTAGTATTTGTAAGTAAATATTCTTCCTCGTGGGATCGATACGCTACTCTATCATTATATTAATTGATTTGGCTCATATACTTTTTCATATTAAGTGGGTTTTTATAATTTTATACCAAAGAAAACATCAACATTATTTAGGGATTGATAGAGTATTTAATCATTTTTATAATTCATTAGGTTTTTCCACCGCCAGCATCACTACGGTATATAGAACAACAAAGTTTTTTCTAATAAAACTCTTAAATATTTATATGGATTAGAGCAAATACATCTCTAGATATATGTCAAACTTGTATGGGTAAAAATAAAGGTTTATGATCTTCTTTTAATTCTAATGTCTCTAAAGAACCTAAAAAGTTAAACATCATGCATCTAGGCATGCCAACATTTTATTCTAATACTCATATTTATTTTTATATTTCTTTGACAATACAATATATGATAGTATATATCAATTATATACGTAGTCATTATATGCATTAAATTAAGAATGAGATATATTAAAAATATCCATAATTTCATTCAAGGCCTAAGATTCGATATTATTACTAGCTATGTTTTGACTAAATTAGCCTGAAACTTAGAAATTAGCCATATATGAAAAAGATGGAAGGCAAACACATCTTTAATTCAATCATAAAAGAAAAGATAAATGAGAAATAATAAGAAAAAAAAATTTACCATGACGGTACAAATGAAATTCTCCACACTACTTCTTCCTCCAATGGTAAGATTGGTTACATAAGATAAGCTAAGAATTCTAATGAAAGTATTATGGACTTCATTAGCCTCCCTTAGACTTTACTATAAGGGGATGCTAAAGATTCATACTGAAAACTACAAAATTCTATTAAAAGTGATAGAACTCCTAAACAAAAGAACTGAAAAATTATTTATAATAAGTATATAAATGGCTCCAGGAGCTACGACGCTCGAAATGGTGCCACTGTGGCATTATAAGAAGAACTAGCACCTCGGTGCTATTAGACTTTCTCTACTGCGACGTTGCGCTAACTCGACATTTCAATTAGCTGAACTGTCATGGCTTTTGACCAAATCAAGGTAACTCCTAAATTTGGCAACTTCTTCATCATGGTGCTATAAAAGTTAAGCACTATGATAATTAAATTTATAATATGGCGCAATGATGTTGTGAAGCTAGGTGCTCCAGTACTCAATTTCTTGAGACTCATGTGTTGTGATTCTATTTTCATGGCAGTAACACTGTAAATTGCTGCAATGTAACCTTTGCTCCACAAGGGCACTAATCTTCATAAAATTTTGGAGTGGACTACACTGCAATATATGAATAAGATGTTATGGCATGGACATTATAAATGATGATGCTACAGCACTGTAACTCTGTGCGCTGCAATGCTTATTCAATACTTGTAAATTTTTACTTTTTTTAGAGTTTTTGCACAGACACAACTAAAATAATATATTTTTATTGAATTAAAATACAATAAGCTGTGCAAAATTTATCCTTAAGAAAATTCCCTAAACTTAAGTTCATACTTATCCACAAAAAATAGTGTAATCACCTATCGATTAGCTTAATAGCCCAAATAAAATTTAGTAATTTAAAATTACTAAAATACAAGATGAAACCTCATAATTTAAAATTAATTTAAAATGATCAAAGTTGTGATGCTAATTTAAAAAAATCATAAATAATTAGCCTAAGTAATTATCCTTGTTATTGCTTGAATTGAACTTATTCACTATCTGTGTATGTGTAGGTTTTGAATTCTGATTTTAAAAATGAATACTACATCATTTAGAGATTATTATATTAATAGTTAAATTAGATGTTCATTAGTGCCCCATCATATGCATTAGTTCACTTATCTTATCCTATTTGATTTACGTAATAGGATGCTTTTGGAAATTGAACATCAGTAGATACCAATTTTTTACCCATCTTTTTCCCTTTTAAACATTCTCATTTAATTTTTCATGATTTTCATTTTTTCATATTTGGTGTACATATTAATAATTTTAAATGTCACTTTAGCCTTTATCTCTCTAGCATCTCTAATTTATTTTATGTAAGGATTTTGTAAGCTCACTAATTCCATGGTTATATTTACAATAAACTTCATAATTTAAGCTACATACTTCTTTATGAAAGTACGAGATGCACCAAGAGGGGGGGGGGGGGGGGGTGAATTGGAAATTATTGAAATAAATAAACAAACATAAACAGGAGTTCTAATTTGATTGTTTAAAATTTTAAGCAAAACTTAACTTGATGTGAAAGAGAATAATTAAAACATGATTGCAAAAATAGGTGGTGAATTTTTAACTTACAAAAAAAAAGATCTATAATAGACTTTTCACCAAGCAGTTATAGCAAATATAATATGCAAAATAAAAATAAAATGTAGTAAACAGAAAAATCATACCATAAGATTTATAGTGGTTCGATCACTTGACCTACGTCCACTCCCTAGAGTCCTCCACTCCGGGAATTTCACTACTCAAAAGTAATTCTCAATTTTCCCCCACAGCAAGGAAGATAAGCCTTTACAAAACCCACCTTCACTTTCCCTGGTGTGGCAGAGTACCGAACGCTATGTCACCCACTGGTGATGGAAGAAAATCTTCTCTTTTTTCTCCCTCCTGGAGAAGGCAGAGTACCTTAGAGGACACGGACCTTGAAGGATCTCCCACTCAGAAAGCTTCCCATAAGATCTTCTCAGGCCACAAGAGGAGCAAGCGTGCAGCAGGATCGGATTAACCATGTAATCCCCTCACACTCCTTCTCCCTCTCAAACTCACCTTCTCCTTCCTCTCACAAAACTAAAATATCACAAAGTAGCTCCCTCTCTAGAAGTCCCCTTCTTGTCACGTTCCTCTCTCATATATTTTCTCAAAAGACAGAAGTTTCAATATAAATCAGGCTACAAGAAACCCTAAATTTTTAATTTAGCCATTTCTTTTCGTACAATATGATCCAAGATTATAAAGTACGATCAGTACAAAATAGCCTTCATCCTGATATGGAGTACAAACATGTAATTTTTCTTAACAACATCGTATAGTATGATACGAGTATCGTTTAGTATGATGTGTTATATTTCTTTTATTTACATAGGATGAATGTTGGGATGACCAAAATTCATCTCTATTCATCATCTCGTATAATATACTTCGTACAATATGATATATTAAAAGCTTCAGGTTATCCGATATAATGTTCACATCGTCTAGTATGATTAGTTCAAAAATCAAGGGATACTCTGGTATGATATTAGGGACAATCAAAAATAGCCTCAATTCATCGTACGGTACAAACATGTTCATAGAATTTGATTACCAATCATAAATTAATTATTTATTTAATGGTTGATCACAGGGTTAATTTAAGTATTTAAATATTCATACTATACCATTGGATCGTACAGTATGATCAGTTCATAATTTATGATTTAAGAACTTAAATTAATTTGGCGGCTAGGGTTTCAAATTAGAAATGCATCGTACAGTACGATAATAATCATATAGTATGATAAGTTCACAGATAGCCATTGAGCCATAGCAAGTCGTACAATACAATCTAAATTTATACAGTATGATCTAAAGAGAATAAAAAAAAAATGAACAAAAACTATCCCCTTATGTGTGTGCATGGTTGCTCAATGTGCATACACTTTGTGGCCAGACTCAAGAAAAGAAAAAACAAAAAAAATGAAAATTACAATGTTGCATACTTCACATCCTACTCTATCCAGTCTTGAGTCTTCTTATTATCTTGAGTAATATGTGATCTCCCTGAAATGTTAGTACCCAAAAATAAGAGCAAAATTCAAAATATTCAAAGAATAATGAGATATTTCAAATCGACATTATTTGTCATCATCAAAGTCTCAGGCTAGGAGTCATGGACTGCAACAATCTCCCCTTTTTTGTTGATGTCAAATAATAAAATTTATAAGCAAGTTAGCATAATTTTTTTGTTTTTTTATTTTTTTAAAGTAAACATAAAAGTATGAATAGAAACAGAACAGATAAGCAAACATTCATTTCATTAAAAGTAAAAAACTAAAGTACATAACAAACTTCTCCCCCTTTTGGTAACACCAAAAAGAGGAGTAAAAAATAAAATATAGAAAAACATAAGATAGTGATAAGTCAAAAATAGGATCCTGATCAAGTGGTGGTGGAGGTGGTTGAAAGTAGCAGTGGATGGATGTGAATTGCTGATCAATTGAAGAGAATCTATCCCCAATCCATCGCATATCCTCCTCATAATATTGGTATTGTTCTTGGATGTTAGAAGTTGGTCGAATCATTCGATTAAATCATCATGAGGATAAGCAAGTACATGTCCTCATTGTGGTGCATGTCATCTTGTTGGAGCAGCTTATCCTGCTGGAGTAGCCTCTCCTTCTTCATCAAAATCCGGCTCATCATGCACTTGGCCCCGATCAAACAAAATATGGAAGGAGGAATATGTATAGAAAATAGGTAGATTATTGGGTTCACCATGATAGGTTAACTGGTATTTGTGATGAAGAATATAACCTATGAGGTGGCCAAGATCTAAGTTGAGTTTTTTGCAGGTGGAAGGAAGGCGAACTAGGGTCATGTTCCGAATATAGTCAAGAATTAAGTCTACTTCATCAAACTTACTATTTGATAAAATTAGGTAGGTGACAACAGATAGGATTGGGGTCATGAGAATCCTATCGCCAGCTTTGGGTATGATCGATGTTCTAAGAATATGTTGAATGATGCAGGCATTTTGGGTTAGAGATTTGATAAGTGGTTGGTGTTGGTGAAAAGAAATATTTCTAAGGACTAGATTGATGGCACTCCTATCAAATTCATTTATAAGGAAAGAGTGGGCTCTAAAACCTTCAGTAGAAAGCCCAATGTATGGGCGAGGTTTGCCTTAGTGATTTCTACATTTTGTCGGCAGATAAAGGCGATAAGGGTTAAGTTTTCTATATTCATAGTTAGATTTGTAAGGAATTCAAAGAAGAGCTCATAATTGTAAGGAAAAGCCATGGTGAGTAAGAATTGTGAAGTAGTGGATGCAAATAGGCTCATCATCTCAAAGTTTAAGGCGGCTTGATTGAGCATTCAAGAGGCAGTAATCTTGTAGGACTTGAACTTGTGGTATTCTTCCTCATCCTTAGCGGTCAAAAATCGATCGTTATGGCGATGAGAGGAAGAAGAGCTTCCTAAGGTGAGTCGGCTACACTTGCTTGCCATCGAGCAAGAACAGGTGAGAGTGAGTGTAGTGAGTAGATGATGAGTGAAGTGATCTTAGTTCCTCTCCAATTTATATAATTTTTTGGCTGATCGTACAGTATGATCGAGAATTGTACAGTACGATAAGAAATTATGTCGTCTGAATGAATGGTTGGGAAAAGGGGGTCAAATCATATATTATAATCTAAAGGAATTACGTTCATCCCGAGGAGTCATCAGTATGATCTTTGATGAAAATGTTTGTAAAGTACAAATAGGTGTTTGTAAGTACGAATTGTAATTTTATCGTACCGACCAACTTTAATTCATCTCAATCCATTTTTACATATGGATCATACAGTATGAAGAGGAGATATCATACACTATGAAGTGCAATTATATTGTACAGTACAATGATAATCGTACAATATGATATGTAGAGATGAAATTGAATCTGAACCATTGATTTAACAGAGGGATATGATTTGTGCAGTTTTGATAGATCGTATAGTACGAAGGTGAATCGTATAGCATGACGGGAAAAAAATATCAATTTTGGGGTTTAGTGTGGTGAGTGTGTGACGATCAGGAAATATCCTAGACCAATTTTTTTATCACGCATGAATGTTTATGATACTAAGTCTTGTCCTCAAAGTGCTGAAGGTGTCGTAGTATAGGGGTTTCATGAATATGTCTGCTAATTGATCTCTAGTAGCTATATGTTGTAATTCTATCTCCTTTGGTTACATGATCTCTTATGAAGTGATGTCTAATGTCTATGTGTTTTGTTCAAGAGCGTTGAATTAGATTTTTAGATATGCAGATTGCACTCGTGTTCTCACAAATGATTGGGAAGGTTCATACGGGTAATCCAGGATCTAGAAGTTATTATTTCAACCACAGTACTTGTGCAACATAACTTCTTACTGCTATATATTCTACCTCGGCCATGGAGAGGGCTACCAAATTTTGCTTCTTACTGGACCAAGAAATTAAGGATTGTTTGATGAATTAGCATGTGCTAGAGGTGCTTTTCCTATCTACCATACATCCTACAAAATCAAAATTTGAGTACCCTAAGAAGTTAAAGGAAGTTCTATGCCTTGGATACCAAATTCCTATGTTTGGGATGCCTAGTAGATATCTAAGGATTCTCTTGACCGCAGTTAAGTGAGATTCTTTATGATCAGCTTGAAATTGGGCATAGAGGCACACACTAAATATTATGTTTGGTCTACTAGTAATTAAGTAGAGGTGATATTCGATTATTCCTCTATATTTTTTTGGTCTACTGATTTTCTATTTGGGTCTTTGTCTATTTGAATAATAGAGCTCATTGGAGTGTTTTTAGGCTAAGCACTATCCATTTCATATTTTTTAAGAATATTATTAATATATTTCATTTGATTAAGAAATGTTCCATTTTTTATTTGTTTTATACTAAAACCAAGAAAATAATTAAGCTCTCCCATTAGGCTTATTTCAAACTCATCACTCATTATTTTTGAGAATTCATCACATTAGGTTTTATCTGAAGATCCAAACAAGAAGTCATACAAATAAATCTAAACAATGATAATTTCATATTTAATCTTTAGTAGAAAAAGAGTGATGTCCACACTACCATTTACAAATCCTCTATCTAGTAAGAATGAGCTAAGTCTTTCATATCAGGCTCTAGGTGCTTACTTTAACCCATACATTACCTTTTTAGTTTGAATACATGGTTTGGAAATTGTGAGCTTTCAAATCTCGGGGGTTGCTCAACCTAAACATCCTCTTTGATTACCCTATTTAGAAAAACACTCTTTACATCTATTTGATATAATTTAAAATCTTTGAAGCAAGCAAAGGATAAGAGCACCCTTATGGCTTTTAGTCAATATATTGGGGCCAAGGTTTCTTCAAAGTCTATGCCTTCAATTTGGTTATACCCCTTAGCTACTAGTCTAGCCTTATTTCTTAATATGGTTCTCAAGTCATTCACCTTATTTTTAAAGACCCATTTTGTTTCAACTATACTATGCTCTTTAGGTCTCTTGACTAATTCCCAAACATCATTCCTGGTGAATTGGCTCAATTCTTCTTATATTGCTAGGATCTAGAATTCATCTCCTAAAGCTTGATCTATACTAGTGGGTTCTATCATAGAGATGAATGCGGAATGACTAACCTCCTTTATAAGTTCATGCCTAGTTCACACACCTTCTGATGGGTCTCCTAAAATTAATTCTTTAGGATGACTAGAATAATATCTTCATTCTCTAGGCAAGTCTTCCTGAGGTTCTCCCCGTTCTCCTATAGTCATAGTTTCTACTCCCTGAATTGTTTCAACTTCATCTTCTTCAAAATTGGGTTCAAAGGACTTATCTTATTTATCAAATACTACTTGGGTAGATATTTCTACTACTAGGGTTCTCTTATTGAAGATTTTATAGGCCTTACCTATAAATGAATAACCTAAGAAGACACTCTCGTCAGCGTTGGGATCAAATTTTCTTAAGGGAAGTTTTCCATTTATTAAGATAAAATATTTGCATCCAAACATATGCAAGTACAAAAGATTCGGTGTCTGACCCTTAAGGAGTTCATAAGGAGTTTTATTTAACTTCGACCAGATGTTCACCCTATTTAAGACATAATACGCCATGTTTACCACTACTGCCTAAAATATATAGGAAGAGTGTACTCAGCCAATATTGCCCTAGCAGCTTCTACTAAGGTTCTATTCTTTCTTTATGATATTTCATTTTGCTGAGGAGTTCTAGAGGCAGAGATGTTATGCTCTATTCCTATCTCTTGATATAAGTATTTAAAATTTTCATTTTGAAACTCTCCACCATGATCACTATGGATTGTTAAGATTTCACATCCTAATTTTCATTGAATCCAAGTGGAGAAAATTTTAAATTCCTCAAACGACTCATTCTTACAAGCTAGGAATCTTACCCAAGTGAATTTAGAGAAGTCGACTTTTGACTAAAGTCACAAATCCATAATTCTTTCCACCTAGGCTAGCTGTGCTAACGGGATCAAATAGGTTCATATGAAGGATTTCTATTGGCTTAGATGTGTTCACATCCTTGATTGAATGAAATGATGATTTTACTTACTTTTCTAGTTGGCAGTTATCATATAGATGGTTCTTAGTAAAGTCTAACTTAGGTACACCTACCTCTAACAAGATTCTTTTGAGTGATATTCCTAAGTGTTTTCATGCTAGCATGACATAGTCTCCTATGACATAGCTACGAGTCATCTATTATTATTTATAAACCCAATGAATTTGAATTTTTAATACAATTAAGCTCTAACATGTAAATATTATTTATTTATTTTCCTTCTAATACTAGTTTATCATTTAAAATAATCATGCATTTATCAAAAAGAAATTTTATGTCAAGATCTTTATCACACAATTGACTAATGCTTAACAAATTATGCTTTAAACCATCAACTAATAAAATAATTTCAATTAAACATTTTTTAGCATTTCAAACAATACCTGAGCCCACTACTTTTCTGGTGGTATTGTATCTTAACATCACTTTTCCTTCAATCCTATTCTCTAGTGTAATGAACTTCTTCTTGTCTCTAGTAGCCACTATCCAGGTACAACATGCTCTCACTAAGTTTATTGTGAGAGTACCCCTATGAAGTCATTCAAGAGTTAGATTTGGGAACCCAAGTGAGTTTGGGTTCCTCCTTATGCTTTCTTGAATGAGATGTATGCATGTTATGTTGTGATGAATGCAATTTAGGTCTCCACACTAGGTGTGTCCTATGGTGAATTGTGCAAGTGCGGGCTATATGACCTAGCATGCCACAAGAAAAGCACCTAATACCGGGAAATCAGTTCACTAACCTATGTGGGTGGTGATGCCTCTTCCTAAAGTTTTGTGATGCATGAAACTCCGGGGGTTTTCTTGGTTGGGCTAATATGGATGATATCCCATCTTTTTCAAATGCTATGATTTTTGTTTTGAATGTGTTATTTTCATATTCATATGCTACAACTTCCACTTTTAGCCAATATTCATTGCTATCTATTTCCCAAGAAAGTTCACCTAATTTTTTTACTCCTCTAATTCAATATGCGATGTCTTTAAGGATTCTTGTGCATCAGATAATTTAATATGCTTTTTATTTAATACATCAAACTCATCAAGTAGGGACATGTGATCTCTATCTAAATCATAAATTTATTTAACTAAGTTAGCATGCTTAGTTTATAAAGTACTAAATTAAGCATTAAGATTAGCATATATTTTCTTTAACTTTCTAAACAAATCATGAAATTTCTCACAAATGATCAATAAATCTTCATATGAAAGTTTACACACCTTGTCTTGATCTGATTGATCAAGATTATCGTTATCCATTAGATATAAATTTGTTACCTCCTCCTCTATTGTTTCTTCTGATGATTCTGAGGCAGAGTTGGTTAAAATGCCTTTTATGTCTTCATCTTCCCTTTCTTATATTTCGCTTTCTCCTTGCCATTTTCCTTAGTTGGCTAGATCTTTATGTTGGGGCAATCAACTCGGAGGTGACCTAGTTTCCTGTACTCAAAACAAATCATGTCAGATGAAACTTTAGTAGTTCTTGAGCTTTTACCTTTGTTCCAGTTGTTTTAAAGACACATTTATATTTTTTTTTTTCAGAAAATTCTTGAACTGCCTGGTCATCAAGGCTATATCATCATCTTCGTCTACTGTAGAGCTTTGGCTTTCTGAGTTGTTCACTTTTAAATCCACTATCCGCTCCTTCTTCTTTTCTCCTACATCATTTTACCTTTGACTCACTCCTTGCTCATAAGCAATGAGTGAGCCAAGCAAATTGTCAATTGAATAAATGTTTAAATCTTTAGATTCAATAATTGTGGTAATTTTAGCATCATAAGAACTTGGTAAGCAACTTAAAATCTTATAAAATTTTTCAGAATTAGAAATTTCTCTACCTGGTGCATGCAAGGATGTCATTATTTGGGTGAACCTAGTGTGCAGGTATAGTTTCACAATGTTTCATACGAAAAAGTTTGTAATCATGCAATAGAATATTTAATCTAGACTATTTAACCTCATTAGTTCCTTCGTATGTGATACACAATCTATCCTAGATCTCCTTATCAGTAACACAGGTAGATACTCTCATATAGTCCTTAGATTTTAAAGTACAAAAGAAATAAATTAAGCACTTTGCATTTAATTATGCTAGATTCCTATCCTCATTGCTCCATTTACTAAAAGGTACTTGAGTTTTCATGCCATTCACAAGTTTAAAAGGTGCAGTGTAACCTTCTTGAACAAACAACCACATATTTTTTTAACAAACATCCACATATGATAGTTTATAAACTATAAAAATGTAAACATTCTAATTTTCCAAAAACCAAATGGTATGTTTTCAAATAGGGGTAGACGAGTTATATAATAACCTTCCGTAGTATTACGGTTACTAAAATGAGCCATGATCGATTTTTCAAGGTTTTTTAAAACACTATTTTGAAACCCTGCTCTGATACCAATTGAAAGTACGAGATACACCAAGAGGGTGGTGAATTGGAAATTTTTGAAATAAATAAACAAACCTAAATAAGAGTTCTAATTTATTTGTTTAAATTTTTAAGCAAAACTTAACTTAATGCTGAAGTGAATAATTAAAATATGATTGCAACAATAGGTGGTGAATTTTTAACTAACACAACAAAGATCTAGAATAGAATTTTCACCAAGCAGTTATAGCAAATGTAACAAGCAAAATAAAAATAAAGTGTAGCATATAGAAAAATCACACCAGAAGATTCATAGTGGTTTGGTCACTTGTCGTACATCCACTCCCCGGAGTCCTCCACTTTAGGAATTTCACTACTCAAAAGTAATTCTCCTTTTGCCCCCATAGCAAGGTGGAGAAGCCTTTACAAAACCTCACTTTCACCATCCCCGGTGTGGCAGAGTACCGAATGCTATATCAACATCCCAATGATTGCATAGAACCTTCTTATTTTTCTCCCTCCTGGAGAAGACAGAGTATCTTATAGGACATGAACCTTGAAGGATCTCCCCCTCAGAAAACTTCCCGTTTGATCTTCTCGGGTCACATGAAGGGCAAGCGTGCAGCAGATTCGGAGAAACCGTGTGATCCCCTCACACTCCTCTCTCACAAACTCACCTTTTCCTTCCTCTCATAAACCCAAAATCTAACCAAGTAGCTCTCTCTCAAGAAGTCCCCTTTTTGTCACATTCTTCTTGAAAGTTCGTTAGGCATTTTAAGCCCTACAGAACTGGCCCAAGGCTAACCAAGAGGAGGGGGGGGGTGAATTGGTATTTTAAAAAATTCTTTAAGCAAAGCACGAATGAAAACCAAATCACCACAAAAATAAGTGCGGAAGAAAATAAATACGGAAGCTGTAAAAAATAATAACACAATGGTTTATAGTGGTTTGGTCAACTCGACCTACGTCCACTCCCCGGAGGCGCCCTCCGAGTATTGCACTACAAATGTGACTCTCCTTTAGCCCCCACAGCTAGGCAGAGAAGCCTTTACAAACACCTCTTTTTGCCACACCCGGCAAGGCAGAGAACCTTCCCCCTTTTGCTTCCTCCTGAACCAGGCAAAGAACCTCGATCACTTGCTAAAACTTACCTCTCCTAACCCTTCAAAGGATAAGAGACTCTAGGGAAGAAGAAGTGGAACAATGCTTGGAGCAACCCTTGTGAATCCCCTCACAAGCTCCCCCTCACAAGATCCTCTCTCTCTCTCTCCCTCTCTCTCTCTCTCTCTCCTTTAGGTTTTCTCAGGTCAAGACAACAGCCAAGGATTTTCAAAAATGTTGAACAAGAGCTCTTAAATAGAAGAGCTTCAAAGGAGCTCATTAATTGTAAGTTGCCGACTATATCGTCCAGGATGATATGGACATCGTCCTGGCCGATCAGTACAAATATCAGAAGATCGGTCAGAGCATCACCCTGAATGCAAACTGGACGATTAAAAAATTGGCTTGATCATCCAGGATGAACTTACGATCATCCTGGCTGATCAGTTCAAATTAGAGGAGAATCATCCTGAGAATCGCCCTGAATTCAAGCTGTCCGATCCAAATCGTACAGGAGTAACTAAGGTTTTTTGGCTAGATCGTCCTGGCCGATCCTGCAATCGTCTAGGACGATGTGATCGTATCAATCATCCTTAATTACTTCCTTGATTGTCTGATCAATTAAGACATAATTGTGAATATCGTCCAGGCCGATCCAAGATCATCCTGGCCTATTACTAAAAATACAGAATACCTTAATTGTTTATGGCGGCAATTTCTTTCTATTTTGAGCCTATCATTCAGACCAATACAAGTATCGTCTAGGCCGATTGGCTAATGACGGCTGCCTTAATTAAGAACCCCTGATTAGATTTTCTGTATTAAGCCCGATCGTCTAAGACGATGTAAGTATCATCCTGGCCGATTTGAGTAAAAACAGAAATTCTAAGTCTCTCAAGTATGTGTGTGTAAGATTACTTTGCATCAATCACACCAAAGATTACAATTAACTCAAGAAGGGAAAAATAAAATTACAGACTGACTCAACCCTAATCTACCCCATCTTGAGCTGATTCTAATTTACGTCTAATCTTTGAATCCTGAAAAGTTAGTAGAAAAAGGCAGTCCAAGATAAGTACAAGTGTTTGCCAATCATCAAAACATGGTTCATGAACCTGAATTTATAATAATCTCCCCCTTTTTGATTATGGCAAAACACTACAACAAATAAATAAAAAATAGCAGTGTAACACACTGAATCGAAAGTGCAAGAAACATCCTAAAACTACTCCCCCTTTTAACATCTCAAAAAGGAGGGAATTAAGAACTAAATCAAACCACAAGACACCCTTTTTTTTAACATCAAGTAGAGCCATATGATTTGAATCAATTGTAGAATGATCTTTAGTCATAATTGCATGCTCTTTTTATAACTCCAAAAATTTCAATTTAAGCTTGCATGTGTTTTCTTGAGTTTCCTATACGATGCATGAATTTTTTTCAGAAACTTCAAGAAGTTGATCGTAGGAAAGTTCACATACCTCTTCTTGATCAAGATTTTCGTCTGCCATTAAGCACAAGTTTGTTGTCTCATCTTCTGGTTCCGTCTCTGATGAATCCGATGCAGAATCCGCCCAAAATGCTTTTTGAAGTCTCTTTTTGTCTTTTCTGAATTTGGATTTCTCCTCACACTTTTCCTTGCTTGTGTGCATCTTAAGTGTAGGAAAATCAGCTCTCACATGTCCAGGCTTCCTGCATTCATAACACGCCACATCATTAGATCCTTTAGAATATTTTTAATCCTTACCTCTTTTCCAATTTTGATGATGCTTTTGTTTCTTCCTTAGAAAGCTTTTGAATTGCCTTGTGATAAAGGCAATGTCATCGCTTTCAGACCCGAAAGAGTCAGATTCTGATTTGTATGCATTCAGTGCCACCATTTTCTCCTTTCTTTTCTCACCTGCATCAATATTTCTTTGATTCACTCCTTGCTCGTAAGCAATGAGTGAGCCAAGTAAGTTGTCAATCGAATACGTATTCAAATCTTTAGATTCAGTGATTGTAGTGATTTTAGCAGCAAAAGACGAAGGCAAGCATCTCAAAATCTTGTTCACTTTTTCATAGTTTGAAAGTTGGAGGTGTGTAACCATCTTTAACAAGCATCCAGATGCGATAACCAGTAGATTGTAAAAATGTAGACATGCAAGCTTTCCAAAAATCAAATGGGATATTATCAAACAAAGGTGGTCGGGTAATAGAATACCCTTCTAGTGTATTACGATTCCCAAAGTTAGCCATGGATAAAAATTCAAAAAGTTTTCAAACTTAGTTTTTATGAATCCTGCTCTGATACCACTTGAAAGTTCATTAGGGATGTTAAGCCCTATAGAACTGGCCCAAGGCTGACCAAGAGGGGTGTGAATTGGTATTTAAAAAATTTCTTTAAGCAAAGCACGAATGTAAACCAAATCACCACAAAAATAAGTGCGAAAGAAAATAAATGCGAAAGTAGTAAAAAATAAGAACACTAGGGTTTATAGTAGTTCGGTCAACTCGACCTACGTCCACTCCCCGGAGGCGCCCTCCGAGTATTGCACTACAATCGTGACTCTCCTTTAGCCCCCATAGCTAGGCGGAGAAGCCTTTACAAACACCTCTTTTTGCCACACCCGACAAGGCAGAGAACCTTCCTCCTGAAGCAGGCAGAGAACCTTCCTCCTGAAGCAGGCAGAGAACCTTGATCACTTGCTGAAACTTACCTCTCTCAACCCTTCCAAGGACAAGAGACTCTAGGGAAGAAGAAGTTGAATAATGCTTGGAGCAACCCCTGTGAATCCCCTCACAAGCTCCCCCTCACAAGATCCTCTCTCTCTCTCCCTCTCTCTCTCCTTTAGGTTTTCTCAGGTCAAGACAGCAGCCAAGGATGTTCAAAAATGTTGAACAAGAGCTCTTAAATAGAAGAGCTTCAAAGGAGCTCATTAATTGCAAGTTTCCAACTATATCGTCCAGGACGATATGGTCATCGTCCTGGCCGATTAGTACAAATCTCAGAAGATCGGCCAGAGCGTCGCCCTGAATGCAAACTGGATGATTAAAAAATTGTCTTGGTCGTCCAGGATGACCTTATGATCATCCCGGCCAATCAGTTCAAATCAGAGGAGAATCGTCCTGAGAATCACCCTGAATTCAAGCTATACGATCCAGATCGTCCAGAAGTAACTAAGGTTTTTTTACTAGATCATCCTGGCCGATCCTGTGATCTTTCAGGATGATGTGATCATATTAATCATCCTTAATTACTTCCTTGATTGTCTGATCGATTAAGGAATAATTGTGAATATTGTTCAGGCCAATCTAAGATCGTCCTGGCCGATTGCCAAAAATATGGAATACCTTAATTGTTTATGGAAGAAATTTATTTCTGTTTTGAGCCTATCATCCTGGCCGATACAAGTATTGTCCAGGCCGATTGGCTAATGACGGCTGCCTTAATTAAGAACCCTTTATTAGATTTTCTGTTTTAAGCCCGATTGTCCAGGACGATGTAAATATTGTCCTGGCTGATTTGAGTAAAAATAGAAATTCTAAGTCTCTCAAGTGTGTGTGTGTGTGTTTAGGGTTACTTTGGATCAGTCACACCAAAGATTACCATTGACTCAAGAAGGGAAAAATAAAATTACAGACTGACTCAACCCTAATCTACCCCATCTTGAGCTGATTCTGATTTCCATCCGATCTTTGAGTCCTGAAAAGTTAGTAGAAAAAGGCAGTCCAAGACAAGTACGAGTGTTTGCCAATCATCAAAACATAGTTCATGGACCTGAATTTGCAGCACTTCTAATACATATTTTCTCAAAAGACAGAAGTTTCATATATAAATCAAGCTCCAAGAAACCCTAAATTTTCAATTTAGCCATTTCTATTTATACAATATGATCCAAGATCGTACAGTATGATCATTATAAAATAGTCTTCGTCCTGGTATCTAGAAGTACGAATGGGAAATTTTTTTGAACAATATCATACAGTATGATACGAGTATTGTCCAGTACGATGTGTTATATTTCTTCTGTTCATATAGGACAAATGTTGGGATGATCAAAATTCATCTATGTTCATCGTATGGTATGATATACTTCATATAGTATGATATGTTAAAAGCTTCAGGTCATCTGATACGATGTTCACATTATCCGATATGATTATTTCAAAAATCAAGGGAATATCCAGTATAATATTCGGGATGATTAAAAGAAATCTCGGTTCATTGTATTATATGAACATGTTCGTACAATATCATTACCAATCATAAATTAATAGCTAATTTAATGACTAATCACAGGGGTTAATTTAAGTAAGTACTCAAATATCTGAACTATATGATTGGATCGTATAGTACGATCAGTTCAAAATTTATGATTTAAGAACTTACTTAAAATAATTTGGCAGCTAGGGTTTCGAATAAGAAACACATCGTACAATATGATAATAATCATACAATATGATAAGTTCACAGATAGCCATTGAGCCACAGCAAGTCATACAGTATAATTTAAATATGTACAGTATAATTTATAGAGAATAAAAATTTTCCTTTGAATGAAACTCTTCCTCTGTATGTGTGCATGGTTGCTTAGTGTGCATACACTTTGTGACCATACTCAAGAAAAGAAAAAACTAAAAAAATGAAAATTATAACATTGCATACTTCACATCCTACTCTACTCAGTCTTGAGTTTTCTTGTTGTCTTGAGTAATATGTGATCTCCCTGAAATATTAGTACCCACAGATAAGAGCAAAATTCAAAATATTCAAAGAATAATAAGATAATTCAAATCAGCATTATTTATCATCATCAAAATCTCAGGCTAGGAGTCATGAACTGCAACACTTTACCCATGACTCAACTATTCATTCTTCAATTCAATAGTCAATACAAGAGTTTATAGCTTCTAAGTTCAAGAAAAGTTAATGACTTAAATAATCTTCTATAGTTAATTGTTATGATTTTCAAACTATAAATTACTAAGCTTTGTTCATTCAAATTACCATCTATAGTTTTATTTATTATTCTTAATTTTAGATAATTTTTAATTACTATTTTTATTTTGGCTAAATAAACAATCAAAGGGTAAGTATTATGTAGAGGATAAATTTCAAGAGTTAAGCAAGTACAGAAATTTAAATTAAATATAAATGACAAAATAGAATAATGTAAACTATTGTTGTAATTAAATATAATTAAAAATGACAAGATAACTTCTATTTTTATTCAAATGATAAAAAAATCATAGTCAATGTAATACAAACTACTAAAAAAATATATTAAGATAACTAGTGCATGAAGCACTATATATCCTCCTAATCTAGTTCCACTCAATACCTTGTAGTCTATGCTCTCATTAGTACAATATAATGGCTCTCATAACAACATCACAATTATTACAAAAATGGGGATCTCCACAAGCCTCCTAAAAAATAAGTGAAAAATTATGAAAATAATAAAAAATACAACCAACAATATCAAAATAAAGAATCTCCCACTAGCCTACTCACCAAAGAAAATAAAAAACAACAACCACTAATAACTATTTAGATTCTTCTTCCTCCTCATCAACTTCACTACTATGCTACACAAATGAATGTTTTTTTTGGAGCAATAGGGAAATGTAATTGATCTAGATTCTCAACAAAATAGCTCTATTTAAACATCCCTATAAAAGCCTCATTAAATTCAGCTGTGTAGTGGTAATGTTCTTCTTACATACTTGAGTAATGAGGCTGTCAATCCTTACTCTTCTCATAGAAATCAATCACAATATCTGTTGTAATCCAAGATCTCTAGTCTGTGATTTTGATGATGACAAACTTTATTGATTGAACTATTGCTTTTCTCACTAAATATTTTAGATATTTCTTCTATCGGTGAGCATTAACATTTCAGGTGAGATATATAAAGCTCAAGACTGCTAAAGACTCAAGAATAGGATGTAAAAGAGTTTATAATTTTTTTCTTTAAATTTTACTTGATTTTTGCCACATAAGAGTGTATATAATTTGAGTGACTATGCATACACATAGGGGGAGAGAAATATTTTAGTACTTATTTTTTTCAAACTATTCATATTGTATGATATGTTATCTAGAAATAGACTTAAAGGCTAATTGGTAAAATTAGTTTTTGTGAACTAATCATACTGTATGATCATGATCATACTGTATGATTCATTATGATCAGAAAAACCTAGCCGCCAGATTAATTTAAGTAAGCTTTTAAAATATAATTTTTAAATTGGACATATTATACGATATCAATCGTACTCTACGAATATTTGTAATCTTGCTAAAATTTACCCCCATAATTAGTCAAACAAATTATGGTCTAATAAATAATATTCAATCATATTGTATGATATTGATCGTACCAAACAGTTAACAAAGATGAAATCTAGTAGTCCTAGAGATCATATCAATTGAAACCATGAATTTTGTATTGATCATAATGTACGATACTTATGTCATACTTGAAAACCTACCTAAAATGAACTAACCGTAATATATGAATTGAATAATATGGGACAATTAAAAAAGATGAATTTTTATTGTCCCAAGAATAATCCCATACAAATAGAGAAAATTGAACATATCATACTGGACAATTTATTGATCCTAGTGTACAATATTTTCATAAAATTTGAAAAGTTTGTTTTGAATAACTATTCACATCTTACTGTACGGACTAATTTTTGAATTGATCATATTGTACAAACTAGAATTGTACTATATGAATAGTAATGACTAAATTAAATTTTTAGGGTTTCTTGAAGCCTAATATAAATGTTTTTGTTTATGAGTTTCTCTTGTGAATCAAGAGAGGAATGTGTGACTGAAGTAGGAAATAGTTAAAGACTAAGTCTTTGAATTATTTCTTTTGTGCTTTAAAATTTAAAGACTATATGCGAGTTTCTACATGCACTACTAGGAAAGAGATTTGTGATAGATTATGTATTACCTATAAGGGGACTAGTGAAGTTAAACAGTCTAAGTTAAACATTCTTTTACATGACTATGAACTCTTTCGCATGAAATTTAACGAGAGTATGTTTGAAATATATAATAGGTTCACCTAGATAGTAACATCCTTGCAAGCACTATATAGAGAACTATCAAATTCTAAAAAAGTTAATAAGATTCTACATTGTTTACCTAATTGTTATGATGCCAAGATAACTGCAATCACTGAATCTATAAAATTAAATGTTTATTCCATTGATAATTTTCTTGGGTCACTCATTGCTTACAAGCAAGTAGTGAGTCAAAGGCAAAGTGATACAAGAGAAAAGAAAGAGAGAACTATAGCACTAAAAATAAATGATTCTAACAGTAACAATTTTGCAGCATATGATGATGATGAAATAGCTTTGATGATCCGCCAATTTAAGAGGTTTTTGAAAAGAAAATAGAGGTGTCATTAAAACAACTGGAGTAAAGGTAAAAGTCACAAATCTACTAAAGTTTCATCTGATATAATTTGCTTTGAGTTTAGGAAACTAGGTTAACTTGGAGCTAACTACCCCAACTTGAAGACTTGCCTAAATAAGAAGGGTAAAGAGTGAAAAGACTGTATATGTTGTTAAACCTAAATAATTGTCCCAAGAGTAACCAAGAGGGTGGGGTGAATTGGTAATTTAAAAAAATCTCTTGGATTTTTAATAGAAAATCGATTTAATAATTTTCACAATTTGATTATCTTTTTGAAATTATCTTTTCAACCACAAAGAAAAAATGTTGAAAATTAAAATGCGGAAATAAAAAGAACACAAAGATTTATAGTGGTTCGATCCAACATGACCTACGTCCACCCCCTAAAGACTCCCTCTTTATGTATTGTACTATTACCAAAGTGACTCTCATTTTTCCCCTATAGTAAGATGGCATCCCCAGTGCTATAAAGACTGTCATCCTTTCACACCCTCCAAGTGTCAGCATAGTACCGTCATCCTTTCACACCTTCCAAGTGTCGGTAGAGTATCGTCATCCTTTCACACCCTCCAAGTGTCGGCAGAGTACCGTCATCCTTTCACACACTCCAAGTGTTGGTAGAGTACCAGATCTTCAAAGATCTTCTCTCAAGCAACTAGAAAGAAGAAAGGAAGAAAGAGACAAACACAAAAGAGATTCTTACCATTGAGTAACCTTGTGAACCCTTCACACTCCACTTAAAAGAACTCTCTCTTAAAAACTCTCCCAAATCATACGTTCACTTACTCTCAAAGAAATAATGAAGACCAGATTCGTCCAAGTCAGTTTCTAAGGACTTTTTATATGAAAGACACAAAAAAATCATCCAGAAAACTAAAAAATGCAATTTGAGCGTATACGATCATATACTACGATCGATATTCGTATGTACTAACAGTTCAAAAATTGCTTCATATGAACCTGTATGAACCATTTTTTAACATGATATTAATCTAGTACGAACCATGTTCTTACTGTATGAACTATTAGGAAATTTTCAGAATTATCGGGACGAAAAGATACCCCACATTTTTGTATTGTGGATGTCATCTGTATGAAAAGGGATCCATTTTTTTTCTACTCTAGACGTCATCTGTATAAAAGTCTTCATATAGTACGATCAGTTCATAAAAATTTGGAGATCATCGGGATGAAAAGAGACCCAATCTTTTCGTACTCTAGACATCATCTGTATGAAGGTCATTTCATACAGTATGATCAATTCAAAAAAATTTTGATGATCATCGGGATGAACTTGTGCGTATCTATTTCATACGCTGGGCATCATCTGTATGAAGGGCTCATCTTACAGTATAAATAATACTTAGAAAATTTTCTTCCCCATGGTTTGTTCAACTTCTCATGGGAGGAAATAACTATACACATCATCTCGTATGAATTGAAATCATACAGTATGATTAGTTTAAAAAAAAATTAAACACTCTCCTAGTGTGTATGTGTGTGGTTCAATTACAATCACACTCTCTTAGACTAAAAAAATAATAAAAAATACAGACTCAATTTATAATGAACCCTATTCTAATATGATTTGAAGTCTTCAACAGTTTGGAGTATGATTTTCTTGAAATGTTAGTACACACAAACAACAAAAACAAAATATCCAATATATGTTAGGAGAAATAGTAATCAAAATAATAATATTTGAAATTATTAAAAACACATGTGATATAAAAAATATAGTTATGAAAACTAAGTTGCAATAAAGAGAAGACAAAGTATAAGAGGGCAAACACAAGACACAAAAAGCTTTTTGGCCCGACTCTGCCTCAGAATTACTAAAAGAAAAAACCACTAATGAAGAAAATACTAAAAGTAAAACATGCACCTAGGAAGAGGCACTATCACCCACATTGGTTAGTAAACCCCTTCCCTAGTGGTAGGTGTTATTCCTGTGGCATGTTATGACAAATAGCCCGTACATGGACTATCCACCATAGGACACACTTTGTGTGGAGGCCAAAATTTCATGCATCATTGCATAGAATGCTTTTATTTCATTCATTCAACCATAAGGTGCAACCTAAATTCACTTGGGTTCCTAAACTTAACATTTAAATAACATTATAAGGGTGACCTCATAAAAGATCTAGTGAGAGCATGTGGTACCTAGATAGTAGCTTCTTGAGGCATATGATTAATGATATGAAGCAGTTCACTACACTAGAGTCCAGGTTAAGAGTCAAAGTGACATTAAGAGACAACACCACTAGGAAACTGGTAGGCTCAAGTATAATTGGAAACTCTAAATACTTTATGATTGAAAATATTTTGTTAATTGATGGTTTAAATCATAACTTATTAGGTATTAGTCAATAATGCAATAAGGGATTTGAAGTAAAATTTCATTCTAACAAATACATGATTCATTTAAATAAAAAACTTATGTTAGAAGAAAAATAGATGAATAATGTTTATATATTAGACTTGAACTACATTAAATATTCAAATTTGTTATGATTAAAAATAATAATTGATGAATATTAGCTATGGCATAGGAGACTATGTCATGTGAGTATGAAGACTCTTAGGAATATCACCCAAAAAAACCTAGTTTGAGGCATACCTAAGTTAGACTTCACTTAGGACCACCTATGTGATGCCTACCAACTAGGAAAATAAATCAGATCTTCATTTCATTCAATAAAAGCATTAACACCTCTAGGCCACTATAAATCTTTCATATTAACCCATTTTGACCTAATAATAAAGCCACCCTAGGATGGAAGATATTTGGATTTGTGACAATAGATGACTACTCTAGATTTACTCGGGTTAGATTCCTAGCACAAAAGAGTGAATTATTTGAGGTATTTAAAATTTTCTCCACTTGGATTTAAAGGAAATTATGATGTAAAATTTTAATAATTCATAGTGATCATGGTGGAGTTGAGAATGATAAGTTTGAATCCTTCTATCTTGAGATAGAAATATAATATAATTTCTTTGCCCTTAGGACCCCTGAGTATAAAAAAATAGCTAATAGGAAAAATAGAATCTTGGTGGAAGATACTATGGCAATGTTAACTGAGTATTCACTCCGTAGGTATTTTTGGGCAGAAGTAGTGAATACTAATGTTATGTTTTAATTCGGGTGAAAGTTAGATCCAAACTTAATAAGACACCATATGAACTCTTTAAGGGTAGGACACCCAACCTTTCTCACCTATATGTCTTTGGTTGTAGATGCTTTATCTTAATCAACGGAAATTACTTTTTGGAAAATTTGATCCCAAGGTTAATAAAGGTGTCTTCTTAAGTTACTCATATATAGGTAAGGCCTGTAGAATCTTCAATAAGAGGACCTTGGTAGTAGAAGAGTTTACCGATGCTATATTTGATGAATCAGATAAGACCCCTGAATCTAAACCTGAAGAAAAAGAAGTGGATGTCATTTAAAGGGTAAAAACCATTACGATAGGAGATAGAGTAGAATCTCAAGAGAATTTTCCCAGAGATTAGAAATATTCTTCTAATCATCCTATAGAACTTATTTTAGGAGGCCCGTCTAAAGGTGTTAAAATTAGGGATGGACTTAGGATGAGGTTAATCATTCAGCTTTTATTGCTATGATAAAACCCACCAATATAGATCAAGCCATAGTCGATGAATTCTGGATCGTAGTAATGCAAGAAGAGCTAAACCAATTTGTTAGAAATGATGTATGAGAATTAATCAAGAAACCAAAGAACCAGAGTATGGTTGGAACAAAGTGGGTTTTCAAATAAGATGAATGACTTTGGAATAGTAGTGAGGAATAAAGCAAGACTAGTAGCTAAGGGGTATAACCAGATTAAAGGAATAGATTTTAAGAAAACCTTTACCCCTGTAACTAGACTAGAAGCCACTAAAGTGCTATTAGCTTTTGCTTGCTTCAAGGGTTTTAAGCTATATCAATTGGATGTTAAGAGTGTTTTCCTAAATGGGGTGATTCAAGAGGATATTTATATTGAGTAACCTCCAAGGTTAAAAAATTCAAAATTTCCTAATCATGTATTCAAACTGAAGAAGATCTTATATGAATTGAAGCAAGCACTTAGAGACTAGTATAAAAGTTAAGCACCTTCCTTTATAACGAGGATTTGTTAAGTATAGTGTATACACCACCCTCTTCCTAAAAAAAGAAGGAGGAGACTTACTCATTATTCAAATTTATGTCAATGACATCTTGTTTAGATCATCAAATAAAAATCTATGTGATGAATTTTTAAAAATAATGAGTAGAGAATTTGAGATGAGTATGATGGGAGAACTAAGATACTTTCTTGCATTTAGTGTAAAGTAGATGGATGATGGAACCTTCCTTAGCTAATATAAATACATCAAGGACATCCTTAAAAAATATGAAATGGAAAACACTAGGGCCATGAACATCCCATGAGCTCCATTCTTCAATTAGACAAAGACCCAAATGGAAAATTAGTATATCATAAAAAGTATAGGAGAATAATTGGATCACTTCTTTACTTAACTGCTAGCAAATTAGATATTATGTTTAGTTTTTGCCTTGTGATAGATTTTAAGCTAATCCAAAAGAATTCCACTTGATTTCCATTAAGATAATTCTTAGATAGCTATTAGGCACTCCAAACCTAAGAATTTTGTATCCTAGACACAACACTTATTTTGAAATAATAAGATATTCAGATTTTGATTTTACAGGATGTATGGTAGATAAAAAAAGTACTTCTAGAACTTGTCAATTCATAGGATAATCTTTAGTCTCATGGTCCAATAAAAAATAGAACTCAATAGCCCTCTTCAAAGTTGAAGCAGAATATATAGCAGTAAGGAGCTGTGTTGCTCAAGACTTATGGCTAAAGTAGAAACTCTTAGATCTTGGACTACCTGTAGAAATCATTTCAATTATGTGTAATAACACTAGTATAAATTGCATATCCAATTCAACACTCCCCCATAAAATATATAGACAATTGGCATCACTTCATAAGAGATTATGTAGCCAAGGGAGATATAGAATTGCACCATATAGCTACAAGAGATTATTTTGCAAACATATTCACAAAAAGCCCCTAGCCTAATAAACTTTAGCACCTTGAGGGCTAAATTCATTATTATAGACATTCATGTTTAATTTAAGATAAATGAAAAAAAAAGTTTTTTTTTTTAAAGCATTTGTTCATATGTGTTTAACTTGTAAGTGTTTGATCATATACTTGTTCATGTATTATTTGTGTTTAATAATGATAATAATAATAATAATAATAATAATAATAATAATAATAATTGATACATCATACAAAAATTATCTTGATCGGGCACTAATCTAAAAGCAAAATCAAGTTGGAAACTTCATAAATTAATTCGGAGACCATTTGAACTCCGATTTCAACAAACTTGTAGTCGAACTGAGTGTCTCGGAAATACGAATCCAACGACTCCAAATTCGACTCAATCTGAGCCCAAATGAGTCCAAATCAAGGACCCGAAGCGCTGTTGGAAGCTTCATAACACTGTTTGAGTTATCAAACGATCTCCGATTTTTACGAGCTTATACTCGAATCGAACGGCTCGACGAGACGAATCCAACGAGCCCAAGATTGTCTAATTCCGACATCTGTCAGATCTTCAAATGTCCAACAAAAGGTGCACGATAGTAGGATTCAAGATCGACCGTCCATTCAACCACTCCCAACTAACCCTTGATCCTCCACCTATTTACGGGCTATGCCATTCCCAAAATCTATAAATAGAGCCCCCTCTTCTCTTGAAGGAGTACCCCCCAGAGCTTAAGGAAAAAAGAGAGAGATCAGAGATCGTTCTTACTTCTTAGCCTCCTCGACCACCACCGGTGTTTCGCCGGACCACCGCCTAACGCTGTCACTCCGCCGGGCCACCACCTGACGCCTTGTGCTCCACCGGACCACCACCTAACGCCGTCACTCCGCCGGACCACCACCTGACGCCCTGTGCTCCACCGGACCACCGCCTAACGCCGTCACTCCACCGGACCACCACCTGACGTCTTGTGCTCCACCGGACCACCGCCTAACGCCGTCACTCCACCGGACCACCACATGACGCCCTGTGTTCCACCGAACCACCGCATAACGCCGTCACTCCGCCGGACCACCACCTGACGCCCTGTGCTCCACCGGACCACCGCCTAACGCCGTCACTTCGTCGGACCACCACCTGACGCCCTGTCCTCCATCGGACCACCACCTAACGCCCTCACTCCGCCGGACCACCACCTGACGCCCTGTGCTCCACCAGATCATCACCTAACGCCGTCGCTCCGCTGGATCACCACCTGACACTCTATGCTCTGCCAGTCTTTCACTTGAAGCTCTCATCTTTGTCAGGCCACCATTGAAGATTCTCACATTTGTCAGACCTTCATCTAAGGCCCGAAATTTCTGCCTTATCATCATCTAAAGCCTGAATTCCTGCCAGACCATTACTCGACACTCGGACTTCTATTGAACAATTGCTACTTGTAATCTGATCGTCCTTAGAGACGAATCAGCCCATTGTAACAAACTCAAGTTCTAGTGAAATCTTTTCAACTGGGCTAGGCCCCGTGGTTTTTCCCCGTTCAAGGGTTTTCCACGTAAAAATCTTGTGTTCTCTGTGTGGCGTATAACTCTAAGACGAACAATTAAAACTCTATCGCCGTGTATATTCTAGTCCGCAACAGTTTGGCGCCGTTTGTGGGAAACGATAATCCTACTATCCTAAAGCATCACCGCCATGGTCAACAGGCATAGTAATCGCATCCTTGGAGCCACCCGCTCCAATTCACATCAATCTCGGAATCAGTCCCTGAATTAAGGACGTAAGGCATCTGCCTCTTTTAACCCTGGCAGTCGAAACTCTGTCGGAGAAGGAACTTCAAGACCATCCCTGGAAGATCGTATCAGAAAGATGGAGGACTCGCATAATGAGATCCTTCAACTCCTACGAGAAACTCGAGGACCGACACTAGCACCTCAAGAAGATATACTTCTTCCTCGAGACCCACCAGAATTTGAAGATGTTCTTCATGTCGAAGTTCCACTTCCACCATCAAGAATGCGTCCTCCAACACGTCCGAAAAATGAGCTTGCTGACACAGCAAGCTCTACACATCCTTCGCGGGTAGGCTTCCAAAATTACATTCCTCCGGATGCCCCCGAAGATTTAACTCAGCGACACATCGCCGAACTCCCTCGTAATGCCCTATGGCATGAATTACGAAGACTAGTACGATAAGAGTTCCCCGTTGGAAATATAAGACAATCTCTTCGTCGTAGAGATTTTCAGGAGTCATCACCCCTGACTGAAGCCATCCTTCAACACCCTATTCCAACAAGGTTCAAACTTCTGAACATCGATTCATACGACGGGACATCTGACCCGTACGAATATATCGATCACTATAGAACCATAATGCACATCCAACAAGCCTCTGATGCGCTTTTATGCCAAGTCTTCCCAACTACCCTCAAAGGGCAAGCTCAAACATGGTTCTATTCACTCCTCGCCGGATCTATCCCAATATTCGTCAAATTAGCCAAAATATTTGTTGAACATTTTGTTGCAAATCGAAGGATGGTCAAAGACTCTTCCCACCTCTCAGGAATTTGCCATAATGAAAATGAGTCCCTCGAGGAGTATTTTCAAAGATTTTCTACAGAAGCCTGGCAAATTTCAGGGGTAGATCCCGAGTTACTTAGAGGCGTATTCCTCGGAGGGCTTCGTCCTAGACCATGCTACTCAGCACTCATGCGAGATACGGTCCATTCATATGCGGACCTGATCCATCGTGTAGAAGCCCAATTCTCTGCCGACGAAGTCATTAACGCTCATAGGAAGCAGTTTGAACAAACAACTGGGAAGCAAAAAAGTACACCATGAATGGAAAATCCATCCTCACAGTGGAAGAAGCAAGGGAACTATAATCTTCCCCCTCGGCCCTCACAGCCACGACGAGAGCGTCGCCAAGAGAAGGAGTACACACTGCTTAATGTATACAGAGCAAATGTGTTGATGGTCATCCAAGACCAGGAGAGCGTAAAATGGCCACAACCTTTGAAGCCCAATGTCAAAAACCATGAATAATATTGCCACTTCCACCGGAGCCGTGGGCATACTACCGAAGCATGTAGACAGCTCAAGGAA
This sequence comes from Dendrobium officinale, assembly GCA_019514585.1. NCBI lineage: Eukaryota > Viridiplantae > Streptophyta > Magnoliopsida > Asparagales > Orchidaceae > Dendrobium > Dendrobium officinale. Next base: position 69,123,915 of record CM033683.1, on the reverse strand, counting down.
GAAATCGAAAGACTGATCCGACAAGGATATCTCCAATAATTCATCAAGAATCCACCAGTACTAGATGATGATGCTCCAGCTGGGGGGCAGAATCGACAATAAAGGCAGTCGACTGACAATCGATAAATAGTTGATGAAATTGAAACTATTGCCGGAGGGCCTATAATGCCAAATCAAGTCTTGATTGCGGCCACTAAAGAACCAACACCAAAGAAGTCTCATGCCGATCATTCCATTACTTTTGATGATTCTGACTTAGAGGGATTAAATACCCCTCATCAAGACCCACTCGTAATAAGTGCAAGGATCGGCGACCCATGCTACAAAGTCAAAAGGATCTTGATTGACAACGGAAGTTCTGTATATGTTCTATTCTACTCCATATTTCTCAACATGGGCCTCACTCGAAAGAAGCTCCAACCCGCTGTAGGTCCACTATATGGATTTGATAATCGGCCTATACGAGTAGAAGGTAAGATAAACCTTCCCCGTTGTGCTGGGAGAATTCCCCCAACAAGCCACACACTCCATCCAGTTTATTGTCGTGAAGTCAGAATCAGCATACAATGCTATCTTTAGAAGGCCATTACAGTCAATCTTCAGCATCGTTGCTTCGATCCCACATTTCAAGCTAAAATTTCTCACCCAATCAGGAACTGGCATAGTACGAGGAGATCAACAAGAGGCACAATCCTGCTATCTTCGACAAGCTCATCCATAACCCTCAACTGGCCCTATATTGTGATGAAGTAAAATTTCTCTTAGCCAGTATAAACAAATATGAGATCGTCCATATTCTACTAGAGCAAATGCATTAGCAGACGCCCTCTCCAAACTAGCTACCTCCACAACCGGTGACACTTTCAAAAGAAAGTATATTGAAGAAATTCACTTCCCGAGTATTCCAAGCCCATGGATAATACAATCGATTGATGAGTCGAGGGAGACATCCTAGATCGATCACATTCTAACTTTCTTACAAAACGGTGTTCTTCCTGAAGACCCGACAATAGCAGCACGACTTCGGAGGCGGGCATCAAACTTTACTATTGTCAATGGAGAATTATACAAACGAGCCTTCTCAGGACCCTATCTCAAGTGCCTTCCTCCTTCATAGTCAAATTATGCACTCCGAGAAGTACATTCAGGCATTTGTGAAGAACACCTGGGTGGAAGAGCTTTAGCCCAAAAAGTCCTGAGACAAGAATTTTACTGGCCAACGATGAAGCATGATGCACTAGAGCTCATGCGAAAATGTAATAGTTTCCAGCTACATGCCAACCTCACCCACCTGCCTTCCATAGAGATATCAACATTATAGAGTCTCTGGCCTTTCACCCAGTGGGGGATTGACATATTAAGACCCTTTCCTATAGCCACGGGAAAGCGAAAGTTCATCATCTTGGCTGTGGACTATTTCACAAAGTGGGTAGAAGCAGAACCTCTAGTGAAGATCACTGAAGCAAATTCCAAACAATTCCTATGGAAGAATATAATATGTCGCTTTGGCATTCCAGCGAAAGTTGTCACCGATAATGGAACACAGTTCACCGGAAGGGTCTTTACCATATTTTGTAAAGATCTCCACATTCAACTAGTGCACACGGCCGTAGCCCATCCTCAGACTAATGGACAAACAGAGGTCACTAATCAAACCATTCTGAGAGGATTGAAGACACGGCTGGATAAGGCTGGGGGGCAATGGGCTGACGAACTCCCAAATGTCCTTTGGGCCTATTGTACTACGGCAAGGACTCCAACAGGAGAAACACCATATAACCTCTGCTTTGGCACGGAGGCTATCATTTTCGTCGACATTGGAGTCCCAAGTCATAGAGTCCAAACTTTTGACTTCAACGCCAATGATGGAAAGCTCAGACATAACCTAGACCTCCTTCCATAAGCAAGAGACAAGGCGATGCTTAAGGTTGCTGCCTACCACCAGAGAGTTACCCAACACTATAACAGAAGAATGAAACCACGGCGTATATCAATTAGAGATCTTGTTCTACGCAACATCGAGGCAGCAGGAAAATGCCCTCAATGTAATAAACTCTCCCCCATTTGAGAGGGTCCATACTTGGTAAGCAGCTATGGTGAAGCCTGGTACTTTCAAATTGAAGGATGTTGAAGGAAAGATGCTGCCTCGAACCTGGAATGTTGACAATCTCCGTAAGTACTATCAGTAGAGCACAATAGTGCTACTTATTTTATGTATTATGTTTTCAGTATTGTGTGTTTTTTATCTTCAGTAGTGAACATCATTTGACTCTTGTTTGTTTGTGATGTTTGTAACTTTTTCAGCCCTAAGTTATCTTAGGGAAGTATGTCTTTATTTGATATAGTAAAAATATATTCCTTCGTTGAGTTGAATTATCACCTTATTCAAGAAAAATCATGTTGACATATTCACACAAGCTGTGAATTTCAATCCTGAAACCCTTGATTTGAGAAGTACGCAATCTCTATTGAATCTCAATCACAAGATGATCGGCCTCAGAGAGGTCCGATCCGACCTCTTCCATACAGGTTAACGTCATCAAGCAGAGCTCTGGGAAACAACCTCGGATAGGTCCTACATCCTTGGTGGATTCTTATAACCTCTTCCACACAGGTTAACGTCATCGAGCAGAGCTCTGGCAAACAACCTCAGATAGGTCCTACATCCTTGGTGGATTCTCCCGACCTCTTCCACACAGGTTAACGTCATCGAGCAGAGCTCTAGCAAACAACCTCGGAAAGGTCCTACATCCTTTTCCTCATAAGTTAGCGTCATTGAGCAGAGCTCTGGCGTATAACCTTGGATAGATCCTACATCATTGGTGGATTCTCCCGACCTCTTCCTCACAGGTTAACGTCATCGAGCAGAGCTCTGACAAAACAACCTCGGATAGGTCATACATTCTCGGTGGATTCTCTCAATCTCTTTCACAAAGATTAACGTCATCAAGCAAGGCTTTTACAAAACAACCTCGGATAAACCTTATATCCTTAAAGAATTCTTCTTCATCCACACAAGTTGGAGCGCATTTATTAAAAGCCTTAGACAGGTCGAGTACCTTAAAAGAGCATAAAGAAAAATTTTCAATCAAGTTGAAATAATCTTCACTAATAAATACATCAGCAATCCACTACTAAATCAAAGAAGACATCACATGTCAACACAAACGCCTAATACAAATGACAAAAAGGTACTAAGAAAGATAAAGTAATACAGTTGATAAAGATCTACTCTATCTCCACTATCTCATCATCAGCCTCCAAGGCAAAGGCCTTCTGCAACTCGCTCTCTATCTCGTCGCCATCAGAGTCTGAAGAAAAGTCATCTGAGGCCTGACTAGGTGTCAGCCCTCAACCTCAACTCCGGTCTTCCGTTGCACCAGACAAACCCCCTTCAAGAAGCCTCGAATGAATCCTTCTTCAATGCACTGCTTCTCTAAAGTCTTCACCTCTACTTCATAAATGTGATCACGGGCGCCTTGGACATGATCCTGAATGACGATCTTGAAGGCTATAGACTTCTTGAAATCTTCAATAACTCCCAAAGATTCAAGGCTGGTCAGAACGGCTTCCTTTTCAGCAATAAGAGTCTGAGACCTCTTATTCTCAGCTTCAAGCACTGCTATCTTCTCTGCAGAGGATTTCTGATCTTTCGAGAGCTGGGTAATCATTGATTGTGCCTCCACTAGGTCGATCTGAAGCTGATATGTCTGATGATTTTGGAGAGAAGTAGAGTGCACCATATTTGCCAACTCTATCCTGTATCCGAACAATTCTTCCTCCAACACCTTCACCTCTTTGGCCTTCAGATCATACTTCTGCTTGAACTCTCCGTGAAGGTACTTGACCCTCACAAATTCGTCGTTCCAATGGTTCAAAGCTTCAGTAAGTTCGACCTCAAGCTCCGTTCGTCGTGATAACTGAAAGAAGAAAGAAAAATATACTAGAAGTCATCCAAAAAAAAAAAGTAAAAAGGTGTCAGGAGAAGATCACGTACCAAATCACCAGCTTTGCGACGCCCAATGCACTGATGGCTCAAACCATTCTCAGGAATATGAATTATGGAAGGAGAAGAGACAGGTGCAGCCTTGCTCGTCGCAACCCCATCCAACTTTTTGTTCTTTGAAGCCTGGGGATCTTCACCTCTCGTTTGTCTCTTAGTTGCCTCCTTTGAAACTACGGAAGGTCATTCGGGAATCTTGGAAGTCAGTTTTAGCATCCTTGCATCTGATCTACCAGCTTGGACTGACATCCCGACCTTAAACAGGAACTCTTCTTCTGTGTACTTATTCATATAACTAACCTCATACAAAAGATGCTTGACGTTAGGGACCTTGAGAAACCTTTTTATATCTTCCTCTCCAACATGCAAAGGGACAGGCAAGTCCCTCAACTTACCCCGCTTCTCTATTAGGCCCCATTCATTTTTCACAAAAAAATTCATTGGCCTAACTCTTTGTCGGATCCCGGGTCCGCATATCTAACCATTTGGATCTGAAAGTAATACGCCCCTGTACGTCGCAAGTAAATCTGCCCATCCGGGAAAGACGCTCAGGTGTCAAAATGGCCCCTCGATCCCTGAAAAATGCAATCAACCCGATCGTCACCGACATGCCCCTATATGTAAATTGGGATATAGACACCCCACAATGCATCAAAATCTGAATCAGCTCAACAGGAAGTGGAAAGCGCAGCCCTGATCGCAAATGGGTCTCACAGATTGTCAAATATCCGGGAGGTGGGGCGCCAGCCCGATCAGATCTCTTAGGAGCCACTGCAACCACATCATTAGGAAAGTGAAACTTCTTATGAAGAATAATCAAAGAATCACTTGTAACGGTGGATTCCAAATCATCTGCCCTCGCTCCTTTGTCAGGCCTCTGCCTGCCATCAGGTGGGACGACAGGATTTCCCCCGACCGTAGAATCTCTAAAAGGAAAGTGGTCGCCCGAAATTACTCCAGTATAGGGAGGGGCCCCGCTATTGGATAATGAATACCAACTGTCCAAGGGCAAGGGAAGGCCTCCAGTATAGCAAGAGCACCGAGAAGAGAAGAAGAAGAAGAAAGCTATTTCTCATAAAGAGGGACCCTGCTATTAGACAATGGAATTGTCCAAGGGGCAGGGGAAGGCCTCTACTAAGAGAAGAGAGGAGAAGAGAAGGAGAAGAAAGATCTTTCTCACAAAGAGGGACCCTGCTATTAGACAATGGAATTGTCCAAGGGGCAGGGAAAGGCCTCTACTGAGAGAAGAGAGGAGAAGGTGAAGGTGCAAGAAAAATGCATTGGCCCAACTCTTTGTCGGATCCCGGGTCCGCATATCTAACCATTTGGATCTGAAAGTAATACGCCCATGTACGTTGCAAGTAAATCTGCCCATTCGGGAAAGACGCTCAGGTGTCAAAATGGCCCCTCGATCCCTGAAAAATGCAATCAACCCGATCGTCACCGACATGCCCCTATATGTAAATTGGGATATAGACACCCCACAATGCATCAAAATCTCAATCAGCTCAACAGGAAGTGGAAAGCGCAGCCCTGATCGCAAATGGGTCTCACAGATTGTCAAATATCCGGGAGGTGGGGCGCCAGCCCGATCAGATCTCTTAGGAGCCACTGCAACCACATCATTAGGAAAGTGAAACTTCTTATAGGAAGAAGGGTGAGTAAAAAAAATTTGGGTTCCACGTCATCAAACGCGTCAGCACCACGTCATCAATCTGCCCTGCATATGGGCGCCATGTCACCGATCTGTCATATGTGGCATTGCCACATCATCAATCCGTCCTGCATTGAGTTATTAGATCAGCCATGATCCTGCATGTCATGGCCACGTCAGCCATTACCCAACAAGTTATGGGTGCCATGTCATCCACGATCTGTGTCGTGGCCACGTCAGCAATGACCCAACAAGTCATGGGTGCCATGTCATCCATGATCTGTGTCGTGGCCACGTCACCCACGACCCAACAGGTTATGGGTGCCACGTCATCGATCCGCATGCTTCTGCCACATCATCGATCCACATGTCGCTGCCACGTCATCACAAAAAAAATCCATACCTTCCCCTGGATTCGAACCCATGACCTTCGGCATGGATGACAAAAGACTTACCACTCTTCCACCAGGGAAGAGTTGATATTATTATACATATTTTATTATTTAAATTATAAGTTATAGAATATATTTTTGTCCCAATTTTGGGCCCGAAAAGGTTAAATTGGACGTTTTTGGGGTCCCCGAAACCATTATTCGACGTTCCGGACTCAATTTTTACACTTTTAAAGTGTTTGGTTCCTCTAAACCCACGATCGGAGTACATTCAAGTCACGTAAAAAAACATTGCCGACTAAACTGTATATTTTTGGAATCCTAGAGTTTCGACGTCCAAAAATAGGGGGGCAACTGATACATCATACAAAAATTATCTTGATCGGGCACTAATCTCAAAGCAAAATCAAGTTGTAAACTTCATAAATTAATTCGGAAACCATTTGAACTCCGATTTCAACAAACTTATAGTCGAACTGAGTGTTTCAGAAATACGAATCCAACAACTCCAAATTCGACTCAATCCGAGCCCAAATGAGTCCAAATAAAGGACCCGAAGCGCTGTTGGAAGCTTCATAACACTGTTTGAGTTACCAAATGGACTCCGATTTTTACGATCTTATACTCGAATCGAATGTATCGACGAGACGAATCCAACGAGCCCAAAATTGTCGAATTCAAACATCACTAAGACCTTCAAATGTCCAATGAAAGGTGCACGATCGTAGGATTCAAGATCGACCGTCCATTCAACCACTCCCAACTAACCCTTGATCCTCCACCTATTTACGGGCTATGCCATTCCCAAAATCTATAAATAGAGGCCCCTCTTCTCTTGAAGGAAGACCCCCCGAAGCTTAAGGAAAAAAGAGAGATATCAGAGATCGCTCTTACTTCTTAGCCTCCTCGACCACCGCCGGAGTTTCGCCGGACCACCGCTGGACCACCGCCTAATGCCGTCACTCCGCCGGACAACCACCTAACGCCCTGTGCTCCACCGGACCACCTCCTAACACCATCACTCCGCCGGACAACCACCTGACGCCTTGTGCTCCACCGGACCACCGCCTAACGCCGTCACTCCACCGGACCACCACCTGACGTCTTGTACTCCACCGGACCACCGCCTAATGCCGTCACTCTGCTGGACCACCACCTGATGCCCTGTGCTCCACCGGACCACCGCCTAATGCCGTCACTCTGCCGGACCACCACCTGACGCCCTGTGCTCCACCGGACCACCTTCTAACGCCGTCACTCTGCCGGACCACCACCTGACGCCTTGTGCTCCACCAGACCACCGCCTAACGCCATCACTCCGCTGGACCACCACCTGAAGCCCTGTACTCCATCGGACCACCGCCTAACGCCATCACTCCGCCGAACCACCACCTGACGCCCTGTGCTCCACCGGATCATCACCTAACGCCGTCGCTCCGCCGGATCACCACCTGACACTCTACGCTCTGCCAGTCTTTCACTTGAAGTTCTCATCTTTCCCATGCCACCATTAAAGATTCTCATATTTGTCAAACCTTCATCTAAGGCCCAAAATTTCTACCTTATCATCATCTAAGGCCTGAAGTCCTGCCAGACCATTACTCGACACTCGGACTTCTATAGTACAATTGCTACTTGTAATCTGATCGTCCTTAGAGACGAATCAGTCCATTGTAACCAACTCAAGTTCTAGTGAAATCTTTTCAACTGGGCTAGGCCCCGTGGTTTTTCCCCTTTCAAGGGTTTTCCACGTAAAAAATCTTATGTTCTCTGTGTGAGAGCTGGATATCCGTATAACACTAAGACGAACAATTAAAACTCTATCGTCGTGTATATTCTAGTCTGTAATGATAATAATAATAATTATTATTATTATTATTATTATGGTTCAAAATATATCCTAATCATCACACACGCTTCTCACTAATCACTAAATCTTACAAATCTTTTTTATATCAGACTATACGATCCACATTTGTATTTTATGATATATATAGATCACAACCCCACATTGAAATCAATGGTTCAGATCAGATCAAATCAATAAAATATTCACATCAAACTATACGATACCTCTTTTCATACTGTACGATACATGTGTCACTAATCATTGAGGCAATCAATCTATTTGGTTTGAATTTATTGTCAATCATACTATACGATACATCTCTTCATACTATATAATCCACATGTCAAACTAGATTGGGATGATTTTAAATCAGTTAGTATGATAATAATTGCACTTCATATTATATGAACACATGATTGTATTATATGATACTTTTTGTCGAAGTTCGTATCAACTGTTGACTATAAAATAAAAAAATAGAAACAAAAAAAGAAGTAAAGTAATAAACCTGCCTCCAAGCCAACCCCACCGTTAGCCGTTGATAGCCAAAATTATGCTTTGCTTTGCTTTGCTTTGCTTCTCTAACTTCCCACATGGTACAAATCCTCCCAAAGACTGCTCATTTTAGATCATTTTGCTATTCTTCTATTTGGTTGGAAGCAAAGACAAGAGGGGCTTAGGGTTTGCCATTCATCTTCTCTTTTCATCATTGTTGTTTGATTTTGTTGCTTCGCAAGATGTAAAGAGATTGCATGGTATCTTCTTAGGCTCCTTCGCCATTGTTATACTTCATTGCTTCATAGGAGATAGAGATTGCACGTGTTGATCCTTCGACTTCTTTTTATTATCCAACTTCGATGCTTCATAGGAGATAGAGATTATATGTGTCGCACCTTCGACTCCTCATTGATGTTTGACTTCAATGCCTTGCAGGAGAGTAGAGATCATGCAAGTTGCTTCCTCGGCTCCATCATTTATGTCAGGCTTTTGCTTTCCAGGAGGTGTAGAGATTGCCCGTGTCACTCCTTTGATTCCTTAGTGGATGTCCAACTTTACTCATTCGACGACTGTCCCTTCCTATCATATCAGATATTATAAATATATCAATCAAAAGCAAATTTACTAGCATTGAAGGTATCCATATTCCTTCCCTTTTGCTCATATCTTCAGCCAAATCTAGTAAATACGAATAGGATTTACAACAAAAGGAAGGAAAGTGAGATTTAACTCACTATGACATTTCGTAATGCCCTAAAACTTATAATTAATCAAATAATAAATAGGAGCAATCAAATTGAAGACCATGCATCATAGACTTTAAGTCAGGCCATGATGGTTTTAATTCGAAGGCCCCATGTAGTTGATTATAGATCATGGTGGGATGATTTAAAATTTGAAGACTCACACCATCGATCTTAGATCAGGGTGAAATATTTTAAATTTAAAGATCCTGGGCTATCGATCTTAGATCCGGACTGGATGGTTCCAAATCAAAGACCCTACACCATCGATCTTAGGTTCGGGAAGGAAAAAATTATGGCAGATGTCATCTTGATTTCTCCCTTGGTGGGGAGGGGATGCTGGGAGGCTGCCGAAATTTACTAAAAATTTTATAGGGCAATTCAATTTAAATTCAATTAAAATATTAAAATTAATTTTTAATATTAATTAACTAATCTAGTTAATTAATATTTAATTAAAAAATTAATTGATTAAATTAATCAAAATAACTAATTAATTTGAAAATAACTAACATCATAAATGAAAGTTCCGAATGGATTCACGACAAGCGTGTAACTCAATACATATCATCATCATCTTCTTAATGATGTCTTCTCTTAATCCCTTTCTACTTGAACTTGTGACAAGTAAGAATGAAAATTTTCCTCCTCATCTTTCTCCTAAATGTTATTCAATATAAGCAGGAGCATGTTAAATATCATTCCAACCTAAAGATTATTTTAAGGTGCTTTGAATGTGTCTAAATGGAATTTCTCTTTAAAAGATTCTGACATAAGTAATGTTAGATATATGACTTTGAATTGTTATGGCATGTCAAATATTATACCTCTTTAAAACTTTAGAGGTATGTGATTGTCAAAGCATCACCTCTCTTCCTCTAGCTAATGAGGTAGCAATGATTGTGATAAATCATTTCAAAATTAATTTATCAATTACAATTTATTGGTTAATTTAAAAATACAAGAGCATTTTAAATTATGAAAGTTTTAAAATATAAGAGCATTTTTAATGAAAATTTTAAATACAAGAATTTTAAATCTTCATAGTTTTAAAATCCGAGAAATTTAAAGTATGAGAGTTTTAAGAACTAAAATTAATATAATTAAGTAGAAAATTTGATTTTTAGTTAATTGATTAATTAATTAAACATGAAAGAAAATGCATGAAAAGAATTTTTTTTTCAATAATTGACATATACAACTCTCAACCAACTCTCCAACAACAACTCACTCAACATTCAACTCAACAACTCTCAGGCTCTCTATAGGATTCTCCAAAGTCTCTCTTATATGTGCTCCTGTAGCTACCTGTGGGCTCTATCCTTTCCAACTGCAAACCCCGACTACTGTAACTATTAGCAATGAACACTTGCAAGAAAATAAACAAAAGTTAGTAACATCAAAAATAAAAATCAATACTGAAAAAATGGTAAATATAACTACTACAAGTAAAGTATTGGAAAACTAGTAAACTAACAGTGTCAGAAAATGATTAGAGTAGTGGAATACTATGGTAAGTAAAGATTATAAGCATGAAACAAATAAATCACTGACACCGATGTCAAAACTCCAAAGTGTCAAAATCAAAAACTCAAAACCAACTCACAAATCTCTCAAACTATCCAAGTAAGAAATCCTAAATAACTGACATATTTTCAACAAGCACAATGAAATTCAAAAATCGTTGGCCAGTCTTATTTATAAGAACTTGGTTGTAAGACTCACTACTCAACAACTTTCAAAGGAAAATAGTAAGCCCGACCTTAGGGGAAAGTTTTAGGTAAAATTGACATAACCCCTAACCCCGAATTAAAATACCCGACAATTCTTATAGAATTCGTAAGTCCAACCCCTAAGGAAAATGTTTAGGTGATAATACAACCCTAGACTCCTCACTTAGGCATCCTAGTCTATAGAACTTGGTTGTAAGACCAAAAGCTCGGGCTACTTAGCTTAAAGGGCTAGGTCGTAAGACCCATCATTATGCAGCTTCTAAGGAAACACTAAGACCTATCCAATTAAAATATTTGGGCTACCTTCAGTAGAGATTGTAAGTCCAACTAATTGGGCTACTTTTTAATGAGAGCCATAAGTTCCTACCAAAATCTAATCACACTGATATCTCTTATTGAAAAATCAATGCAAAAAGCCTCAAGAGATAATTTCATCTTTAAATAATGCTTTGAAATACAATAATTATGATATTAATCCCATGTAAAAAATATGTGGATTTTTATCATAAGATCGTCTACAAAACACATAAATTCTTGGACATCTTAATTTAAAGGGATTAAGTTATAAGTCTCGCTTTTCAGGCTACTTCCTAAGAGAAGTCATAAGACCTACCCAAATAATTAAAAACTCCCCGATGGTTTTGCTATAGAATTAAGTTGTAAGACCCATCATTGAGTAACTCATAAATATAGCAATAAGCGACATTCGAAATCAAATCCCCGGGCAACTTTCTACCAAAGCTATAAGTCCAAACCTAAATCTAAATACTTGGTCTACTTCCTAAAGACCCCATAAGACCCGCTCCAATCCAAAAAAAAAAATGAAGTCATAAATCTTAAATTAAATTAATTTCTGGGTATTCTAAAAGATATAAATCCCAAAACACCAATAAAATTAAAATCCATATCTAACCACTTCAGTCTACTCGAGATCCTTGAGAGGAAGCAATCCATTACTACTAATCAAATTCCGTGGACACTACAGTTAATGATTATTAATGTTGGTATACTGTAGCTATGATATACTTGGGACGATGAAACCATGGGATATTGATCGGGACTACCTCCATTTTCCCCACTATTGAGACTAAAAATATCTAAAATTTATTCACCCTTAATCGAGAGTTCTCTCTTACATGTTAAGTGGGGTAATTAACTATAAGTGCTTGCACTCATGGGAAGTAAGGACCCCAATTCTAATTAAACCCTAACACTACCCTCAGGGAAAATCTGATTAATTATATTCTAACTTAAGGGAAATGGAACCCTATAATTATGAAGTGGGATTTATTCATTCGTGCCATTTTTCTTGAGCCCACATTGATGATCCCTCTAGACGAATGAAATTCCTTAAGATCATCAAGTATGATACCCTGATCGTATTGTATAATTTGATTGCTTTTTCTACAAGTCGACTGGATGGATTAACTACCTTAATCATATTATGCAAACACGATTGTACTGTATGATTACCAAAAAAAAGCTATAAATTGGAGGGTTTGAATGGTTCGCATCACTCAACCTCTTTCACAATCCTACTCTCTAAACCTTCCTATTCTATAATCAGTGGAAGAAAATGAGGTAGAATAACTCAGGGGAGCTCCTCCTCCTCTCATCATTTTGACGATCATTTCCATTCTGCCAGAGATGAAGAAGCCTACCTCAAGTACAAAGAGGCCAAAATCACTCCATCTCAAATGTTAAATCAACCCACCCTTAATTTCAAGGTGATGAACATCGTTACCTCCACGACTCTTCTATTTCTTCTTATAATTGCCTTTCCCTATAATTCAGAACTTCTTTATGAATTCTTGGCCAATCTTAGAATAATCATAGAAATATCTGCCATGACCTCCTTTGTGTACCATCAAAATGTAGAGATCACCAAAGTCAATTTAGTAGAACATATAGGACTTTCAACCCAAGGACCTCATCCTTTATCCCCACTCTCCAAAGAGTTTGACTGGACTTCCATCAATATGCTCCTTAGAAATATGCCATCAAGCCAACACTAACCCTTAGTCCAAACTTTAACTCAGAATGCCCGTATCATCTAGTACATCCTTAGAACATCAATTATACCGAAAGCTGGAGATTGAAAAAACATAACTCCACATATGTTTGTAGTCACTTACCTAATTATATTGAATACCTAGTTTGAGGAAGCCCAAATAATTTTAGACTATATCCATAACATGACTCATATTTGACATCCAAGTACCCAAAGAAAACATAATATTGCCTTAGGACACATCATAGGACACATCCTAGAACTCAAATACCAACTCAACTTTCTTGGTTCATCCAAAAATGTTCTTATTTTCTATATGGATGCCCACTTTTGTATCCTTTTCCATCAGGGACAAGCGCAAACCAAGCAAGACTTTGATGAAGAATGGAAAGATGTTCCTACTGTTGGAGATCCACCACCACCTGCACCTGCCTACCCTAAGCACCCTCAAGATGACATAATCCAGCAGATCGAACGGTTCGAAACTAAGTTAGATTGTCATATTCAACAATAAATTTAATAGCATGAGGAAGCTATGAGATGTTTAGGTGAACAATTTTCCTTGATTGACAACCAATTTGTCTCCATCCATCAATCCTTTGACCACCATCACCACCACCTAATCAAGATCCACCTTACATGTAGTTCCTGTATTTTTTGTCTTACCATTTTTCTGGTACTGCTTTCTTGCTTTGTTTGTTCTACCTCTTTTTGGTGATGTCAAAAGGGAGATAAAATGTAATATTTGTTTCATTTTTATTTCAATAGAATCTTGATGTGTTTGCGCTACTTATTTTTCTATTTTTATTTATTATTGTCATGTTTAAAAATTTTTTGAGCTAGTCGTACTGTATGATTTTTAATCAAATTGTATAATATGTTATCTAGAAATAGGCTAAATAGCTAATTGGTAAAATTAGTTTATATGAACTAATCATACTATATGATCATACTGTATGATTCATTACGATCTGAAAACCCTAGCTGCTAGATTAATTTAAGCAAGATTTTTAAATATAATTTCTAAACTGATTATAATGTATGATACCAATCGTACTGTATAAATGTTTAAAATCTTGCTAAAATTAACCCCCAAAATTAGTCAATCAAATCATAGTTTAATAAATAATATTCAATTATATTGTATGATATTGATCATACTAGATAATTAACAAAGATGCAATCTGGTCATCCTAGAGATCATACCAAATAAAATTATAATTTTTCTACTAATCATATTGTATGATACTTATATCATACTGGACGACCTACCTTAAATGAACTAATCGTATTGTACAAATTGAATAGTATTAGGTAATTAATATAGGTGAATTTGCATTATCCTAGAATCATCCTGTATGAATAAAGGAAATTAAACAATTAGTACTGGATGATCTGTTGATCGTACTACATGATGTGTTCATAAAATTTGAATAATTCATTTTAAATAACTATTCACATCATAATGGATGGGACTAGTTTTTTATTTGAACATATTGTATGAATTAGAAATATATTGTATGAACAATAATGGTTAAATTGATTTTTTAGGGTTTATAGAAGCCTATTATAAATGTTTTTATTTTTAAATTTCTCTTATGAATCAAGAGTGGAACGTGTGACTGAAGGAGGAACTCTAAGAGAGGAGCTTTTGAGAAGAAAAACATGGTTTGAGAGAGGAAGGAAAAGGTGAGCATGAGGGAGAAGTAATGTTAGGAGATCACATGATTGCTCTGAGCTAGCTGCACCCTTGCTTCTCCTGTGACCTTGGTGAGTCTTTTAAAAGCTTTTTAGGGTGAGAAGCCTCTTAGACCAGTCCTCAAGGTACTCTGCCTTCTCCATGAGGGAGAAAAAGGAGCTGAGTTTCTCTACCTTCTCTAGGAGGGAAAAAAATGAGTCAAGGTCTATTGCCATCACCGAGAGGGTGACATAGAGTCCAGCACTCTACCACATCAAAGTTTTGGTGAAATTAAGTTTGTAAAGGCTTCTCCTCCTTGCTTTAGAAGCAAAAGGAGAGTCACTTTTGCTTCGTAAAAATTCCCTAAGCTGAGAGCTTTGGGGAGTGGATGTAGGTAAAGGTTGATCAAACCACAATAAAAATCTTTAGTGTATTACTTTTCACACTTTTACATATCCTGCATTTCTATTTCATTTATAAATACTTAAGAAAACATTGATTATTGCTCCATCTTGTAGATCAAAATTTTAACATAGTAACTTTTATATTTTTGATAAAGATCTCGTTGGTTTGATTGAAAAGTGTAGTTAGTTTTGAAAAAAAATTAATTTTCTTTGGGAATATTTATTTTTGAATTTTAAAATTGAACATGTCATTATGAACAATATATCACCTCGGGAGGTGATCATATCATTCCCTAAAGGGTTCAAATTTTAGAATTTTAAATTTATTCGAATCATCATAGTCAAACTCAAAGGGAGAATCACATTTGACCCCGGAGGATCAAAATGGAATTTAATCAATTGTTTGACTATGCTAATTTGGATAAGAGATCATTAATTTCATAATCAAAACCACGATAATAATTGATATATCTCTCCGAAGAAAGAAAATATCAATCATTATCGATCAATTGAAAATGACAATAATGATCATTGATTTTGAATTTCCCAAAGAGAATTAATTAAAGTTTTGAAAAATTAATTTTGAAAATCAGGTCTGGGTTTCTAAATCTCCTACGAGCGCAAGCTCTCGTAGTTAATTACATAATAGGAAAATTAGGGTTCTCCTACGAATACTCTCGATTAAAATAGCGATGTAAAATTTATTTAAGATTTTCAAGGCTCGATATCAAAGGAGGAAAAGGGTAGGAATTTTCAAATGGGATTGGTTCAATGTTGAGCACTTATTTCTGAAGTCAAAGGAGAATAAGTAGGAGGTGCTTTGAGATTCTGAATTACTTCAGAAACATCTCAGTTTATCCTAAGTGTTAGGCTTGAATTTGATTGAAAGATATTTAAGTTTGAATTGTAGATTTTATTAGAAATTTTGGATTCAATTCCCGAAAGTGTAGGTCTTATGGCCCAAGCCAGCCTCGGAACCTAAGTCTAAATTGGGCACTAAAAATTAGTACCCCGAACCTAACTAGTGCAATGCGAATCTGGTCTTACCCCGGCCTGGATTGGGAAGCCAGCTAAACCACCTAAATGATTTTAAAAATATGAGTCCGATCTTTTTGTAGAGTGGTAGGCACATTAATTAGAAAATTTTAGAGGAATGGGGTTGACATCTAGAGCATATCCTTAATTGACCCCTTTGACTTATGTTTGGTATTTGATGTCTAAATAAATGCAATTAAATATTAGACTCGATTTTTAATTTGTTACTAATGCGATGCATGCTAATTGACTCGATTGAATGCAAAATTAATATGTAGCAGTTTAGAAATATTTTGGCTTAGAAAATAGGTTTTTTCCTAGAGATTGCATAACATCCCCTTGACAGATCGGCACCCTCATAGGCCAGGTGGTCTGCCAGAACCCGCAGGCGGGGAGATGCCTAACAAGGTAGATAAAGTATAATATGAATACATGAAAAACCCTCGACGAGTCCGAACTTTCTTCTTAGGACCATTTAGAATTTCTATGTTATCTTAAAAATTGTATTTAATTGAAGTAAAAGAATTTTTGACAAACCCCTAAGAGCCTAAATTCGAATTACAGGTCAAATCAAATGCGGCATGCAAGTAAAAAGACTAGAAAAACAGGCATCTCTAATGCGCAATCAATTTAAATAAATCAATCAAATTAAATATATCAAATTGAATGTCCGTAGGCAAGTGCCCCTTATTATTACATCTTAAAAATTACAAGAAAGTAAAGTGGTCGGGCACCACTAACTACAACCCGAATTTCAATCCTAAATTAAATGACTTTGAGATTTGGGATCCTTCTCATTATCCACTTCTTTGTCTTCTCATGAACATCTTGATTCGTCGGTTCCGAATATCCAAATTAAAAGAAACTCCGCCTTGATCGGGGTGTTATCTTTCCTCTTTGGATATTTGAAAAGCATCCTAAATTGACTTCCAAATGGAAGAATACTCTCCCCTTTAGGGATGTCTTCACCTCTTTGGAATTCAAATTGGATATTTATATCCCAAATTAAAATCATTTCAAGTATTTTACAACCCTTATACAATCAAATTGCATTAACTTAAAATAGAAAATCTAGACTCGATCCTGTAAGATTATCCTAATAATCAGTAGTTATATATTCAATCCCAAACAGTTGTAATAAAAAATTAAAATGCATTACTTTTAGCCACACTTGGCCATGCTCTTATTATTTAAAGGGGGTCTTAAGCATCTTCTGAAGCACCTGTGCAAAGAGTATATGATTTTTTTTTATTAATTGCCCCCTTTAATTTCAGCTCCTTGTATGAGCATGGCCACCTGCATAAGATTATACAAGTATAATTCATCCCTAACCTAGGGGTAAATCTAACGTACAATCAATCACAGAATGCAAGAAATAAGTAAATAAACACATCAATTCTACACTAGCAAACAGCATGCAATGAAAGCTCGAAAAACATGGAACACAACTGCAAAAAGTAAAATACCGGCCTATCCTAAAACTAGAGTCGGTGATCTTACCAAACCATCTAAAGTGTGTGAGATAGGTCGTGTAGTTTTGATATGTCCTAAATAGAATTATTAATTAAAGTTATTTAATGTTCGATTGGTTGAAAGGTTTAAGGGAAATTTAATTAAAATTTAACTTTTAATGACTTTGGATAAATTTTAGAATTAATTCTTAATTATTTGTTGGAAACCACCTTTGTTTCACACCGAGGCCGTGAAGTTTACTTCACCTTCCTTGGGGCTACGCAAATAGCCTCGTAGGCTTGGGTTACCCAGTGGTACCCGATATAATTAAGTGTTCTGACTTGATTAAAGCTTAAAAGTTAATGTATTTTATAAAAAAAAGTCGTTTGATAGCTGATTTTTAAAGTTGATTAATTTAAGTTTGCCAATAATTGATTCGTGACGTTGTGCCACCAGGCTCGAGGAACCAGCCTCCTTAGGACACTTAGCCCCGTAGCCCGGAGTAGTCCAGCCGATAAACCAAATTAATGTAATTGAATTAGAGATTTTAAAAGGTTAAATAATTAATGATTAATCTATTTTAAGGTTTAACACCCCTTAGAATCCATTCGTGGCATTATGCCACCAGGCTCGAGGAACCAGCCTCCTTAGGACACTTAGCCCCGCAGCCCGGAGTAGTCCAGCCAATAAACTTCATCTTTAGGATGGTTGTTGTGTTTTAAAAGGTTTGTTGAGTATTTTAAATATTAAACTAATATTTTCTGGAGTTTAAAATTAAAAAAAAAACCAAATTTTGGAATTTTTCAGATTATTTTAATCATTTAATTAAGGGGTTGAAAATTAAATTTTTAATTAAGAATATTTTCTATAAATTTAGTATTTTATTAAAATACTAGACCTTACTACAATCAGTTAGACAGTAAGTACGTTGAAATCAAATTTTTCTACATTTTATTATGAAGGTTTGAACTAGTTTTGACCTAGATTTGACCGATTTGTTGACTTTTTGAAATTAATGATTTTCTGGAATTTTAATATTTTTAATAAATATTAGACATTATTATGAGTTGAATGCAATTGAGTTTGTTCAATTTGGATTTTTCTTGAATTAGTAATGAATTTTCAAAGTTTTAGGTGTTTAATGGATTTTTAAAATTACTTAATTAGTGACCCTTTTTGTGATTTTGCTCCAAATGAGTTCCCAACTCCTTTAAATCAACTCCATAGGTCCGTAATGACCTAAGGAGAGATTCCCAAGTGTTTGGGAAATTTTTGGAATTTTTAATTATTATTAATTAATTATTTTAATAAAATATTGTTTTTTTACTTAAAATTAAATTAAGATTTAATTTGCTGTCAAATCAATTTGGTTTTAATTTTCATTGGTTAAGGATTCAATGCTGGTCAGTTAGAGGGGTTATACCTAATTTTTGGGTTTAAAATGGATTTATTACATCTTTTGGAAGGTTTAGGGGCTTAACTAAGGGTTTAAGATTTGGAAAATTAATTAAGGGTCTTAATGAATTCAAAAATCAGTGAAATTTTTCCTAGTGGTTTTACATGTCACTAAGTTCAAGTGTTTGAAGTTTCAAGTCAAGAGGGTGTAAATCCTAATTTTTGGAAATATTTTAAGTCCTCTAAACAAGTCCTTAATTATTGTCCTTAATGACACTAAGTTTGAATGGATTCAAATCAAAATTTCTCTAACCCTTTGACAACATATAAGAAAATACCCATAACAACACAATCAAGTCCTTAAAACTAGGAGAGCCTAGGCTAGGTGGTGTGTGCACAACCTAAACATGCAAAGATTAATAACAATTAAGATAACAAAATTTTGATTAGTGAATGATTAAAACATAATCACTCACTAATCATTCCCCAATGACTTCTATTCAAAGGTTCGATCTATGCTTAAAATCCCAAGGGATCTCTCAAATTTATAGAATATATATATATATATATATATATATATATATTAAAATGAATTTAAAAAAATACATAAGTATATATAAACCTATATATATAAGTATATGTTTTAAATTAAAGTAACTCAAAATATTATCAAAATAAAAATTTTAAAAGGATTAAGAGATCCACTGATTTCCAAAGTTATCTTGAAAATAATTTTTTTTAGTTTTAAAATAATAAATATAATATTTAATTAAATATTAATTAAATAATATGAATATCCAAGTAATTTGAAATAATCAATTTTTATTAATTTTAAATTTTGAAAATAGTTTTAAATTAAAATTCTTAACTTTATGAAAATTTTCATGTATTATTTATATTTTTGTCAAATAATTTGAATTTGTTTGAAATTTTGAAGTTTTAAAACAATTAAATGAATTTAAAATAATTCAAAATCAATTAATATTTAAAATAATATCTAAATCAAATTTAATTAAACATTAGCTGCTTCCTAAAATTTTAGAATTATTTAAAATAAATTTCATTTAACAACTCTAAAATAATTTAGAATTAAGTCTAACTAAATGTTAATTGAATATTTAAGTAATTTAAAATTAATTAAATATATATAATATATCTTTAAATTAACTTTAATTCAAAATTAAGTATTCAAAAAACATTTCTCTGGTTATAATACTATTAAAATTTAATATTTTAAAATTATTTAAATTAAATTTAATATTTTAATAAATTCTAATGATTATTAATTTAAAATTATTGAATATTTAATAATTAGAATAGTTTAAAATACAATTAATATTTTGAGTAAATCTAATTTTAAATAAAATATTTAATTTTCTGGGAATATCAATATGAAATATATATATATATATATATATATATATATATATATATGTTGACCTCATTATTCGAGGTCAATTTCCCCGGATTCGATTCTAGCATCTAGGTCTTCCTAGCCTAGTGTATGTGTCGCACCCGTAGGATTTCCCTTAGGTGGACGCCCACTGACGTAGTATCGACTCGAACCTATCAATCAATTTGAATCAAAATCAATTCGATCCAATTTCAATTCAACTCCGAAATGTACTCAAATCAAACTCGATTTATGATTCATCGATGTCGATCGACTCAATCTAATTTATTTTCGATCAAATTGATACATCATTGGGCTCAAATCAATTTACCAATCGAATCAAATTAACTCAAATTGAATTCGATTTCAATGGCTCCGATTAACTCGTTTTGACTCGTCACAAGTATATATATAATAATAATTGATACGTCGTCACAAATTATTTTAATCGGGCACGAATCTCGATGCAAAATCAAGTTTGGAAACTTCAAAAATTAATTCGGAGACCATCCGAACTCCGATTTCAGCAAACTTATAGTCGAACTGAGCGTCTCAGAAATACAAACCCAACGATACCAAGATCAACCCAATCCGAGCCCAAATGAGTCCAAATCAAGGGCTCAAAGCGCTATTTGAAGGTTCAAACCGCAATTTGAGTTACCAAACGGTCTCTGATTTTGACGAGCTTATACTCGAATCGAACGGCTCGACGAGACGAATCCAATGAGGCCAAGATCACCAAATTCCAAAATCATTAAGGCCTTCAAATGTCCAACGAACGGTCCACGGTGAAAGGGTTCAGCAACAACCCATAACCACCCACTCTCCCTCTCCCTCAACCCATAACCACCCACTCTCCCTCTCCCTCAACCCAAAAAAACGTCCAAGCCTCCTCCTCTCATACATGACACATACCCGAAGCCTCTTCCTCTCATACATGACAAAAAAAAATCGAAGCCTCCCTCTCACACAGAAATCCCGAACTCCCTCTCATGTTCGAAAGATTCGCAAGTCCGTCGCCAGCCCTAGGGACCCTCAAACAAATTTTTTCTCTGCTGCGATTTATCCGACCAAAGGTAACAAAAAGTAGTAAACCTTCTTCTTGATTCTAACCTTCTTCTTCTTTTATATCAATCATCAAAAGATCAAGATAAATTGATTCTCATTTATCTTTGTATTTGTAGAAATAAGAAATGAAATTTTATCATCTTTATTTCTTGAAATATGATATTCATTTCTTTGAAAATTTGAAAACATGTTGTTTAAGAAGTCTTCTTTTATTGCATAGAACGATATATATATTTTTTATTATCTTAAATCTTCTATTTCTGTTTTGACAACGGAATTAGATACATCTATTTTATCTAAGTTTGCTAGAATCGTCAATGGTATTAGCCAAATATTGAAGTTTGTTCCAGCATACAACTTTTATATTTGAACTCAAATAAGATGGTTTTGGATTTTAGAAATTATTAGATGGATTATATGCATAATTGAAGTATAAAACTATCATATGGCATGTGTCGATTTGGAATAAATGAGTAAATTGGAAAGATTGCATTCATGTGTAAAGGTTTAGTACTATATGATATATCAAAAATTGATTGATTCTTGTTTTGGTGGAAAAACTTATAAGGGATTTGCATGCGGCAATAATTCTTCGTTAGTACGAAAGTATCATCTTTCTAGAAGTGAGCAAACTAATTTATATATTTCTCGTATAGTGATTTGGAAAGATGAAGGTTGTATGTTTTGGAAAGTGGAAATGTGATGTTTTAAAAAAAATAGAGTATGAAATTTGAAAGTGAAAAGTGTAGGTTTTAAAAGATGGTGTTTATGAAAGATGAAGGGTAAAATGTTTTGTATGTAAGCAAAGAAGTGAAAAGTGTAAACGTTTTAAGAAATGAAAAGTGTGTGATTTTGAAAGGTGAATTTGTGTGAGTTTGGGAGAATAAAAATTGTGTATTTTGGAAAGAAAAAGTAAAGTGTGTGTTTGGTTTGAAAAGTGAATTTTGCGATTTTGGAAAATGAAAGGTATTATTTTGGAAATGATAAACGTATATGTTGAAATTTGAAATGTGTAGAAAAGTGCTTTGAATATTGAAATGTATAAAAGTGTTTTAAAATATATATTATATAGTATTATTTTAGGAATAGTGAAATGAGTAAGTGTGAGAGATAAATTGTTTGTATTATAAAAATTATGTAAGTTTAGAAGAGTGGAAATGAATGTTGGAAATATATAAAGCATGCTTCTAAAAGTAAAAGTTTCAAAAGGTGATCAACCAAACCAGTGTTCAAGCCCGAAGAATGGTACGTTTTTATTTTCAGTATAATTTAATTATTACTTTATTAATTATTAAATATATTTTCTAATCCCTGTTTTTTTTTTCTTCTCTTTATTTGCATGAACTACGAGGAACGGTACCGGTCGAGGGAACAAAAGGACAAGGAGCTAAAGGCGTCAGTCGCCTCTATCCAACCGGGTAGAGATGCTACGGGCGAAACCACCGGGTCGTAGCCCCCGGTGACTGTGAGTATTTCTAAACTTAGAAAACCTTTAGGGACCCCTTGATGTGGTGTGCATGAACCATTCCTTTAGGTCCCTGTAGTAACTTCAATTTTACTAGGTTTACTTTTATTTGCTTTTAGATCCTTAAACCCCTTTTACACACGCGCAAAGTCTTAAGGGTTAGTAATAACAAAAATTTCACCCTATACAACAGTAGTGACACTTAAGGACAAAAATTAAGGACTGAGTCTTAGAAAATTTAGACTTAGGATGCATGCACATTTTAGGATAGAAATATATAACATATAAAACTTAGTGACACTTCAACTTAGAATTAGTAAATATTTTTAAATAAAAATTTAATCAATTAGAAAATTTTAGTCAATAATTGATTTAGGATATATCAAAACCACACTTTCTAATACACACACTTAGAATTGTTTGTTAGGACAACCGACTCTAGTTTTAGGTTAGGCCGGTGTTTATTTCCTTATTGCACTGTGACGGGCTTTTTCTCGAGTTTTATTGCATGCTGGTTGTAAATTGTTGGTGTGTTTGTTTATTTACTTTTACCGCACTCTGTGATGTGATTTGATTGACGATTAGATTACCCATAGGTTAGGAGCGATCTAGTTGTTAATAGAATTTTCTGCAGGTGGCCACACTCGTGCAGAGCAGAAAAAGGGGGCTAATTATTCAATAATTTTATATAAATGCTACAGGTACTCCAGTTGCTTAGCCCCCAAATAAGAAAGAGTGTGGCCAAGTGTGGCTAATTGATTTAATTTAAAATGCATATATATAACTGCTTGGGATGATTTTTGCTTAGGATAACCCTGCAGGTGGTCTAGATTTTCTTTCTTTTTTATGAAATATAATGTAAATGCAAATGTATTTGAAAATTATCATAAATGTGAAAGTGATTTTGAAAGTGGGATATTACATCTAATTTGGAAACCAAAGAAAGGAGAATATACCTTAAAGGATTATTCTCTTTTATTTGGAAAGCCAAATTAGGATGATTCAATATCCAAATAGAAAAGAAAATACCCCTCATAGGGATGAGTTTCTTTTCATTTGGATATCCAGAACCCGACGGACCTGAGAAGTTCGTAGAAGAAGAAAAGACAGAACAAGAAGATTGAAGAAAGAAGATGAAGAAATGAAGATTCAAGGAACAATATATCCCATTTCAAAAATCACTTGCGTCATTCTTAGGATTAGAATCCGGGTTTGTTGTCAGTGGTGCCCGGCCACTTTACTTTTCTGTAAATTTTGGGTGTAATATGGACATTGGACATTATATTTGGATTATTAAAATTTGTTTGTTTACATTGTTTGTGTAGTAGCTTTTTTTAGGGCCCTTGCATGCCGTGTTTTGTTTTAGCCTGGATTCGAATCGGAGTGATTTTTTTCATAAGGGTACGCTTAAAATTCTTTTACTTGTAATTAAAAATAAAAAAAATTTAGGCTCACATAGTAACTCTAACGATCTAAGAAGTAAGCTCGGGACCGCCGAGAGTCTGCATAAGCATATTAATACTTTCTCTTCCTTGTTAGGCATCTCCCCGCCTGCGGGTTCTGGCAGACCACTTGACCTATGAGGGTGCAGTTCTGTCAAGGGGAAGTTGTGCAATCTCTAGGGAAAAATCTATTTTCTAAGCCTAAATTTTTAAACCGCTTCATTATCATTTTTTGCATTCGAGTCAATTAGCATGCATTGCATTAGATACAAATTAAAAAAAGTCTAAAATATTAATTTCATTTCTAGACATTTTTCACCCTACATAAGTCAAGGGGCCAATTAGGAACTGTCTTAGATGTCGGCCCCCAATTTCTTAAAACTTAAGCAACGTCCCTACCCATCTTTCATAAGAGACTGAACACATGGTTTTAAAGCGCCTAGGTGGTTAGCTGGCTCCCCAATCCAGGCCGGGATAAGTCCAGATTTGCACTTCATTAGTTAGGTTCGGGTCACTATTTTATAGTACCCAAATTAGATTTAGGTTCTGAGGCAGATTCTTTTTATATCTTAAGTCCTCGCCCTCTGGGAATATAATCCCAAATTTCTAATAAAATGTCAACTTGAACATAAAATTTTCTCTTAAAATGTAAAGCCCAACATAGGATAGACTGAGGTTGCTTCTGAGCTTCTCAGAATCCGGCTCCTCCTACTTTTCTTCCTTTGACCTGCTAATAAATGTTCAACATTGAGTTTTCTCCTTGAAAAATTCCTACTTCTGTTTCCTTGTCTTTTACTTTGTACTCAAAAGGGTATGAAATCACTGCTTTAATCGAGAGTTTTCTTAGAAGTATCCCTCCTAGGATGTAATTAACTATAGGAGCTTGCTCCTATAGGGATTTGAGAACCCCAGAATAAAATAAACCTTGTTTTATTCATATGAAACAAGGGAAGAATCTTTGGGAACGTAGATATTTTTAAAACCTTATTTCTAATTTTGAATAGACTTGTATAATGTTATTATTATCTTTTCAGATAATATAATATTATATTTATTATATTCAACTTTAGAAATGATAAATTTTATAAAATTCATTCTCGCTTTTGGATATCTCGAAGAATGTTATGTTCGTCTTTTAAGATGATATAATATTTTTCTTGTCATATCTAAATAAAAGAATGAATAAACTTTTTTCAAAAAATGTATTTCTATTTTTAAATATATTCTATAGAATTTCATGTTCATCTTTTGAGATGATATGTTATTTTTTTGAACTATGTTTGATTATAGAAATATCAATTTTAAAAACCCTATTTTGATACTGAATCCATTGTAGAATATTGTGTCAGCCTCTCAAGACCATACTTTATTCTCAATGCAGTATTCGATTACAAAATAGGAGAAATCAAAATCTGCGTGGTGATACAAAATTTTCCCACCAATATATATATATATATATATATATATATATATATATATATATATATATATATATATATATATATATATATATATATAAGTTAATAATTAATTTAAAATATGAAATATTTAATAATTAAAATAGTTTAAAATATATATTTTATTTTAAATTTAATTTAATTTTAAATTGAAGATCTAATTTTTTTGAGAAGTTTGATATATTATACTAAAATTTTGGCCCACTAAATAATTTATTCTGATTTAATTAAGTTTTTGATTT
Organism: Dendrobium officinale; assembly: GCA_019514585.1. Taxonomy (NCBI): domain Eukaryota; kingdom Viridiplantae; phylum Streptophyta; class Magnoliopsida; order Asparagales; family Orchidaceae; genus Dendrobium; species Dendrobium officinale. Next base: position 69,098,001 of record CM033683.1, on the reverse strand, counting down.
TAAAAATTAATTAAAATTAATTTTTAAAATTGATTAAGCCGTCTAGTGGCGTCGGTAGAACGCGTGGCACATTCTGGATCGTCCGATCGGGAGCGCGGAATGGGAAAGCCAAGTGGCGGCTCCAGGACGGTCGGATCGAATTACGCGGCGGCGGCGGCAATCATTGGCAATGATTGCGTCATCGTGCAATCATTGCCGAACGATTAAATAGCGGTGGGACCCACACATTTTTCACTTATCCGAGTCAGCGTCCCGCCATAGCCGTTGGATCTACGGGAGTTTGATCCGACGGTGGGGATTAGATCCCGTCATCCGATCTCAACCGAGAATGATCGGACGGTGGAGTGTTAATCCCGTGGAAATGAACTGACGGTCCTGATGCCGTCGGACGGTCAATCAAACTAGAGGTTGAAAACACAGTTGAATCAAATGGCGGGATGACTCGATCTGGACCGTTGATCGAGTGATCAACGGTCCAGAAAATGTACATCTGAACCCTAATACGAGAAACGCCTTAGGAAGCGTTTTTGGTCTCGTTCTTTCGATCGGATGGATCAAAAGACTTGAAATTTTAAACTCAAATAGAATGCATGAACTGAAACAGTGGGGAAGCATTCTTTTGGCCTAAAACATCCTATATACGAAGCTAAATAGACTGATCTAAAGTGAGCTAGATCTAAAGGTTTTGAGGGATTATACTGTTGGATCTTCAAAGTCTCTGGATGGATGAGCTTGTAGATTATCCAAGTGAAGATCCCTATCACAAAATCGAGCCCGAGAACGTCTGGATCGACTGTTACAAGGTTGGGACGGGTTAGGTGATGGGCTCACCGGAGAACTCACCTCCGGTGACGTGCAACCACCTGGATTTTGTAGTGGGAAAGTAGAGAAGGGCCTGGAGAGCTAAAATGAATCAAGAGTTCTATCTGGGAGGCTATGGCAAGTGAGAGAATGTTAGGGATCGAATGGAGGCTCATTAGGGCATTCTTCCCTATTCAAACGTCTCTAGATTAAATCAATGGTTGGGATTGACTCACCAACCCTCCAGATGATGCCACATGTCCAGGGAGTTGTTGGAAAGCTGAGGGAGAGGACAAAGGAAGGACAGTCCACATGGAAAGGGGTTTTGGTCCCCACCTAGGCATAGGAGCAATGGGGGTCGTTTGATCTGGATCCAAGGGTCAAGATGAGTCTTAGGAAGCTTCTAGTGACTGTTCAAATGGCTGGAGTTATTTAAATTTGAGTGGATTAGCTTAAGAGGTGAAATTAGCCTCTTAAAGAACTCATTTGACCACCCATTGACTGTTTGACCAGTCAATGGGCCCATAGATGCTAAGGTGGCATAAAGGGGTGTCTTGAGTGTTGGTTAAGTGAGTTAGGTTCAAAGGGGTTGGGATGGCTTGAGCTTGCTTGAGCATTTAGACCCCTTAAAGCCTTTAGAAGACTTGTTGATTGGGTTGACCAGTCAACTAACCTTCATGTTTGATGAGGTGGCAGCCACATAATGGTTAGGAGTCATTAAGAAAGGTTGCAATTGGTCATAAAGACTATAGTCCAAATATGATTTGAATCGATACATGTTTAGAGAGCTTTGACCAAAAATTGAAAAGTAAATTTCATCAAACTAGCTAGGTTCTAACTCAAAGTGGGTTTAGAAATGTTTGAAATGTCAAATGAAAGAATTTTGAGAGGCTGAAGAATTAGATTTGGTCAAATGGGTTAAAGTGACCCATTCAAAGCCTTAAGGGCTCATTAGGTCAACCTAGGTTGACTGGGTCAACCGGGTTGGCCCAAGGGGTGGGCCCAGGTTGGGCAGGTTTGATACAGTATTTGAAGTCTGGTAGGGGTGGTTTGAGGGATTAAATAGGCTATTTAGATCAAATAAGCCTATTGGGCCCTTAATGGGTCTTGAATCAAATATGGTTGATTTGATCAACTAGATGAGTCTAGGGTTTGGAAATGGGTTCAAAGAATTTAAAATGACATTTTGAATCCATTGGGTGTGGTCCCAAGGTCTGGAGAGTTTGATTTTATCAAATGGGCCTATTTGGGCCCATTAAGGGTCATTTGGGTCGATCCTAGTGAATTTGGTCAACCAGGTTGACCCAGGGTATGGGATCAGGCTCAACAGGTTTGAAATGACATTTCAAGACCAATGGAAGTGGTTCCATGGCTTAGATAGGTCATTTAGGTCAAAACACCTATTTGGACCCTTAAAGGGCCATTTGGGTCAACTAGGTTGACTTGGTCAACCAGGTTGACCCAGGGCCTGGGAATGGGTCCAATAGGTTTGGTTTGATATTTGAAACTGTTCCAAATCTATTTTCATGACTTATGTTTTGATGATTGACAAACACTATTGATTCTCTTGGACTGCCTGTTACTTCTAACTTTTTAGGAATCGAAGATTGGACGAACAAACGAAGCCAGTTCAAGATTGCGTAGGTCTAGGGTTGAGTCAGTCTGTACTTTATTTTTCTCTTCTTGAGTCTAATTGTGATGGTCAAAGAGACTGATGCTAAGTAACCCTACACACACACTTGAGAGACTTAGAATTTCTATTTTTACTCATATCGGTCAGGACGATATTTACATCGTCCTGGACGATCAGGCTTAAAACAGAAAGTCTAAATAAGGATTCTTAATTAAGGCAACTGTCATTAAAAGATCGTCCTGCACAATACGTGTATCGGCCAGGATGATAAGCTCAAAACATAAAAAAGTTGTCGCCATAGACAATTAAGGTATTCTGTATTTTATAATAATAATCGACCAGGACAATCATTAATTGACCTGGACGATATTCACAATTATGCCTTAATTGATCAGGAAATCAAGGGAGTAATTAAGGATGATTGATACGATCATATCGTCCTGGACGATCGCAGTATCGGCCAGGACGATCTATTCAAAAACCTTAGTTACTTCTAGATGATAAATATCGGCCAGCTCGAATTCAGGGTTGCTCTGAACGATTTTCCTCTGATTTGAACTGATCAGTCGGGATGATCCTGAGATTGGCCTAGACGAGCAAGCCAATTTTAAATCATCCAGTTTGCATTCAGAGCGATGCTCTGGCTGATCTTCTGAGATTTGTACTGATCAGCCAGGCTAATATCCATATCAGCCTGGACGATATTGTCAGTAACTTGCAATTAATGAGCTCCTTTGAAGCTCTTATATTTAAGAGCTCTTGTTCAACATTTTGAATAATCTTTTGATGCTGCCTTGACCTGAGAAGGCCTTGAGGAGAGAAAGAGAGAGAGGGAGAGAGAGAGGATCTTGTGAGGGGGAGCTTGTGAGGGGATTCACAAGGGTGCTTCAAGGATCTCTCTGCTTCTTCTTCATCTAGAGTTTCTTGTCCGTGGAAGGGTCGGTAGAGGTAAGGTTTTCAGCACTGGATTGTGGTTCTCTTCCAGCTTCAGGAGGAAGCAAAAGGAGATAGGTTCTCTGCCTTGTCGGGGTGGCAAAAAGGACTTCTTTGTGAGGGCTTCTCGGCCTAGCCGTGGGGACTAAAGGAGAGACACGTTTTGTAGAGCAATACTTGGAGGGTGCCTCCAAGGAGTGGACGTAGGTGAAGTTGACCAAACCACTATAAATTTCTGTGTTATTGTTTTCTTGCTTCCGCACTTTAATTTTTGCATTGTTTTTGTCTTGTGGTGTGATTTGGTTTTGATCTTATTGCTTTTGTTGAAAAGAATTTTTTTAAAATACCAATTCTCCCCCCTCTTTGTTAGCTTGGGCCAGTTCTATAGGGCTTAACATCCCTAACGAACTTTCAGAAACTTGCTAGAGGTGGTTGTATTCGATTTGGTGGTCATTTGGTTTGAAATCAACATTTGAACCCCATAGGGGTATTTTGGTCATTTTGGGCTTATGGCCACTAGGTGCTGAAATGAGTCCAGAAAAACATAGTTTATTGATCAACATATCAGGATTAATGGTCTGGAAGTGACTAGAGGCTTTGGTGAAGGCTCTAAGGTCAGAATCCACTAGGTTGCAGGTCCAGTGGCATAGGCCATAAATATTTGAAGGTTTTACAGCCTTTGGATTTTTATTTAGTTTCTGAGGTTAGGGGCCTCAAAATGGGCTCAAATTTGGAGGGTTTCCTCCAGAGACGTATCCCATCAGTATGAAACTGACAGACTCTGAATCGGAGGTCATTTGGCTGGGTTTCAAAGTGTTTGAAAATTCCCTGGAAAAGGTCTTTAGGACGGGGCCTTAAGACTTAAGATTTGATTCTAGATTATGGATTTGGTTTGGATTTTGGATTGATAGAACCCAAAGGGATTCTAGGGTCTAGGAAAGATCTTAAAGTTTAAGGTTTGGAAGAGTCTTAAGATCTAAAATAAATCCTAAGATCTAGATTTGTTTGAAGGAATCCTAGGAACTAGAATAGAGTCTAAGATCTAGAATCTAGAAGAGTATTAGGACCTAAGAAAATCCTAGAGTCTAGGATCTAGAAGAGTTCTAGGATTTAAGTCTGTATAAAAGAATCCTAGAGTCTAGAGTATGACCTAGGGAATGGAGTCTACAAGTCCTAAGACCTAGAGTAGATCTTAAGGCCTTGAGTTTGGAAGGATCTTAGAACTTAAAAAAGATCTTACGGTCTAAATTCTATAAGGGTCCTAGGATCTAGAATAAGTCCTAAGGTTTGAGAGGATCATAGGGTCTAGATCTAGAAGGGTCCTGGGATCTTGAATAAATCATAAGATCTAAAGTCTAGAAGAATCTTAAGATCTGAGGTCTGGAAGAATCCTATGGATCAAATAGATCCTAGGATCTAGAGGCTGGATTGATGTAGGGTCAGGATTGATCTGGATGGGTCCCTAATGACCTCATACAAAAATGAGGTCAACACTCGTTCACACGTAATCATTTAGATTTTGATACTTTTAATCACTAAAAAGTTTTTCAAAAATATTTTTATTATTACTTTAAAGTCAAGAAAATTTTAAAAGCACCAATTCACCCCCCCCCCCCCCCCCCCTCCCCCCTCTCTTGGTGGGTCTCGGACTAATTCCATAAGGTTTAACAACCTTCATGAACTTTCATTATCTATTTGCTCCCTCAAATTAGCCACCTGCTCACCTAAAGACTTTAGAGTCCTAAAACTCATACTTTTGATGTTGGTCCTACTAGTTAAATGAGGCTCACAAATACTAACCTCATATACATCTAGCTTTTAAAACTCAATTTTTTTTAGTGAGGGTTGAATTAGGAAAAAAGTTAATCTTTAGTAGGGTCACCCAAAACACTAGCATTTATTCATAAAACATAGATAAGAGAAGGATTCCCCAAGTAATACCATGATAATGTAATTCAAAGAAGAGTGAATAAGCTTTCCTACATCAATAAGTGTAACCAACATAAATAACATAGTAAAGTACATCACGGTCTCTAGTTTCCTCAATAATAATTTTTCTTAGTAATAAAGGAAGATATTGCCAAGATTTTAGCAGTTGTGTTAAGTAAGATACAAGAAAGTTAATAATCTTTCTCTCTCTCTCTCTCTCTTTCCAAATAACCCCACCATGGGGCCAACAAAGAACTCTCAGAATCTCATCAAGATCATAGGCTCTAGAAAAATGTGTGTACTCATCAAACTTAAAATCTCTTAGCTTGTAATTATGATTAATAGTCACACAATCAAATCGTACCCACTTACCTCTCACATAGCACATATTGTCCACAACCTCATTCCTATTAGCAAAGAACTCTCTTATCACATTTACCACTAAAGTATGGGATTTCTAACTCAAAAGCTCCCAGCCACGATTTGTTATTATTTGTATCTGTTTTCCACACAGGTTTTGAAAGCCTCCCACTGGAATTAACTATTTATTCACAATAATTATCCCATATTATTTCCTAGATTCTACATATATGAATATGCTTTTATCAAAGAAGGAAGATTCTCTCTTATTATTGCCAAATATTTTTGGGGCCATTTCTAACAAAACATAAGAAAATATAAATTATATAGAAATTTGATAAAAATGGAGATAAAAAATAAGTAAAGAAAACATGAAAACACACATCCTATTTTGCAGATAGTATAGTAATGCAGCACTTAAAATAATGGTGTTGCAATGCTCAAGAATACAAAATGGTCAAACTGATAGGCATTAGAGTGGTGCATGACACATGGTGTTGTGGCACAAGCATGGGAAAATGAAACACTTACTTTTTTATTAGAGAAATGTTGTGGTGTTTGATACGTGTGAGAACTATATTGCTAAGAAAGACCATTACTATGATGCTCTAACTAACACAATTATGTTTTTGACTTAACACTACAATTCTATGTATAGTATAACACTATGCCATTCAATAAAGCTTCATAATAAAAAAGTTATGAAAGTATGAAATGTTGTCTGCACTACCATCAGTATTGCAGAAATAACTAACCAAACACTGTGGCACTTGAAAGTGTAGTGCTAAGGCACTCTATAAGGCTTAATAGCACTCTAACATTTAAAGATATAATGCTACAATAGTGCACTCTAGAAAACGTTCCTAAGATCTCAATAGTGTTTGTTTATTTTTGAATGTTGCATCACTTGACAGGAAAATGCTACGATGTTAGCTCAATCTTTAACACAACATGCATAATACAAACTACAAAAAAATAAATAAATAATAAAACATAATTGGGTGTCCTCCCAAATAGTTCTAAATTTATAGTCTTCATCCAAACTTGCCAATATATGTCATTTTGGCTAAATGAATCACCACTACTTCTTAAGTGATCTCCACTTTGCCCTTTTTCTTTCTCCTTTGGATTAATTTCAATATTACTGGACAAAGTTTTTTGGGGTTTACTACTAAAAGAGATTACAAGCTATTCTATTTAATTTTTTTGATTTTTTTTAATTAAAGTAGCATGACTTTATAATTGGGTTTCTAATTGAATCAATATCTCTTTTAAAGATGTCTTTCAATTTTTAAACTGACTATTTTGATTAAAACCTAGAGGATAATAAGGTCTAGGGTTTAATACAGAATATTGAGGATTATTCTAGTTTCTTCCTTTATTAAACTGACCTACATTTCACAGATTATTACCATCAATATTATATTAGAATAAATAAAATTAGGATAGTTCCTCTAACCTAGATTGTATATATTGAAATATAGATTATTTTATCTTTCAATCAAATTCACATTCTCAATCCCTTGAGCATTACTATCACCAATAGAATTTAGATCATGCTTTTCTAATTGCATCAATGTTTCTGATCTTAAATAAACTCCAAAAGAATCCAATTTCTTATAAATTGTAAGTACATGAGCAGTCGAAATGGATAAAGTATAAAATTCATAAATTCTAACTACTCTCTTAGAATTCACACTATTACAAGGCCACTAAAAATTCTTTATATCCATTTTCTCAATTAATTCGTAAGCATCCTCAAATGGCTTAAACATTAGAGTCCCTCCAACTCTTGTACAGAAATTAACCTAAGGGGATCCTACTAGTTCACTATAAAAGGTCTCAATAACCAATTAATTGGGTAAAGCACCGTAAGGGCATTTCCTAATCATTTTCTTAAATATCTTCCAACTTTCATAAATTAACTCTCCTTCAAATTGGGCCCTTTAAATTGGGTAAAAGATATGATTTTGTTCCTAAGCTTAACCATTTTTTAAGGTGATAAAAATTATCTTAAAATTTGTGTGTCAACTCATTCTAAATGGTTATAGTGCTCGGGGGCAAGAAATTCATCCATATCTTAGCTTTTTCCCTTAGAGAAGATGGAAACAAATGAAGCCTAATAGTATCATCACTGACACCATTATACTTAAATGTTGCATAGATTTCTAAGATGCTTGCTAAGTGTAGCTTAACATCCTCAATAGGAGTTCTCTCAAACTAAGAATTTTGAACTATCTGAATTATGGTAGGTTTTAACTCAAATTTATTGGCCTGGATAGTAAGTTTATTGATACTCTAGTGGATTCCATCTACAACAAGATCGACACAATCCTTAATAAGTCTAGGATGGTCCTGATCTTATGCTAGTTCAAACATATTTAAAGTTAAAATCTATTTAGTTTTTTTTATTTTTGTAAGAGTCCTTTCAATTTAACCATTAAATAATAAGGGCACGTTACTAGATCTACTAAGCATACAATAATAATGCCCTAAAAATTAAAGAACAAAAACTTAAAAAATAAGAAAAATTTCTTTTAAAATTTTTAGCAAATGCAATAAACTAAATATATAAATACAAGTAGGTCTAAATATGCAACTCATTTATAATATAATTTAAAATTACTACAAGCATGATTCTCCCTGGCAATGATGCTAAAACATGATGTCTGGGAAGGGTGTGAGCTTGTGTTTGCTTCTATTACACATGTGAATAGTTTATGTATGAATATGAATATGCTTAATTGTTTTATATAAATTTCTCACTAAATACATAAGTATACTTGTTGGTCAAGTAATAATGTGATTAAGAGAGTGATGAGTCCACAAGAAAGTATTATATTATATTACAGTTAAATTTTTATTGTCTGCTACATATACATGATTTATCCTACTAAAATGAAAATTAAGGGTTTTGAGTTTATGTTAATTATAGAGAAAAAGAATAAAGATAAATGAGATACCAGATATTTAAACTATGTTGGAGTAATATATGTAAAATAATAAAGTTTTCTAAATGATACTCTTAAGTATTAATGTAGGTAAGAGCACATGCATCCCTAGATCTTTATAGAGCTTGTAGGGGTGAAAAGGAAGGTTTATGGAATTCCTATAATTCTAATATCTCTATAGAACCTAAAAAGTTTATCACTTTGTGTTTAAGCATGCCAATATTCCATTCCAATACTTCTATTTATTCTAATATTCTTCCATCGAGGTAATATATCACACTAGATATTAGTTGCACACATGATTATTGTATGAATTAAATTAGGAATGAGAGATTAAAAATATCCATAATTTCATTAAAGGCAAAGATTTTGCATTAATTCTTACTATGTGTTCACTATAGTAGCCCAAAACTCCAAAATTAGCCAGACATGATAAAGATAGAAAGCATACACATCTTTCATTCAATCACAGAAGAAAAAATACAAGAGAAATAATAAGGATAATTTTTACTAGGATAGTACAAATAAACTTCTCCACACTCCTTCCTTTAATGATAAGATTGCTTACACAAAATAGGCTAAGATCTCTAATGAAAGTATCTTGCACTTCCTTAGCCTCTCTTAGAATTTACTCTAAGAGGGAACTAAAGAGCTATAGTAAAAATATAAAACTCTATTGAAAGTGACAGAACTGCTAAACAAAAGAACTAAAAAATTATTTATAGTAAGTACAAAAATAGGTCTAGGCTCCGTAGTGCTCTAAAAGGTGGCATTAAGGTATTATAAGATGAATTAGCACCTCAATAATATTGGGCTTGCCTCATTGCAGCACTGCATTGACTCGATGCCTCTATTTATTGAATTGACATTTCTTTAACAAAATTGGTGTGGCTCTTAAGTTTAGAAACTTATCCACTATGGTGCTGTAAAAGTTGAGCATTATGGCGCATGACTGTATAATTTAGCATTGCGGTGTAAGGAATCTCGACGCTCAATTTCCCTTGACTTAGGTGCTATGATATTGCTTTTTGACACAATGGTGTTATAAAGCACTATTTTGCTAACGTTGGCTCTACTGGAGCACAATATTTCCTAAAATTTTAGAGTGATCGGTGATGCAAAGTTTGAATAAGGCACTGGGGCATTGTGAGTAATGATGCTCTGGTTTTGTAACTATGGGCGCTATAGCGCTGATTCTACACTTGTTTTTTGTTCCTTTTTCTAAGATTTTCTACATAAATAAAATTAAAATAACACTTTTTATTGAATTTAAATATAATAAAAAGTATAAAATTTATACTAAATATTCATATATATATATATATATATATATATATATATATATATATATATATATATATATTGATGCAATAATTTAAAAAGTTTAAAAACTACTATAAAATGAAAAAAAATGAATTTTTTTTTTATTAAATTATATTATTATGACAATAAGAAAATGAAATTTATGGCATTGTGCTTATGAGTGTAATGACACTAGAAATTGTTGTGAAGGTATTGAAGGCTCGATTTTATAGTAATTTTGGATTCAACACGCAACACTACAACACATGGTTGGAGCATCACAATGCTAGGCACTAAAAATAATTTTTTAAATAGATTTTACTCTAAATATACCTCACCACGATCCACCCCCACCCTCACTCAATTAGCTTTGCTTGGAAGAAAGAAAAAACAGGGAGAAGAGAAGGGAGAAGAAAAGGAGATAGAGATAAGAGAGAAAGCTGCTTTGGGTCATTTTCATTCATCATTCCTGTTACATATTTCATTCCATTTAAAGAAAGTTAATATTCTCTTTCATTTTACTTTTTATGGTTTTTAGTTTTACATATTTTATCTCTCCTAAAATTTTAAAAAATTACATTATATCTTGATTTCATAAGTTTCATCGTGTAACTTTTTGATATATTATATATTTGATCATTTTGAATCATTTGATATGATATTATTGCATTTTCACTACTTAAATATATGTATAGAAATTTCTACATGAAATGAGCAGGAAAAGAGTTTCTTTAGAATAGGTGAAAAATGATGCACTATGATTTGATATGATAGTAGTGAAATGTAACATGTGTTAAATATATTGTTGATTTGTACTTGAATGTAATACTGATATTGTTAGGAATCAAATAAGATATAATGGAATATTTAGTAAATGTGTATTGAATTGGGAAGCCAAAATGCTGATATGAAACACCATAAAGTGTTGTAAATTGATCTATTGATTGAAATCAAATGTATATGATAACCTCACATGATATTCTAAAGTTGCACCTTATTCACTTATTGTGAGTTACAAGGAGCTGGAAACTAATTGAGAATCATTAGGAGCTGGGGCGACTGATCCACATAATTTATTGATTGAGAGTTATAGAACTAAGATCAAGACCCTTATCTAAACATTTGATAAACAATAAGAGTACTTATATATGATAAGAATATTGATACATCTACCTTACAAATAATTGATTGAATGATGTGATTGAATTAATGATAAGATTGACTGATTAAATGATAAAGATAGATTGAGAGGTTGATTAACTTATCATTAAAACTAATAATTGGTAGTGTCACAACCAAGCCTTATCAAGACATGTCTTATTGTGTTGAGATGTGGCAAACAAATCTTAAGATCAAGTTTTGAAATGTTTCATATTCTTTTCATAATTCAATTTAAATATTTAACAGAATGCAGAGCTAAAAAAACATCCAAATACTAAAATAAACTCATCCACAATATTTCATTTTTTTCATTAAAATATATAAACTATAGTATATAGCTATAAATAAAAGCTATATAACTGAATAATAAACTAGTCATGATTGTATAAAAATTAACAAAAAATACCTATCAACTCTTATTAGTTCTTAAATTGCTAATCAACAAGCTCCTTCCCTTTCCCAGATCTTAAAAACTAGAAGCCAAATCATAGTGAGCTATAATAGTTAAGTAGGCCACATAAATTGATATTGAATTTTTAAATTCTTTTATTAATCTTTTTTTAGAATATTAAAAGAATTTAAATGTAGTATAATAAATGACTAAGAATAATCCACTATATTATGTTCTTACTGGCCGCACCAAGAAACATCATACTATCAGAAGCTTGCACTGATATGAATATCTTCCTCCATAATGAATTCATTTGTTGTAGATGTTGGTATATAATATCAATCTATATCTCTTTGAATCACTATATCTACTTTTCTTATCACCAATACTTTCTTTATCCAAGCTTGATTCATCTTTGGTCCTCCTCATTCTCAATTATACCTAAAGTTTGCATCATACCTAAATATCGATATTGTCAAATCAATCTCTATCAATCTATCACATTCCACTAACTCAAAAAACTCTTGAAATTTGTTGTGGCACTAATGGATGTATCAACTCCCTATTCAATTCTTGTAGAAATGTGTAACACACTTTTATTTAGCAATAGTCGTAAAATGAGGAGCGCACCAAGCTAATGTAGTAAACTCAACTTTATAGTATATGCTTGTTCCAGTTTGATGATAGCTTCATGTATTTATCATCGAGATGACAGAGGTACAAGCCACATCCTAAATGTTTAAGTGAATGTATCCTAAGTGATCTTAATATTAGTTTTCCCCAAAATTTTGTCTTACAATTATCTGACCCACCATCTCTCAGCCTGTCCTTCAAATAAGAATGTTATTAGGGGGTGCTTTCTTATTCTATGGATATTTCATATTGTCAAAGATCTTATCTATCCTTAATAACAAATCTTATGTAGCCTAGGGTACTACAACACCTTTGAAAAGTGTGGGCTTCAATTCATGACATATCTATAAATGCTTATCCCCCTCTTCTTCCTTACACTTAAATGGCTTGCTCTATATATATTACCCGTTACTTGTGCTAAAAAACTAGCCAACTATATAAAATTGATTGGTAGTACTGGAGCTGCAATATGTTACTCATTTGGTATATTTTTCTCTCGTAGATCCATTTTAAATAATCACTTGTAAAAATCATATCTAAATAATTCACACATGCAATCAATTATGTATGAGAAATAATGCACCTTAATCTACCTAATCCACCCAACTCACAATCAACTTATATAGTACCGATAACAATCAATTCTTCCAACAAGTGCTCTGATACCAATTATAATGCCCTAAAATTAAATTTGGAAGAATTTTTTCTTGTATCTATTAATATTAATAATAACCACCATAGATATCTAATTTCTTTTATCAATCAAAGAAAATAGCAAAAAAACTATTTCAATTGAAAACAAATTCAATATACATCTATATTCAAATTCCAAAAATAATATACAATAGCCAAAAGTTGTACAATTATAATATACAATTTATCTTCTACTGATTATAAAAGAATAACTACAAATATTAATAAAAAACCTAGAGGATCCTATAACTGATCAATCTCAAACTTTTGATCCTCTTTCCTCACCTAAATTATTTAAACAACATATAATAAGTTAAAAATCCCAAAAGATCACCAAATCCTACCACTAAGCTTAAAGCATGATAAAGAATTAGCATACAGGTCGTCAGTCAGTTCATAATAATAACAATCAATTTGATCATAGATCTATGCAAAAATAGTAAACAATATACAATAATAGTAAAATCTATGAAATAATAGAACAATACTATATGGATGCTATAGAAATAGTTTAATACAAAAAAGTGAAATATGTAAACTAGTAAAGATGTCGAATTGATAAAGCACCCGTTGTAGCACTATTATCAAATCCTTAAGAAAATCATATAAATTAGTAAAATAAAAATATCTATAAAGATTGTCAAAATCATATATGTATAGTAAAATCATATAAGAGTATATGCATTATATTAGCTATTCTATATTATAATCAATCAATATCTTTTATAACATACTTAGTAATATGATTCATCTGCTAATCAGTATCTTATATCACATGCTCAATAATAACAATCATGTGCTAATCACTAAATAGTAAATCAATTATAGTATTAGTAAAAGTGAATCAACAGTAGTATCAGTATCATCAATAAAAGTATCAGTATCAAAAAAACTAATGGCAATAATAATAAAATTTTATAGTAAAATTGGAGGCAATAATAGTAAAATATTATAGTAACGGTAATCAGTAAAATAATGCAGTGGATCAGTACAGTAACATGCATTATGATAATCACATTAAATAAGTAAGGAGTTCTGGCTTGCATGATATTTTTCAAATTGTCAATAATCAGTAATAAGTAATCATTGCTCAATAAATAGTTATCATTCCTTACCCGCGGCACAATAATAACTCATTATAACTCTCAATCAATGAATTATATGAATCGGTAGAGGATAAGGTGAAATAATTATATTTAAAGGAAACTCGTTAGCCCACCATCCTATATAACTCAATCAGTTTCAAGTCAATGATAGTAAAACTAGCATTTACTTGTCATCGCATATATTATTATTATAGTATTATAATAATAATAACAACATACATCTATTATCTAATCACATGCTCATATTTATTCACAATGCTTATATTAAAATAATAAAAGTTATATTCCTTGAAAATCGTACAAAAGCATTAACTTTAATTTACTTGATAATGTTATGAAATCAACTAGTCAAAATATATTTAGAATAATAAGTACTAAAATATATAAAATGCTTGCTGCATAAGTTCACTAAATCTAAAAAAAATGCAATAAAATTAGTCTGGAAGAAATTGAATGGTCAAAATCAAAATATTTGAAAATAAAAATTGGATAAAAGTCACATATCAAAATCTTAACAAATTTCACAAAAGTAGTGAAACTAATTAGTGACCAAAATGTAAAATTTCTCTTTCATTTCTCCTCCTTCCCTTCCCTCTTTGTTTCTTCCATCCACGGCAAGCCAGTGCTAGAGGGTGAGGTGGTGAGTGAGTAGAAAGAAATGGATTTTAATATAAATAAAAATATATTTTAGTGTGTAGTGCTGCAACACCACTACCCAACGTCGTAGTGCTACATGCTGAATTAAGAATTACTATAAAACATAACCTTAAATGCCATGGTAACAACTTTTGGCTATGCTGTGCACACATGCTCAGCACTGCAGTGCTCATAAGTTTAGCGTCCAAAGCTCCGGTTTAAACTGAAATTCATATTTTCATATTTAATTTATTTCAAAATTTTCAAATTGTTATAGTAAATTAGCGGACATTGACAAAAAAAAAACAAAAAGAGATTATTAATGTCAAGACTAGGACATCATAATCATGATAACAATCAATAGCAAAGTTGGATGAAAACAATTAAAAGAAGTTTTAAGTGAACACCATAGTGGGTGTCTTATGATTCTATAACTAATCTAAGCTTTAGATTTTCTTATAGCTCTAAAGAATTATCCATTATGAATATGAAAAAAATAAGATAAATGTGATATATTTATAAATTTCAAGGGCATTGTAGCCATTGTTCAAAAATATCTTAGAATATTCCTCTTTTTTATCAACAATAGGTGCCTTAACCTAATCAGAATTGACTAAATGATCTTGCCACAAGAGTGATTCAATTCACTTGCCCTTGAAAGAAAATTTATATTCATTTATTTATTTCTCCCTCCCTCTCTCTCTCTCTCTCTCTCTCTCTCTCTCTCTCTCTCTCTCTCTCTCTCTCTCTCTCTCTCTCTCTCTTCCTTTATCTCTTACTCTCTTTATCTCCAACATATTTTGACATGTTATCTTTCAGGGATATGTTCATCTTGATGATAATAAAAATCAATACTATTTAAATTGCACGGTTATAATAATTTTGATAAGATATTGGAATCAAATTTTTAATTGATAAAAAAAGTAGTAAACTCTCTTATTTTTATGAGTGTAATCTTTTCTGGGATTTTTTTACATGTAGAGGTCATTACAAGTATAATAAATTTGGTCTCTAATTAATTCCAACAAATTCTATACAAATTAGGGCACCTTGTTGAAATTAATTTATCTCGAATAATTGCAACTAGATCCAATCACCTCTCAACAAGATGAGTCTAAGAGAAGTCATAACTGACTTCATCCTAATTTTTGTATTTCTTTTTCATCCAATCAAATATAAAAACAATAGATGAGAAAGTCATAAAATTTTGAACCATCGTTGAGAAAAAAAAATGTCAACTCCAATAATCAATGATCATTGAACTTCTAAAGACTCACAATACTTATACCACAATTTGTGATATATGTCGAAGTATATATTTAACTAATGTCGATAACTTTTTAGTACATAAAAATATATTAAATAACCATCAGGGATGTTGATTTTTAGGCAGTTGGGTGAGAATTTTTACTTTCATTTTGGGGGTTATTGTCAAGATATACATGCTGAGTCATCACATACATTTCTTGATCTTGATTGACACGATATTACTTTCATTAGCTAAGTCTTTGTTTTATTATCTATATATACTCATTGTTGTAATACATTTGTGTATGAATGAAATGCAATTTACTGTTTCTTCCTCCCCTCTCTTTGGCGATCTCGGTTGAGCTCTACTGCAACCATTATTTCATGGTATTAGAGCAGGAAGTTATGCATCCCTGTTCAAGATCTTCTTACGATCATCCATGAAGGCATCCGTTGCATCTCTTGCCACTGCCACACTAGAAGAACAAAAAAAGTTCATTGTCTCTTCTAATTCCTAACCCGTCCAGCCTAACCTCAAATTGCGGCTATGGAATCACCTCTTAATCCGAAAGAGGTCATCTTCTACATCTTAAATGCCTTCCAGCTGAATATCAAGCCTTCAAAATGTCCATTCGCACAAATCTTTAACCTATTAGCATTGATATCTTATACACCCTTTTTTGTAGTGAAGAACAAAATCTTGCTCAAGAAATAACAACTGATCTTCAAAACTTTTACATCTCTGAACCATCTGTCGCTCTTGCTGCTTCACGTGGACGTGGTCACGGTCTCAACAATTCAAGTCGCGGACGTCCTCCTTATTCAAACCGACCCTCTTGATCTTATTCTCGCCATCTTGACAAATCCATGCCAAATCCGATCACTTGTAAAATTTGCTCCAAATCAGGCCATTCGGCCTTACCACTATGATTTATCCTACATAGAAGAATCACAGAAAACCACTCTATTATCTCCTTCCAAATCCAACAATTCTCCCAATTAGTATCTTGATAGTGGCGCATCTACGAATCTTACCTCAGATTTGTCTCAATTTCAGTCCATAAAATTGTTTGTCGGAATTCATCAATTCATTCTCGATAATGGCTACCAAGTATCCATTCAACATTCAGGTAAAGGAATTCTACCTACTATGCAAGGTAATCATAATCTTTACAATCTTTATCATGTTTTGAATCTATCATTTAATCTTATCTCAATTCATCGGCTCATATCTGATAATAACTGTATTGTCAAACTCTTTCCTTATGAGTTTAAAATATAGGATTCGATGACGGGTCGTCTTCTACTCAAGGGACCTGCCTTAATGGTCTCTATCCGACTCGGTCGAATCCAACTAATTAGCATCTTGATATCCTCTCGACGCAAGACGTTCCTCATCTATGGCATAAATGCCTTGGTCACCTGACTATTATCACACTAAAATATTTCACAAAATACATTTCTTGTTTATGTACTACTGCCCATAGTTCGCATTGTAATTCTTGTCGAGTGGCAAAAAGTCATCGGCTACCATTTAATAAATCTTCTCACTCCAGTCTTTCACATTCTGAAGTTTGGGGTCCATCCCCAACTTTTTCTATGAATGGCTTTAAATACTATATATTTTCATTTATTGATGATTTTTCTAAATACTGTTGGGTTTATCCCATTATCCATAAATCTGAAGTAATCTACAAATTTATTGAGTTTAACAAAATGATTACGCATCAATTTAATACTCATATTAAAACCTTCAGCTCAGACAATGGAGGTGAATTCATCAATCCTCGCTTTTTAACTATTTTGCAAACAACAAGGAATAGTTCATCAATATACTTGTCCTTTTACTCCATCTCAAAATGGAGTCGCAGAACGTAAGCATAGGCACATTATCAAAATAGTTTGTAGGCTACTCGTTGAAGCCAATCTTTCTCAATCTTTCTAGGATGATGTACTTCATATATCTGTCTATATCATTAATTATTTGCCCACATCCTCTCTTGATAATCGCAGCCCATATTCTATGTTATACCAAAAAACTCCTACCTACAATCATCTTAATTTTTTTGTTTGTGAAGTTACTGAACGACAAGAGGGGGGGGGTGAATTGTAAAAGTCTTTTTCTTAATAAAATTAACCCTAAACAAGAGTTCTAATTTTTTTGTTGTTTTTGAAATTTTAGAACAAAAATTTATGCAATTTTACTTTCACAAAATTTCACATGCAATAGTTATGACAAATTTAAAATGCAAGCAAAAAGTAAACAACGATAAGGAAAGAACACACCAAGAATTTTATAGTGGTTCGGTCAAAATATGACCTACGTCCAATCCCCGGAGTCCTCCACTCAGGGATTTTCACTATCAAAATAGTTCTCCTTTTGCCCCCCTCGGCAAGGCGGAGAAGCCTGTACAAACCTCCCTTTCACCAACCCGGCGTGGCGGAGTACCAAACTCCATTTTTGCCCTCCTGGCGACGGCAGAGAACCTTCTCGTTTTTCTCCCTCCTGGAGAAGGCAGAGAACCTCGAGGTAACGGATGTAGACGAGCCTTTCCCTTGGAGATCCTCCCTCAAATCCTTCTAGGGCCACAGGAGGAGTAAGATGCAGCAAGCTTGGAGCAACCGTGTGATCTCCCTCACACCTCTTCTCCCTCACAACGCTCACCTCCTCCTTCCTCTCTCAACCCTTAAGAATTTCTCTAGAGCTCTCTCTCTCTTGGAATCCCTCTCTAACCACATTCACCCCCTCTGTAAAAATCTCTCAAAAAGAACTTGATTGATATCTAAAAAAGGCTCCAAAAACCCTCTGAATTCAAAAGTAGCCGTTACTGTTCGTACAGTACGATTCCACATCGTACAGTACGATTCCACATCGTACAGTACGATCTTCATAAACAGACATCGTCCTGGTACGAAGATGTACGAACAGTTCAAAAACAATTCGTACGGTACGATATAATATCGTACGGTACGATCCAACAAGATACTATTCGTACAGGACGATGATCTGGACGATCGGATGTCGTCTCTGTTCATCGTATGGTACGATTACTATTGTACAGTACGATGTGACAAAAACCAAGAGATCGTCCAGGACGATATCCGGGATGATCATACTTCATCTCTGTTCATCGTATGGTACGATCTCGTTCGTATAGTACGATGTTCAAATTTTAATTAGGCCTGGATTACATGCACTAATCACGGGTTAATTTAAGTAAGTATTAAAAATGGATCGTACAGTACGAACATGTTCATACAGTACGAATGACGCAAAATCACTTACTTAAATTCAATCACGGCTAGGGTTTTGGATATGAACATATCATACAGTACGAAAGAATTCGTACAGTACGATCTATCCACAGAATTGTCCACATAGCTTGGATCGTACGGTACGAAATAAAATCGTACAGTACGATCTCCAGAGAAGAATTTTAATTACATTTTGCAGTTAAAAAAAAAACTCTCCCCCTGTGTGTGTGCATGGTTTCTCTTACTCTTACGCATTTTGTGGCCAGACTCAATAAAGTAAAAATACAATAAATGAAAAATACAATGTTTGACTCATACTCCTAATCTACCCAGTCTTGAGTCTTCCTTTCTTCCTGAGTCACTTGTGATCTTTCTGAAATGTTAGTGCTTAAGGAAAATAGCAAATAAAATAATATTCAATGAAAAGCTGTTCCAAAACACTCATTATTTGGCATCATCAAAATCTCAAACTCGGGGTCATGGGTTGCAACAGGTTGTTTGTGCTACCCATGGCTCAAACTATACTCTGCTAATAAACTCTATCCTCTCTCCACACCATGTATATTCATAGGCTATGCTCCTTCTCAAAATGTTTATTACTATTTTAATTTCAAAACTAGACAAATATATGTCACTCAGCGCATTATCTTTAATAAATCTATTTTTGCATACCAACTTGGGTCAGCTCTCACTCCGCCTCACTCAACTCAAAGCTTCATCTCACCACTCACACTTGTTCCTACTTCAACATTCAATAGTATGCCTAATCTCAATTCCAAACTAGGAGCCTCAAGACATGTTTCAGCCCATCCTATCAACACTTTTGATGTTTCATCTTTGGTCTCACACAATCATCAAGACATTTCATCATCACCAACTCCTTTGGATTCAAAACAGCTATCTACCACAGTTTCAGCCATTTGTCTTCCAACTGACCCAATGCAAACTAGATTTAAAACCAATCATTTAAAGCCCAAAACTATTCTTAACCTCTTTCATCATAATCTTACTTCTGACCCCACTACCTATGTGGAAGCTGCTAAAGTGGACCATTGGCGTACTGTCATGTCTCAAGAATTTCAAGCACTTCAATCGTAAGGTACATGGGATCTCATCCCTCCTCAGCCAAATCAAAATATTATTGGATGTAAATAGATGTTTTGCACTAAGTACCTAGATGATGGTATTGTTGCTCGGTATAAAGCTAGACTAGTCGCCTAGGGATTCAATCAAGAATATGAATTGGACTACACATAAATATTCAGTCCTGTAGCCAAAATACTAACCGTTCATATCCTTCTTGTTGTTTCCCCTCATCACCACTAGCCCATCCATCAGATCGATGTATCCAATGCCTTTCTTCATGGTAACATAAATCACACCGTCTATATGAAACAACCTATGGGTTTCAAAGGCACCACACACCCCACCTATGTGTGCCGCTTGAAAAAGGCTCTCTATGGGCTTAAGCAATTACCACGAGAATGGTATTCTACCCTCTCGGGCTACTTACAAACTCGAGGATTCACTTTCAGCTCTTCAGATACTTCGCTCCTCATTTATAAAAAAAATGGAATTTTTATGTAGTTTCTAGTCTACGTTGATGAAATTCTCCTTATCGGCAACTGCAATAAAGCCATTCAAACTCTCCTTCAAAACCTCAAATATAAATTTACCATGCATAACCTTGAATCTCTCTCTTAATTCTTAGGCATCCAAGTTGTTCATACATCATATGGTTTATATCTAAATCAAAATTGCTTCGCACAAACCATCTTATCGTGGGCGGGGCAAGCTAAATTGTAAAGCCGGTTTCCACACCTTGCCAACTAAAAACTACTTCCAAACATATCAATTCTGATGCCTTATCTAATCCCACCTTATATCAACAACTTGCGAGATCACTTCAATATCTCACCTTAATAAGACCCCAACATCTTGTTCGCCGTCAATAAGGTTTGTCAACACATGCAAAATCCTCTAATTATTCATTTTGATGCTCTTAAATGTCTTATGAGATACATTCAAGGCACCTTACATCTTGTTATTACCTCTTTTTTTTTGCAATTGAAAACTCAACTTACACTACTATGGGGACTTCTATTGGGCTGGGACTATACTGATCGCGAATCCACTATCGGATATTACAATTTTCTGTGCTCATCCCTTATCTCATAGAGTGTCAAGAAACAAAATGTTGTTGCTCGTTCATCCACCAAAGCCTAGTGCCAGGCTCTAACCTTTGCTACTGCCAAAGACATTTTGTTACGACGCTTACTTCAAGAATTCAACTGTCATCAACCTACTGCTACACCTCTTCTGCATGATAACACATAAACTATTGTATTAGCCAATAATCCTGTCTTCCACGCTCATATAAAACATATCGAGGTGGATTGTCATTACATGGGAAACTACATCAAAGACAAGGCCATTCAAGTTCATCACATCTCCACTAAATATCATCTCATTGATCTTCTAACGAAGCCTCTTGCAACTACACAGTTTGAACTACTAACCAGCAAACTGGTTACCTCTCCCGACGCAACAGTTTGAGCGGGCCTGTCAAGATATGCATGCTGAGTCATCGCATATATTTATTGATCTTGATTGACAAGTATCTTGTTGAAAATTGTTCACTATGAATTAGGTTGTTAAACCTAAGCTTATGTCCCCAGCGGCTAACCAAGAGGGGGGGGGGGGGTGAATTGGCAATTAAAAAATTAATTCCTCTTTTTAATTTTTAAACCGAAAAATAAACTTTAATGAGTTTTTATAGAAAATTTTTTTTCAACCACAGTTTTAAAAGTAAAAAAACACAAAAATAAAAAAGGTAGCGGAAAAAAATAAAGACACTAGGTTTATAATGGTTCGGTCAAAAACCAGACCTACATCCACTCCCTAGAGGCACCCTCCGAGTATTTCACTAATACCAATAGTGACTCTCCTTTTGCACCCATAGCAAGGTGGAGAAGCTTTAACAAAAACTCTTTCCACCACTACCCGGTGCAGCAGAGAACCGTCGTCCTTTTATATTATCCCTAGTGCTTGCAGAGAACCTTCGTCCTTTCACACTCTTCTAGTGTGGGCAGAGAACCCTTCATCCTTTCACACTCTCCAAGTGTGGGTAGAGAACCCTTCGGCTGTTCATACTCTCCAAGTGTCGGCAGAGAATCGAATCTCCTTGACAGATCTTCTCACAAAGAATTCTAGAAGGAAGAGAGAAAAGAGTGAAGTAATCACAAACCAAGAGTAAATACTCTTACCTTTGAGTACCAAGTGAAACCTTCATGCTTTAATGGCAAGAAATCTCCTTCAAAAACACTCTCTCACCCTCTCTCCTTGACTCTTCTTTTAATAGGCATGAAGATCAGTAAGCAAAAAGATTATATGGCAGTTTAGTTTTGACTATTTATAGGAAAGACACAAAAAACTGTCCAAAAACTAAAAATTTTCAAGTCAATACTAATTGGATCGTCCCGTACGATCGTGGATCATCTTGGATGATTTTACTTAAATGCGTTGGAAACGAACCTAACGTATATGGGTATGAAATGACTTCGTACACACACATCGTCCCATACAAAATAGGTTCGTCCGGTACGAACGGTTATTCCATAGGTCGGTTCCCAAAAATTGTAGAATGACGCTTTATTTTCAGAGTCGGTTCACTTCGTCCTGGGATGAAGTTAAGGTTCATCCGAACGAAAGTTTTACAGAGAGCAAATCGTCCTAGAACGAATACACTTCTTTCTTGAACGAAAATTTTCCAAAGAACATTTCGTCCTGGGGCAAATACACTTCATCCTAGACGATCAGGACTTAGAAAAATTTTCTTCAATTCTTATTCGTTCCAATGCTCTTTAGAGGAGATAATTGATGTGATCGTCCCGTACGAACTATGTTTGTCCTGTATGATCAGAACAAATTTCTCAAAATCTCCTAAGGTGTATGTGTGTATTCACTCAATTACAATCACTCCCTCTCAAATTTAATTCAAAGAAAAATATAAATTTTTAAATACATAAACTATCTCATGCTGAATTTGATTTGAAGTCTTTGTAGCCTGGAGTTTGATTTTCCTGAAATGTACACACAAGAGCAAAAACAACTCTTCCAAAAGGTTTTAGGAGATAACTATACATAAAACAATAATATTTGAAATCATCAAAACTATACAAGTTACAAGAAAGTAAAACATGCAAATAACAACTCTCTTAACAATCTCCCCCTTTTTTATGATAGCAAAACAATTATTGTTTGTATAATTTTCAAATTTAAAAAATCTCCTAAACTCTCCCTGAATTGATGAACACGTGTAAATAATGAGGCATTTTTAGAAATATACACAGATAAAACACACACACACAACGTATACATCAAACACAAAATACAAAACAAAAAAAATAAAAAACAGATCAAACAAAACCAAAGAATATGATACAGATAATTTCTCCCTCTTTTTGACAACAGCAAAAAGTAAAGAAGAAAAAGACTTGAAATGTAAGCAGACATATGAAAATCATTTAATAATTCAATCTTGAAAGTGATTAAAATATGTTATGCAAATAAAATTAAAACGTTAGGAAAAATGATATTAATTCATAGAATTTAAGAAGAGATATAACATTGATAATATAACTAATATATCAAAAGCAAGAGTCAATTTAGACACTAAGATAAAGAAAATCATTGCAAAAAGAATGAATAGAAAACTTGTATATTTTAAATTTCAATATAGAATATAAATGTATAATAGATCAATTTGAATTAAGAGATTAAAAGATAATGGAAAGAAATAATTACCACATGTGGCGCTTTTATTTTTGGGCTTAATTTGTGCCTCTTTTTCTACTTGCGAACCATTGTGCATTCCTTTTGATTTTTGTACATTTGTATATTTTTTCAAGAGTAATTTTGATCTTTCCAAAATCAATAATAAAAAATTTCAAATTTTTCTAAGTGCATAAATATTTATTGATAAGTGAAATATAAAATAAGAAAACATCATAATTGCAATAATAATATTAGAATTAATGTAGTCTAAATAAGAGACATGAAATTGACAATTTTAATTATATCAAGTTATAAGCATAACTTAAATTTAAAAAAAATTAGATTCTCTAATGAGTTTAATTTAGACTTACACTTCAAAGTATAACACTATTAAGATCAAAAATCTAATGATTGTCATAAAGGGTAACACACATTTCAATACAATTAAATCCAAAACACATGAACATATATTGATATCACTAAGAAGATATTACAATTTAAGGTCAGGATATCAATACATAAATAAATCATCTAAAGTAAAAAAAAAAATACAACAAACTTACTTAAAACACATTTAAAACACACACTACAGAAAATACATAAAACTAAGTCCAACAATCACTGAGAAGGACCCTGATCTGGTGGAGGAGGAGGTGCAGCACCAAAGATGTTAAAGTAAGTACTCATCATAAGCACATTGGTACTGATATCATTCATCTTTGTTTAATCCACTTCTAATCCTTATACCCTCACTTAGTTCACCTATAATCAATTCCCTTATGTAGTTTTTTAAAAAATCTCAAATCTCTAGGCAAAAGGTTTTTTTATCTCCAAATTTTCTTCCACATTTTCTTCCAAATTTTCTTCCAAATTTATTTTATCAATCTTTTGGGAGTTAATCTCAATCTCATGTTCTACAATATTTGGCTATTCCATATTTCCTGATTCATCAAATTCAACATGTGTGGACTCCTCAATTACCAAAGTTCTTCTATTGAATACTCTATAAGATTTTCCAACACTTGAGTATCCAACAAAAATTCTTTCATCAGATTTTGGATCAAAATTTTCTAAGGCAGATTTTCCATTGTTATGAATGAACACCTTGCAACCAAAAATATGCAAAGTAGACAAATTAGGCGTTCTTCCTTTTAGCAACTCATAGGATATTTTATTTAGTTTAGATCTCACATTCACCCTATTCATAACATAACATGCAGTGCTAACCGCCTTAGCCCAAAAATATTTAAGAAGTGAGTATTCTGCCAAAATTGCTCTGGCATATTCTATTAATATTATATTTTTCCTTTCGACTACCCCATTCTGCTGAGTGATTCTAGGTGCAAAAAAATTATGATCAATTCCTTTCTCCTTATAAAATTTTTCAAATTTCTCATCTCAAATTCTCCTTCATGATCACTTTGTATAGAAATAATTTCACACCCTAGTTTTGTTTGAATCTAAGTTGAAAAGTTTTTAAATTTCTCAAATGATTCACTCTTATGAAATAGAAATCTAACCCATGTGAATCTTGAGTAATCATCCATAATCACAAATCATATACCTTCCCTTCTAGACTCACATTTCCAACATGTCCAAAAAGATCCATATGCAAATCTCTAAAGGTTTACTAGTTCTAAGATCCTTATTGAACTGAAAAGAGGACTTCACTTACTTTCCTAATTTACATGCATCACGAAGGTGGTCCTTAGTAAAGTTTAGTTTATGTATACCTCTCACTAAGTTCTTTTGGGTAATCCTTCTAAGATTTTTCATACTAGAATGACAAAATCTTCTATGCCAAAGCCATGACTCATCAGATACAGTTTTCAAACAAAAAGCAGTAGGATATTGAATATAATTCAAGTCTAGCATATACACATTATTTATCTTTTTACCATTCAAAATATCTTTACCATTTAGGCTTAATATACAGCTAGTAGGAAAAAAATTCACACAATATCCTTTATCACATAGCTGGCTTATACTTAACAGGTTATGCTTTAAGCCTTCTACTAATAACACATTCTCAATGTAAAACTTATTAAGATTTCCAATCATACCTGATCCAACCACCTTCTTTGTGGTGTTATCTTCAAATGTAACCTCGCCTCCACTCCTGGCTTAAGTGAGAGCGACCCTACAAAATTATCAAATGTTAGACCTGATAACTCAAACAAGTTTGGAATCTTCTTTTGGAAATTTATAATCAGATGCATGTATGATATGTCTAGATTTATGCATCTTAGGTCTCCACACTAAATAAGTTTTTATCTTAAAAGTACAGGTATGAGCTATATGTCCAAACAATCCACAATTATTATATTTTACTTTTGGAAATGGTTTCCTAAGTCTTCTAACATTCTTCTGTCTATTCAGGGATTGCATAAATTTAGGATACATAATAGGCTAGTAAAATCTTCAAGTTTATGGGGTATCCTATTATTCTCGAGAGCTTTTATCGTTAACTTGTAAAATAAATTCATATCTTCCAAAATTTAATTTGTATAATTTGATCTATAAATTTTGCTCTCTGATTCATCCTTAAAATTTTAAAATCATTTTCAAGTTCAGCATAGGATGATTTTAAATTTTCATGTTCTTTATTCAAGTCATCAAACCCATCAAGTAATTTCATGTGGTTGTCATCAATTAAAGCATGATCTTTCCTAAGGATTTCATATTCCTTTTGTAATTCATAAAACTCTAAACTTAGATTAACATGCATTTTCTTTATTTTCCTATATGCATCATGCATGTGCTCAGAAACTTTAAAAAGTTCATCATAGGTTAAATCACATACCTCTTCTTGACCTGATTGATCAAGATAATCGGCCATTAAGCACAAATTAGTGACTTCTTCTTCCTTCTTAGTCTCTGAAGAATCTGAAGCTGAGTCTGCCCAGAAGGCTCTTTGAAACTTCTTCTTTCCCTTCTTTACAATTAGTTTCTCCTCTATCTTCTCCTTTCTATGAGTAGCTTTGAGTTTTGGGCAATCAGTCTTAATATGACCAGGTTTCTTGCACTCATAGCAAATCACTTCATTTGAAACATTGGCATTTATATTAAATTTACCTCTATTCCAATGCTGGCATCTCTTCTGCTTCCTCTTTAGAAAGCTTCTGAATTGTCTAGTCATTAATGCGATGTCGTCTTCATCCTTAGTTTGTGAGTGTTCACTCTCAGCCTCTTCCATATTTAGTGTTATGTTCTTCTCCTTTCGTGGTTCACCTGCATCAATCTTTCTTAGGCCAACTCCTTGCTCGTAAGCAATTAGCGAACCAAGAAGATTACAAAATAGAGTAAATGCTTAGATCTTTAGACTCTGTAATTGCAGTAATTTTAGCATCATAAGCAGTAGGAAAACAACAAAGAATTTTGTTAACCATTTCAACATTCGTTAGTTCCCTACCTAGTGCATGCAAAAAGGTGACTATTTGTGTGAATCTTGTGTACATATTAGAAATGGATTCATTTGGTTTCATGCAAAATAGTTCATAATCATGCAACAAGATATTAAGTCTAGATTGCTTAACCTCATTAGTCCCCTCATAGGTTATATATAAAGTCTATCACAAATGTCCTTTTCCTTTTGCATGTGGAAACCCGCTTATAGTCTTTTGATTTTAAAGTACAAAAGAAACTATTCAAGCATTTAGCATTTAGTTGTGCTAAGTCACGTTCTTCTACTGTCCAATCAGCAAAAAGGATTTCAACTCTAACTCCGTCAACTAATCTAGTTAGTTTTGTATACCCTTCCTGAACTAAGTTCCACATACGATAATCAAGTGACTGTAAAAATGTAGACATGCGTGTTTTCAAAAAATCAAAAGGTATATTATTGAACAGTGGAGGTCTAGTTATAAAGTAGCCCTCAAGTGTATTTTGGTTTCCAAATATAGGCATCTACATTAATCAAAAAGTAATTTAAACTTATAGTTTTGAAACAGAGCTCTGATACCACTTGTTGAAACCCGTTCACTTTGAATTAGGTTGTTAAACCTAAGCTTATGTCCCAGCGGCTAACCAAGAGGGGGTGAATTGATAATTAAAAAATTAATTCCTCTTTTTAATTTTTAAACCAAAAAATAAACTTTAATGAGTTTTGTAGAAAATGTTTTTCAACCACAGTTTTAAAAGTAAAAACATAAAAATAAAAAAGGCAGCGGAAAAATAAAGACACGAGATTTATAGTAGTTCGGTCAAAACCAGACCTACATCCACTCCCTAGAGGCACCCTCCGAGTATTACAATAATACCTATAGTGACTCTCCTTTTGCACCCACAGCAAGGTAGAGAAGCCTTTATAAAAACTCTTTCCACCACTACCCGGTGCGGCAAAGAACCGTCATCCTTTTAGACTATCCACAGTGCTGGCAGAGAACCTTCATCCTTTCACACTCTCCTAGTGTGGGTAGAGAACCCTTCGTCCTTTCACACTCTCCTTGAGAGGGTATAGAATCCTTCATCCTTTCACACTCTCCAAGAGTGGGCAGAGAACCCTTCAGCTGTTCACACTCTCTAAGTGTCGGCAGAGAACCGGATCTCCTTGACAGATCTTCTTACAAGAATTATATAAGGAAAAGAGAAAAGAGTGAAGTAATCACAAACCAACAGTAAAGACTCTTACCTTTGAGTACCAAGTGAAACCTTCATGCTCCAATGGCAATTAGAAATCTCCTTCAAACACTCTCTCATTGACTCTTCTTTCAATAGGCACGAAGATCCGTAGGCAAAAAGATTATCTGACAGTTTAGTTTGGACTATTTATAGGAAAGACACAAAAAATCATCCAAAAACTACAAATTTTCAAGTCAATACTAATTGGATCGTCCCGTACGATCGTGGATCGTCCTGGACAATTTTATTTAAATGCGTTGGAAATGAACCTAATATATATGGGTACGAAATGACTTCGTACACACACATTGTCCCGTACAAAATAGGTTCGTCCTGTACGAAAGGTTATTCCATAGGTCGGTTCCTAAAAACTGCAGAACGACACTTAATTTTTAGAGTCGGTTAACTTTGTCTTGGGACGAAGTTAAGGTTCGTCCGAACAAAAGTTTTACAGAGAGCAAATCATCCCGGGATGAATACATTTCATCCTGGACAATAGTACTCCAGAGAGCAAATCGTCCTGAAATGGATACACTTCGTTCTTGAATGAAAATTTTCCAAAGAATATTTCATCCTCGGAAAAATACACTTTGTCCTGGACGATCAGGACTTAGAAAAATTTTCTTCACTTCTTGTTCGTTCCATTGCTCTTTAGAGGAGATAACTAATCTCATCATCCCGTACGAACTATGTTTGTCCTGTACGATCAATACAAATTTCTCAAAATCTCCTAAGTTGTGTGTATGTTCACTCAATTACAATCACTCCCTCTCAAATTTAATTTAAAGAAAAATACAAATTTTTAAATACACAAAGTATCTCATGCTGAATTTGATTTGAAGTCTTTGTAGTATGGAGTTTGATTTTCCTGAAATGTTAGTACACACAAGAGCAAAAACAACTCTTCCAAAATGTGTTAGGAGATAACTATACATAAAATAATAATATTTGAAATCATCAAAACTATACAAGTTGCAAGAATATAAAACATGCAAATAGTAACTCTCTTAACATATCTTACTTTTATTAGCTAAGTCTTTGTTTTATTATCTATATAAATTTGTTGTTGAAAAAAATTTGTATATGAATGAAATGCAATTTATGATTTAATAATACTTGTACTGAGAACTACCTAAGACGGACAGGAGCTCATTTTTCACCCTAGCCTCCTCCCCTTTATTTTTCCCTAGCCACCTTTTTCTGGACTGCCACCAGCCTTCGCCCGTGGCACCGCTCGCTCATCACCTCATGGATTCCACCTCCTCTCTTCATTTCCCCCCGCTTGGCTCCTCCTTCGTGTCCCTTCCCGCAACTCTGCATCTCCTGGATCATCTCTGAACCAACATCATTTCCACTCCAGAAATTTATGTGCCCTCTATAATGGTCTCTCTTATAAAATGCCTAAAGATGTTGTGCCCTTTAACAAAGTTTCACTGATGCAACTGGTATGGAATGGAATCTCTCATTAGTTAGGTATTCTGTTGGTTAAACATCCCTATTACGAATCTCTACTTTCTACTGCTAAGAGGGTATGAAAGCTCAAATGTACTTTCAGCTTATTGCACTTAGCGATGGATTTTTCCTTTTCAAATTTTCCAATGGATAAGACTATGATATGGTATGGTCTAAAAGGAGCATGTTTTTTTTCATGGTAAACCCTTTATCTTTCAAAAATGGACAAAAAATTTTCACCCACCCAACCAGAGAAAACTTCACAATTGTACCTATCTGGGTTAGAATTCATGACTTACTCTTGGTGTGTTGGAATTTTGAAGGGATCTCCAAAATAGCTTCCAAAAATTGGGATACCCATTGTTGTTGATGCATTAACTTCCGCTAAAACTAGGCTTATATATGCTAGAATATGTATACAAGTCTCCATCACCTCTTCCTTTCCTAAAATAGTTCTGATTGCTATAAAAGAAGATATTTTTAAGCTTAAGGTTCACTATGAATGGAAACCTTCACCATGCTCATCTTTTAATTCCCTGGTTCATCCCTCATCACTCTGCCCCTCAAACCCCAAAACTCTACAGAATCAGAAAATCTCTTACAGAGGCCGCAGTACATCCCGTCAACCTCGCAGGAAACAGTCTTCCCGTCCTCCACCTTCACAGGGGAAAACCTCCACTGAGGCATCTGCCTCATTCCAGGCTATTCAAAAAATTCCTACCTTAACCCAATCTACTGAGAACCCCGCCAGCTCCTCTCTTGTATTTGTTCCTCCCAAAGTCAATAACCTTAGTATCCAGACAAATCCTGATAAGAATTCAATTCAAGAGGTGGCTTTGGAATCTAACTCCATTAGCTCCCTTAATTCTAAACAAAGCCGTATGTGATTGTGCTTGCTGGCTCCCTATTCATCACTATACCCAACCTCAACTCACCTACCGAGGAATGTTCTAGCAACCTGGATACTATTCCAAGTATTATAGGTGATCTTTCTAATATCAAATAAAAAAAATAATTTTTCTTCTCTCCAAAATTGTGAAGAGCAAATCCAAATTCCTGGGGATGCAACTGAGAGCTCTTACACTGAACCCCCTCACTCTTCTAACTCAAAAAAGCCAAATCTGCCAGGGGTAAAGGATCTAAAAAGCCTCCCACACCCACTTCCAAATCCAAATGATTAATCTCGCCATAGCAGTGTGGAATATCATAGGATTTAACTCCTCTTATAAGGTATTTGTTTGCAAAAATCTGAAACAAACTCTCCGGCTGGATATGCTATGCATTCTGGAATCTTGAATTCAAAACTCTTCTCTTGAGCAACCCTTCTTTCGAAACCAACATAGGATTTTTGATGTGGAGGATACCTGTAACAATTTTCATTGCTTGGTGCCAGCAGGATCTGGGTAAAATGGGCGCCTGATAAGATTTCATTTCAACCTACTTTCATCTCTTCCCAAATGATAACTGGCAACATTATTTATGGAATCATTAAGCCATTTTTGCTCTCTATTATTTATTTTTCTAATAATCAGAAAGAGAGAAAAACCCTCTAGGAGGTCATAAAAACTCTTACTTCGTTGAAGAAAACTCCTTGGATCATTATGGGAGACTTTAAATGTTGTTAGTTCCCTTCTGACAAGCTGGGAGGTAATGCTCTTCATCAAAATCAACTTAGTGATTTCAATGGTCTCATTTTTTATGCTAATCTCAAAGATTTGGCATCTGTTGGTCCCTCCTACACCTGGTTTAATCAGAGAACTATTAATCCCATTCATATTAAGCTTGATAGAATGCTTGTAAACGATGATTGGATGGAGGCCTATCCTAACTCTCACTATGTGGTTAAACCTCCTAAATGCTCTGATCATTGCCCCATTATCCTTATGCCTTGCCATAAGAAAGTCACTCATCATAGATTTCTTTTCAAAAATTATTGGATTAAATCCAAAGATTTTTGGTATCTACTTCTCT
The DNA here is from genome assembly GCA_019514585.1 of Dendrobium officinale. Classification (NCBI taxonomy): domain Eukaryota; kingdom Viridiplantae; phylum Streptophyta; class Magnoliopsida; order Asparagales; family Orchidaceae; genus Dendrobium; species Dendrobium officinale. The sequence continues at coordinate 69,066,150 of CM033683.1, read as the reverse complement.
CCATTTTCACTGGGAACTTTAGAGAGCAGCCTTTTGTTGCTCTTTGCTCTTGCTTAAGAAACTAAAGCTTGCCATTAAAGGCAAAGACTGGGCAAATTCAAAACTTATGGCTGATCAACTGAACTCTTTGTATGCAAAGCAAGATTCTTGTATTAGCCTTTTGAACTCGGGTTGTAATATTGATGAGGTATCTTTGTCTCTTAAAAGCATTAATCAGCAAGTTGATGATGTCTCTTCTCTTTGGCTATCCTAGATATTTCAAAGAGAAAAAATCAAATGGATTTCAAATGGCGAAGATGATCTTAAATTTTATATTCAAAGATCCATTTGAGGAAGAATTATAAAAGTACTGTAATCTCTCTCTCCATGGCCAATACCACCAATTCCTATAAAAATGCAGTCAATGATGCTATCAATCATTATCACGGGCTTTTCAATCCTACTAGCTGGTAGGCTTTTGACATCAACCATTTTCTGGTGGGTACTTCTATTCCTCTTGAATATCTTTCTTCTCCGACCATTCCTTTTTCAGAGGCTAAAACTAAAAAGCGGTTTTCTCTAGGGCCTCCCACTCCACTCTGGGTTTAGATGGTTTTAACTTTGAATTCTACAAAGCTACTTGGTTGGTGACGAGACCTATTGTATGCAAAGCTGTCAAGTCTTTTTTATCACAATGCATACATTCCTCGTGCAGCTAAAGCTATTTCTATTACTCTCATTCCAAAGACTAGACCTGTCGAGACTATCATTGATTTTCGTCCTATTGCCTTGTGTAATACAATCTACAAAAATTATTGCAAAAATTCTTGCTACTAGGATGAAACCCTTTTATGCCTTTTATCATTCAAGGTAATCAGTCTGGGTTCATTCATAAAAGGATCTCCACAGATAATGTAATCCTAGCCCGTGAAATCCTTTTTCATTCTAGAAAATATGCTAAGCTCAATCTGATGTGCGCCAAACTGGACATAAAAAAACTATTGATAGTATGTCAAGAGATTTTTCTCATTGCAAGACTTGCTCAAAAAGGCTTTCCTAATTTGTTTATTAAATGGATCTTCGCTTGCATTATGGATGTATGGTTTTCCTTATACATTGATGGCGCTCTTAACGGCTTCTTCCCCTCCACTATTGGGCTAAGGCAAGGGTGCTCCTTAAGCCCCCTACCTTTTCTGCATAGTCATGGATGCTTTATTATGCCTATTAGATAATCCTGTTAATAGGGAGATTTTTAAGGCTCCTCAAGTTGCTGGAAATAAAATTTCCCACCTTATGTATGCCGACGACCTTCTCCTCTTTGGTAGAGCAGACATTCCAAATTATGGTATTATTCGTAAGTTTCTTGATAAATTTTCTGAAGCCTCGGGTCTGAAAGTTAACTTTGGGAAAAGCTCTATCATTTTACTTGCCAATTGTCACTTTGCTGATAATATCAGTGCTATTATTAATATCCCTCCTATTTAAGGCCATAAAACCAAAATTTATTGTTAAATAAATACACAACTCCCCTTGACCTATTGGTTGAAAGTTTAGGCTTACAACTAAGAGGTCCAAGGTTCGAGTCCATATATATGCATTGTGTGTGTGAGTTTACCTTAAATGACCTAATAATGTCTAAAAAAAAAAATAAATCTAAAAGGACAAACGCCAGATATAGAGCCTTTATTTTAAATATATATATATCTATATACTAAGAGCGAGACCTAAGTTGTAGGCATGGGAAGGAGGGAAGGCTTGGAGAGTACGAAGCATTAACACTTTCACGAGAAAAGCAAGTAAAGATCTGGCTTTTGGGAGTGGGGTCTGTCCTACTTGATGAGCTGAGCGGTGGGATGGAGAGGCAAGGGCAGCGTACCTGCGGATCGGGTCGGGTAAATTACGGCCTTTTGTGGTCTAAGCCTTCACAAGCAGTCTACTTTGGGACATAAAGTGAGGGTAAAACGGTAAAGTTTTATTATAGCTTGGGAATGGAGAGGACATGGCTAGACTATGTATGCGTGGAGTCATGGCTAAGGCGGTGCTTTGTTCTCCATTCAGAGGACCAGCATTAATTTGGCGTGACCAGAAGAATAATGATGCTTCGCCATTTTTGTCTTGGAAGTTAAGGATTTTCAAAGCGCTTAATTTAAATATTTAATCAATCAAACTTATATATATATTAAAGAAAATATGAGGGCTTAGCCCAATTTAGAGAGCTTGTATTTTTAACAATAAATTTTGGTTTTAGGGCCTTAAATAGGAGGGATTATTCCGTGTAAAGTTTTAATCGGAGTTGTGTACGAATTCTATTAACATGCATAATAAAAGCATAAATATTATGCACACTACATTTTTACTGTCCACACTCACAAAATCCTGACATATTTTCCTTCCAGACTTCGCGCGTAATAATCCTTCTTAAATAGAGGAGTCATGTTAAATGTCAAGTTCAAACCGACTCAATTTTGATCAATTGGAATCCAACTCTTTTAACAAACTTTAAAATATAAACTCGAGCTCGACTGGCTCGCAATCTTAATAAAATGAATCCTAGTTGATAAATTGTTTTAATAAAAAAATGTAACTTGATAGTTATAAAATTTAAATTAGTTATTTTTGGATCAAAATTGGGTTCATAGGTCAATATAGACCTAACTCATTTAATAATCAGACAAAATTCTGAACTGAACTAGACCATTTTAAACAGGCCAATACAAGCCCAAAATTTCCTTATTGAGCTTAGGTCGGGTCATTTCTTGACAACCGTAGTATTAGATATATATGAATATTAATTTGAGATTAAATTCACTTAAAAATTACATTTATAATATTATTTTTATTTACTTAGGGCATTTATTTGATACAAGTGAATTAAATTTTTAAAATTTTGAAAGTAAATTTTAATATTTTTTATTATGAAATTTTCTGGCACTCGAGATTGTCAAGTTCCTTTTTATTTGAATTGAGATGAATCATTTAAATAAATATTAATTTTTAAATATTCGAATAATATGAAGCATATTTATATAATCTATTTAGGATTGATGAATTTATGATTTTTTTTATGAATACTATATAAATATTTTTTTATGGGGCAATTTTATATAAATAAATATATAATTGCATAATTTAAAACTTTTAATACAGAATGAGCAAACGTACAAAACAATAATGCTCTTTTATCGATCTTTATAGCAAATAAATATACAACCCGATTTTACCATTTTTTGACGAGCATTTTAATGAGCGTGGTTTGTATTCTTAAATAATAGCTGTTTAATTTTTTTTTTTTTTGGGTGAAAAAGCTGTTTATTATATAAAAGAAGAAAAAAAAACATGCTATAAATGCAAATTAATTGAATTAAAGTTCTAATAATCATCATTGATTACTAGTATTTATTGTTAATGGTTACCAAATAGCATATTTGGATTTTTAAATTTTTGGATATTATGAGTTTTATATGCTATAAATGCAAATTACATTTTATTAATTATCTATATATTTTGCTTAAATTCAAAGAAATTTAAGAATTATTTGATTTATTCTAACTAAATTTTGATCAAGATATATATATATATATATATATATATATATATATTTTTTGGGAAAAGAGAAATTTCTACGGAATAATATCAAAAATTGTTTCATCTCGACACTTGTTTCCTATATTTATTTCACTTTTGTTTTTCTTAATATTCGATATTTTAATTTTATTATTAATATGACAACAAATAAAAAATAGTAATAGTACTATAATAACATAATTAGTAAGATATGAGTGGGGAATGGGAAAATAACGGTATAATATATTGGAGCCAAACATGTGCTACATCAGTCCTCACTAGCATCAGAAGAGCTCGACTTTGACAAGTCAATTGTAATTGGAGTCATCGGGAGGGTTGTATGGCCAGATATCCCAAGTAGGGGATGTATGATGATTAGCCAGCAATTCCACAGTGTAAGCATTGTCATTAATTTTGGCAATGAACGGAACATGACCAATCTTTTGGCTACTAAATTTTGTGCATGTGCCCAGGGAAAAATGTTCATGATGCATTCGAACCATGATGAGATTGCCTACTTGAAAAAGTTTCTACCGGAGGTGAAAAATCGCATATGTTTTATATGATCGATTTGCCTAGACGAGTTGCAGGCTTACTTCATTAAGCATCTGGGAATAGTTGCTAATGAATTTTGTGGCAATTTCGGACTTGCATTTAGGGAGCATAAAAACATCCAAGGAAAAATTATATAATTTAGTATAAACAATGTTGAAGGGAGACTTACCAGTTGAGCGGTTCCTTATGAAATTGTAGGCACATTCGATGAAGCTTAACATATCTTCCCATTATTTAGGATAATCTTTGACTATACACTGAAGCATATTTCCCAATGTGCAATTAAAAACTTTGGTTTTTCCATCTAGTTGTGGATGATATGTTGAACTATCGTTTCCACAATTCGTGCCAAAAGTGACTTATAAATTTGATGTCCCTATCAAAGGTGAGGCTTTGGGGTACCCCATTTAACAGAACAATTTATTGAAAAAAAAAAAGATGGACAATGTGAAGAGCATTTGAGGTTTTCTTACATGATAAGAAGTGCACCATTTTGAAGAAGCGATTGATGACAACCATGATTCAGTCGTCGCCTCTTTTAGTTTGGGGTAGATCAAGAATGAAGTCTAAGCTAAGGTCTTCCGATATGGAGTTGGGAATTTGTTGTCACGACCCAACCCGACCGGGACGGATCCCGCTCGCATCGGGTCATGAGTGCCTGAACTTTCAGACTAACTGAACTGATTCCAGGATCTGGCTTTGGAATTTGTTTCAGAACTTTCTTCCAAACATTACACACAGAAACAGACACACAGAGCTACTATAAAAATTAATAGACAGCGGAACAGATCATCTATCTTTTTCCTCAAAAGAATCATATGCAAATACAGCTCATGGCTTTCAGACATAAAGAAAAGCAGAACAGAAAAGCCATGACTGTACAAAAATCAAAAAGACAAAAATACCTATACGGAATCAGACTCTGAACTTCTATTCCTGGACTTCCTTCCCTTCCCAGAACCTGAAAATCACGCAGAAAATAAGGATGAGCTACAACAGCTCAGCAAGACAACAAACCTCCAATCAAAATCCTCAGAGTCCACATCAAACACATCAGACAAAAATCCGAATAAAAATCAGAATACGGAACTGACAGAGCAGAACAGAATGAATCAAACCAGAATAGAATAGACAGAAATACATCACATCAGAGCTGACAAAACGTACAGAAATCAGAAATCAAATCATATCAAAACAGACAGAATCAGAATCAGAATACAGATCAGAAATCACAAATCATATCAAAAGTTAGAACAGATTAAATCAGAACAAATATTTCAGAACAGATCTTCCTTCCAGATTTCAGAACTTTCCCTTATATCTCCCTTGTGCATACAGCACCAGAACTTCCCCTTATAGCTCCCTTGTGCATACAGCACCAAAACTTCCCCTTATAGCTCCCAATTGTGCTCATAGCACCAGAACAGAACAGATATACATAATTTCAGAACTTCACAGAACTTCTCACAACTTCCCCTTATAGCTCCCATGTGCTTACAGCACCTTCCCCTTATGGCTCCCAAAAGCATACAAAATCATAACATGTCATTTCAGAACAAATCCGAACAAGTTAAGAAATCGTACGAAAATCCGGCAGCGTAACGGCAGTATACGGAATTTACACAAAATTGACAGAATCAAAATTTTACCAAATTACCACAGAACATTCACAGCAATAATATAAGACTTTTATTCTACTGCCACAACATTTTTAGACATCGTCAAAAATTGCAGTCGAAAGAAAACACCGCGGAATCAAAATTACCCGGTCAAAATTCTCCAGAAAATAATCAAAATGTGCACACTCGGCATTCTCTCTGACTTTTTCCATACACTGATCGTCCCGGGATGATCCCAGATTGGCCCGGACGATCCCTACAGGAAATCATTCCTGTAACTTCTGGACAGAAACTGGAACAGAATTGCACTGATCGTCCCGGGACGATCCAAATCGGCTCGGACTATCCTGGAGCAGATTTGATGTTACAATCTCCCCAACTTCAGAAAAATATCGTCCTCGACATTGTCCAAACAGAACTCAGTCAAAACAAGTACGGGTACGACTTCCTCATGTCCGATTCTTTCTCCCAAGTTGTTTCCCGTGCAGTTCGGTGCTTCCACTGCACAACAACCTATAAGCAGATTTTCCAATCCTTTCAAGAATTTCAAAAGGTCCAATATACCTTGGACTGAGCTTACTCACTCTGCCAAATCTGCTTACACCCTTCATCAGACTGACTTTGACATGCACAAAGTCACCAACTTGAAATTCAACGAATCTATGCTTCCGATTGTAATATTTCTGCTGTCGATCTTGTGCAGCTTTCAACCTTTCTTTAATCAAATCGACTTTCTTAACAGTTTCTTCTACAAAAGTGGCACCCATCTCCAACCTCAGTCAGAGTCAAAGGGGTTCTACACTTCCTGCCATACAGAGCTTCATAAGGTGCCTACCAATATTGGACTGAAAACTGTTATTGTAAGCAAATTCTATCAGAGGAATGTGATCTTCCTAGCTTCCTCCAAAATCTAAAACACAAAGCCTCAACAGATCTTCCAGTACCTAAATAGTCCTCTCAGACTGTCCGTCAGTCTGCGGATGAAAAGCTGTACTGAAATGTAACTTCGTACCCAAACCTTGCTGAATACCTTTCCAAAGTCTGGAAGTAAATCGTCCATCTTGATCAGAAAGAATCACCTTAGGCATACCGTGTAATCTGACAATCTCTTTCACATATACCTGTGCCAATCGATCCACCTGATCGGTCTGCCTGATCGGAAAAAAATGAGCAGACTTCGTCAATCTATCCACAATCACCCAAATGGCATCGTGCCCTTGCCTTGATCGAGAAAAACCCATAGCATAATCCATCGTTACCTCCTCCCACTTCCACTCAGGGATAGGCAACGACTGCAAAAGTCCTCCTAGTCGCTGATGCTCTGCCTTCACCAACTGACAGGCTTCGCATCTAGCAACAAAATCTGCTACATCCTTTTTCATTCCCGGCCACCAGAACAAACTCTTCATATCCCCGTACATCTTACCACTTCCCAGATGAACAGTGTAGCCGGAATGATGAGATTCATACAGAATCTCTTGCCTCAAATCTCCAAACACAGGAATCCACAACCTGTTCTTGCAGAAAATGGTACCAGAATCAGAAATTCGGAGTTCAGGCTTTTTACCAGATTCAATCTGAGCAATAAACGTCGAATAATCAAAATCTAACTTCTGGGCTTCCCAAATCCTTTCTTCTAAAGAATACTGAATGCTCAACTGAGTCAAAACTCCAGAATCTAAACTTCTGGAGGAAATCACTTCCAACTGCAAACGTTCCATATCACGAATCAGGAAATCATCAGAACTGAGCTGAATACCTGATAATCCAGAAGTTTTCCTGCTCAGAGCATCGACTACCACATTAACCTTACCAGGCTGATACTGAATCGTCAGATCGTAGTCCTTGATCAACTCATGCCATCTCCTTTGCCTCAAATTCAGATCATTCTGAGTAAATATGTACTTCAAACTCTTGTGATCTATGAAAATCTCACATCTGACGCCATACAAATAGTGACGTCAAATCTTCAAAGCAAAAATAACTGCAGCCAATTCCAAATAATGTGTCGGGTAATTCTTCTCATGTGGTTTTAACTGTCTCGAGGCATAAGTAATTACCCTTCCATTCTGCATCAGCACACATCCCAAACCTTTCAGTGAAGCATCACTGAACACCTGAAATCCTTCTGTATCTGACGGAAGTGCTAACACTGGAGCTGAAGTCAGACAATCCTTCAATATCTGAAAACTAGCCTCACACTCTGGTGTCCAAACAAAAGCTACTGACTTCTGAGTCAGTCTCGTCAAAGGCGTAGCAATCTGAGAAAATCCTTTCACAAACTTTCGGTAATATCCAGCCATGCCTAAGAAACTACGTACCTCAAATACCGTAGTAGGCCTTGGCCAACCCGCAACAGCCTGAATCTTCTAGGGATCAACAGAAATACCTTCATCGCTAACCACATGCCCTAGAAATGAAATGCTCTTCAGCCAGAATTCACACTTGGAGAACTTAGCATACAACTGATGCCGTCTCTGAGTCTCCAATACAATACTCAAATATCTGGCATGATCATCCTCAGAAGCAGAATACACCAGAATATCATCGATGAAGACGATCACAAACTGATCCAAATACTCCTTGAACACTCTGTTCATAAGATCCATGAAAATAGCAGGTGCATTGGTTACCCCAAAAGGCATAACCAAGAACTCGTAGTGTCCGTACCGAGTACTGAAAGCTGTCTTCACCACATCAGCTTCCTTTACCTTCACCTGGTAGTATCCAGATCTCAAATCAATCTTCGAAAACACAGAAGAACCAAAAAGCTGGTCAAACAAGTCGTCAATTCGTGGTAAAGTATACTTGTTCTTGATCGTGACTTTATTCAAATCTCTGTAGTCAATACACATACGGAGTGTTCCGTCCTTCTTCTTCACAAACAACACAGGTGCTCCCCAAGGAGAAATACTAGGACGAACAAATCCTTCTTCTTCACTAACTCCTGAAGCTGAACTTTCAACTCAGAAAGTTCTTTCGGTGCCATCCTGTACGGAGCTTTTGATATCGGAGCTGTACCCGGAAAAATATCAATAGAGAACTCCACATCTCTATCCGGAGGTAAACCAACCAACTCCTCAGGAAAAACATCTGCAAACTCCCGTACCACTGGGATATCAGAAACAGAACCCACATCCAGGTTCATATCCCGCACCGAAGCCAAAAATACTGGACAACCCTTCTTCCACATTCTTCTCACTTCCAGTACAGAAATCAGGCAAGAGAGAACACCTCGTAAGCCTTGGAATACACATCTCTCTCATGATATAAGCAAGCTCACTTGCTTCTTCGAACAGTCAATCTGGGCCTCATACAAACTCAGCCAATCCATGCCCAAAATCACATCATACAAAAAAATCGGCAACAAAATCAGACTTGATTTCCACTTCTTACCAGTAATCTCAGTCTCACAAAAACAAAACTTCCGAGCAATCAAATTACTTCCAGCCGACAAAATCACAGAAAGAGAAACCGGCAACAAAATCGAGTCCAGATGCAAGGCATCAAAACAACGCTCGGACAAAAATGAGTGACTGGCTCCAGAATCAAACAAAACACGACAATGTTGATCAGAAATGTAAATCGTACCTGTCACCACTTCCGGAGCATCTCTAGCCTCCTGCTGACTCAGACTGTACACTCGTGGCTGAACTGGAGCTAGAGCTGAAGCAACAGAACTACTCGGCAGAGAGAGCCTCTCACTAATAGTAGGTGGTCTCCGTGGTACAGAACTCGAACCACCACCTCTACCAGAAAATCCCTCAGACACAGGGTGTGGAGGAACAGTCCTCGGTCTTCCTGTTGAATCGGCAGGTCTAACAAAGTTCTCAGATCGAAACTCAGATCGTCGATCAAACCCAGCCTGTGGACACTTTGCAATCCGATGTCCTGGCTGACCACATCTGAAGCACTAACCAGTCATCCTATAGCACTGGCCAAAATGTCGTCGTCCACAACTCTGGCACACAAGTGCCCCACTAACAGATCCAGAGATGGTCGTACTGGGCGTAGCAGTACCAGAAAATCCTGACTGTCCACTCCTCCTGGAGTCTCCAGAACCAGAAATAAATCTCCTCTTGCCAGAGGAACTACTGCTCGAATCACCTCCAAACCTCTTCCTACTCGCAGTCTACCGCTGCTGAGTAGCCATCAGATCGTTCTCTATCAGACGAGCTCTCTGCACAAGCTCAGAGAAATCAGAAATGTGAAAGGGTACCAGGGGCTGTCTCAGACTGTCTCGTAGTCCCCTCAAAAATTGGTAGCACTTCGCAGCAGAAGTACTCACTAGCTGCGGAGCATATCGGGCTAAGGCAGTAAACTTTGCCTCATACTGCATCACTGTCTTGCTTCCCTGAACCAGCATCAGAAAACTCTCCTGCATATGCTGCACGGTAGATGGGGGAACAAACCAATCTCGGAATGCCTCAGTAAAACTCTTCCCAAGTAATCAAAAAATTTTCTTTTAAGGTTAGTAGAAAAATGTTTTTCAACCACAGAGTTGAGTTGGTAAAACTGAAATTTAAAGTGCGGAAACGGAAACGTAAAAGCTGTAAAGTAAATGACACCAGATTTATAGTGGTTCGGTCTATAACCAGACCTACATCCACTCCTCAGAGGCGCCCTCTGAGTATTGCACTAATACCAATAGTGACTCTCCTTTTGCACCCACAGCAAGGCGGAGAAGCCCTTACAACACACTCTTTTCACCACTCCCCGGTGCGGCAGAGAACCGTCCTTTCCTTTTACACAAAACCCAGTGTTGGGCAGAGAACCGTCGTCCTTTCACACCCTCCAAGTGTAGGCAGAGAACCTTCGTCCTTTCACACTCTCCTAGTGTGGGCAGAGAACCCTTCGGCTGTTCACACTCTCCAAGTGTCGGCAGAGAACCGGATCTTCTTGAATGATCTTCTCACAAGAATCTAGAAGGAAGAAAAGAAAAAGAGTGAAGAAATCCAATTTCACAAGTAGAGACTCTTACCTTAGCAATCCAAGTGAAGCCTTCTCGCTCCAGTGGTAGGAATCCTCCTTTGAATGCTCTCTTCCACTCTCTCCTTGGCTATTCTCTCAATAGGCACGAAGATCAAATGACAAAAAGATTGGGTGGCAGTCTAATTTGGACTATTTATATAAAAGACAAGTGAAACCGCCCAAAAACTGCAAATATTCAATTCTGTACGCAGTGGATCGTCCGGTACGATTCTGGATCGTCCTGGACGATTTTACTTAAACGATCTGAAACGACCCAATTTGTATATGTGTACGAACTGACTTCGTACAGCTGATCGTCCTGTACGAACTTGGTTCGTCCAGTACGAACGGTTATTGCAAGGTCGGTTCTAGAAACTGCTGAAAACTGTTCTAAGTCGGTTTATCGTTTGAACGAAAATGTGATCGTCTGGACGAAAATTTTCCAGAGAGCTGATCGTCCTGGACGAATATTTATTTCGTCTGGACGAACTTTTTCCAGTGAACCCATCGCCTGGGACGATGATTTGTTTTCGTTCGGGACGAAAAAATTTCCAGAGAGAGCTGATCGTCCTGTACGATATTTATTTTCGTCTGTACGAAAATTTTTCCAGTGAACCCATCACCTCGTACGATGGTCAAAATTCGTCTGGACGAAAATTATCCAGAGAACCCATCGCCTGGGACGATGATAAATTTCGTCCTGGACGAATAGGACTTAGAAAATTTTTTCAAAGCAAGTTCCTATTCGTTCCAAGTGTTCTATAGGAGATAACTGACAGATCGTCCAGTACGATAAATATCGTCCTGTACGATCAGTATAGAATTTCAAGATCTCCTTATTTGTGTGTGTGTGTGTGAGATTTTATTCACTCAATTACAATCACTCCCTTTCAAAATTAATTAAAAAAAAAAAAAAAAAAACATCAATTAAACAAAATATCTCATGTTGAATTTGAATTGAAGTTTTCGTAGTCTGGAGTCTGATTTTCCTGAAATGTTAGTACACACAAGAGCAAGTGCAAATCTTCTGAAATTGTTAGGAGATAACTATACATTTGAACAATAATGTTTGGAATCATCAAAACTACATAAGTTGCATAAATATAACTCATTCAAATAGCAACTATTCAAACAATCTCCCCCTTTTTGATGATGGCAAAACAATTATTATTAGTATGGTTTCAAGTTAAAACACATCTTTTATCTCCTAAACTCCCCCTGAATTTATGAGTACATTAAAATAAGGAGGCATTAAAGAACAATATTTAAACGACAAAAAATTTTTATTTTTTCAAAAATTTTAACACAAACTTGCAACACAAAAACTTGCAAACAAAACATACCACAAACACAAACATACACAAACAAATAATAATTCTCCCCCTTTTTGACAGCAACAAAAAGTGAAGAAGAAATAGACAAGAAATGTAAGTAATTGTATGAAAATTCATTTGAATATTTAATCTAAATGGTGATTGATATAAGGTATGCAATTTTCAACTAAAAACATTAGGTCAATCATAGAAATTCAGGAGATTTAAAAACTGATATAACATTGTAAGTAAGAAGAATTTAGCAAAGACATGATTCAATTTAGACATTTCAATATAGAAAATCATTACAAGAGAGATGAAGAAAAAAAAAATTCTATATTTCAAAATTCAAAAGAATATAAATGAACATAAGATCAATTTGAATTAAGAGATTGAAAGAATTTGGAAAGAAGAGAATTACCACATGTGGCGCTTTGCGCATCTTTTTCAAACTTTTGAGCACATTTTTGTGCATCTATTGATATTGAGTTGTTTTTTTGTGCCTCTTTTTCATATTTGCGAACCATTGCGCATTTCTTTTGATTTTTGTACTTTTTGTACAATTTTCAAGAGTAATTTAGACCAATTCTTTCCAAAATCAATAATCTAAAATTTCAAATATTTCTAAGTACATAAATATTATTTGAACAAGGAAATACAAAATAAGTAAACATCTAAATTGCAATAATAATTTTAACTTTGATGTAGTCTAAATGAATAGACATGAATTTAAAAATTCTAATTACAACAAGTTATAAACAACTTTTAAACTTAGAAAGACTAGATTTTCTAATGTAGATAATCTCAAATTACGATCTAATTTAAGCACGATGAAGATTAAATAATACTAATGAAATTCATAAAAATTAACCACATTTCAATAACAAATCAATACTGAAACAAGTGCGAAATGCATTGATTTATATGAAAGGATTACATTTCACAAAAATTAAACACAACATAAAGTACAAGACACAACATTAAACAAAAAACACTAACAAAAACATTAACAAAACAAGACATAAAAAAAATGAGAAACAAAACAACAACACAACAAAAATACAACACAAGAACAACAAAAAAACACATAAAATCATCTCTACTGTTCTGGAGGAGGAGGAGGAGGAATGCCACCGAAAAGGTTAAAGTAGGAGGCCATCAACATTACATTGGTATTGATATCATGTACTTCATTTCTAATAACACCAATGTCATGTTGTTGCTGCACAAGTTGAGCATCAAATTGATCAAATCTTTGATCAATATGAGTCTCTAATCGATCAAAAATCTCTCAATCAGATTCTGATAATCTGACTGAGGTGCAGAGGTATGCTCTCCTTCTTCTTCTTCTTCTTCTTCTTCTGAAGCACTGTCATGTGCTCTCCCTTTATCTTTTCCTTCCTTGAAGAGCAGTCTAAATGATGCATTGTTATAGTAAACTGGCTCTTCATATTCCTCATCAGGATGCACTATATTGTATTTCTTCTCCAAAATGTAAGTAATCAAGTGCCCTAATGAAATGTTCTTCTTCTTCTTCTGATCAGCATGTCCTATTTCTGAAAGCCCATAGATATGATCTATGATGAGTTGGGCTTCATCAATAGGATGTCTTGACATGATTAAAAAGGTTAGACAAGAAAGGAGAGGAGTGATGTTAATCCTATCACCAGCTTTAGGAATAATTGAGGATCTAAGGATATGCTGGATGATTCGGGCATCTTGAGTCATACCTGAGACTCTAGCAACATGATTGTCAATTGCATTTCCTCTAATTATGTTATTGATTTGAAACCATTTGAAAGAGTTTTCTGACATTAGGGTGTGGGCTCTATATCCCTCAGTTCTTAAGTTTAAAAATGCACCAAGATCGTGCTTGGTGATCTCAACCTTCTTCTTAAAAAAAAAAAGAACTAATGATAGAGTGGTCAGAATTGAAACTCATGTTGGCAAGGAAGTAATGGTAGGTTTGTTTGTTGTAGAAGTGGACGAGAGAGAAAGAATGAACTGAAATTGGGTTGAGGCGAAAAGGTGCATTACCCGATATTTCAACTCTGCTGGGATAAGAATGCGAGACGGAGTGATTTTTGCAGAGGCAAAACGAGGAAAAGATTCCTCATTTTCTTTAGAAAGAAAGTTGTCTGGGGCATTCCTATTGGGTTTCTTCACCAAAACCTTTTGTCTCTTGCTAGAGGAGGCCATTGTTGATTTGATGTTGAAAGGGATTGAGAAAGAGATTTGAAAGTGTGATTTTCAAGTTTGAAAAGCCTTCATATTTAAAGGAAAACGATACTTTCGTCCTGGACGAAAATATTCGTCCTGGACGAAACATAATAGTTCGTCTGGACGAAGTAGGTTCGTACAGACGATCCAATTCGTCCAAAATGTAACGGCTTTTCGTATTCAACACAACTTACGATGCGTCCCTTCGTACAGGCTTTTTGACTTGACCGATCGTACAGACGAAAAAATTTCGTACAGACGATCGAAAAGTATTTCGTTTTAATGACTCTTGAAAACCGTCCCCTACAATGAATCGACACATGTTCGTCTGGACGAACAAAAATTTCGTACAGACGAAGTTCGTATTAAAAACTGTTTTATCCACTCAACCGCTGCATTCAATCGTCCCGACGTTTGAGAGAGAAAAAAAAAATTCGTCCTGGACGATCACAGATCGTACAGACGATCCAATAAAAAAAAAACTGCTCTAAAACGGTTTAAATTTTCGCAAACTGTTCCTTTACACACATCGTCCCGTACGAAAATATTTCGTCCTGGACGATTTCCTCAAAAAAAAATTTTGATTTTTAAATTTTTAATTTAACAAAAAATCAACAAAAAAAAAAAAAAAAATAAAAAAAAACACAGAAAACATAAGACAAAATCATAAATCCAAAAACAATTCATTCAAAAAACACACAAAATTCACAAAATCACAAAAACAAAACACAACAAGTATCAATGTTGCAAAGACATTTTGGTTAAGCATTCAAATCAATAACACCAAGCCTTGTTCTTAAAGTACTGAAGGTATCAAAGGCTAAAGGTTTTGTAAAAATGTCTGCAAGTTGATTTTCAGTTGAAACATGTATGAGTTCAATTTCTCCTTTGGATACATGATCCCTTATGAAATGATGCCTTATATCAATGTGTTTGGTTCTAGAATGTTGAATAGGATTTTTTGAAATACAAATAGCACTAGTATTGTCACAATAAATTGGAATAGTGCCTATAGTTAATCCTAAGTCAATCAACTGTTGTTTTAACCAAAGTACTTGTGCCACACAACTTCCTAATGCAATGTATTCTGCTTCTGCAGTAGATAGTGCCACTGAATTTTGTTTTCTACTAGACCATGAAACTAATGAATTTCCAATGAATTGACATGTTCCAGAAGTGCTTTTCCTATCCACTCTACAGCCTGCAAAGTCAGAATCTGAGTAACCAATAATTTCAAATGAAGAGCTAAACTTTGGATACCAAATTCCTAAGTTTTGAGTTCCTAGTAGATATCTTAAAATCCTTTTTACTGCTGTCAAATGTGATTCTTTTGGATCTGATTGAAATCTAGCACATAGGCAAACACTAAACATAATATCTGGTCGGCTAGCTGTCAAGTAAAGTAAAGATCCAATTATCCCTCTAAATTTCTTTTGATCAACAGATTTTCCCTTAAGGTCTTTATCCAACTGAACTGAAGAACTCATTGGTGTACTAACAGGTTTAGCATTGTCCATTTCATATTTTTTGAGGATGTCCTTAATATATTTGTTTTGACTAAGAAAAGTACCTTCCTCAAGTTGCTTAATGCTAAATCCTAGAAAGTAATTTAAATCTCCCATTAGACTCATTTCGAATTCATTACTCATTGTTTTTAGAAAAATCATCACAAAGATGTTTATTTGAAGATCCAAAGATGATGTCATCCACATAAATTTGAACAATAAGTATATCCTTTCCAATTTTTCTTAAAAAGAGAGTTGTATCCACACTTCCTTTTTCAAAAGATCTTTCAAGTAGGAAGGTGCTTAACCTCTCATACCAAGCTCTAGGTGCCTGTTTCAATCCATATAATGCCTTTTTTAATTTGAAAACATGATTTGGAAATTTAGAATTTTCAAAACCTGGAGGTTGTTCTACAAAAAAACATCTTCTTCAATTACTCCATTTAAAAAGGCACTTTTAACATCCATTTGAAACAATTTTAAAACCTTTAAAACAGGCAAAGGCTAGTAAAACCCTAATTGCTTCAAGTCTAGCTACAGGAGCAAAAGTTTCCTCAAAATCAATTCCTTCAATTTGATTATACCCCTTAGCTACTAATCTAGCCTTATTTCTAATGACTACTCCTGAGTCATTCATTTTATTTTTGAACACCCACTTGGTTCCTACAACACTTTGATCTTTTGGCCTTGTAGTTAGTTCCCAAACTTTATTTCTTACAAATTGATTTAACTCTTCTTGCATGGCCAATATCCAAAATTCATCTGAAAGTGCTTGATCAATGTTAGTGGGTTCAATGGTTGAAATAAAGGCTGAATGATTGACTTCCTTGTTTAATCCACGCCTAGTTCTAACACCTTCACTTGGTTCACCTATAATTAATTCCTTTGGGTGATTTTTAGAAAATCTCAAATCTCTAGGCAAAGGGTCTTCTCTTTCTATATTTTCTTCCACATTTTCTTCCAAATTTAATCTATCAATCTTTTGGGTAATTTTTCTAAGATTTTTCATACTAGAATGACAAAGTCTCCTATGCCAAAGCCATGATTCATCAGAAACAGTTTTCAAACAAAAAGCAGTAGGAGATTGAATACAATTTAAATCTAGCATGTAGACATTGTTCACCCTTTTTCCATTTAAAACAATTTTCCCATTTAGGCTAATTATGCAGCTAGTAGGTAAAAATTTTACATTATAGCCCTTATCACATAGCTGACTTATGCTAAGCAAATTATGTTTTAAGCCTTCAACTAATAAAACATTATCTATCTAAAAAAGTTTTTCAAATTTCCAATCATACCTGATCCAACCACCTTCTTTGTGGTATTATCTCCAAGTGTAACCTTGCCTCCACTCCTGGTTTCCAGCGTTATGAATTGAGCAGTATCTCCAGTCATGTGCTTAGAACATCCGCTGTCCAGGTACCATATACTCTCACGAGGTCTTGTGTGAGAGTATTCCTGCAAAATTCTCAAATGTTAGACCTGGGAACCCAAACTAGTTTGGGTTCACCTTTATGAAATTTATAATCAGATGCATGTGTGATATGTCTAGGTTTATGCATCTTAGTTCTCCACACCAAATTAGGTTTCATCTTTAAAGTGCAGGTGTGAGATATATGTCCCAAAAATCCACAATTGTTACATTTAACATTAGGAAAAATATTCCTATGTTTTCTTTCATATGATTGTCTTCTAAGGGATTTCATGAATTTATGATAATATTTAGGATTTGTAAAATCTTCAAGTTTTAGGGGGGATCCTATTATCCTCGAGAGCTCTTATAGTAAGTTTGTAAAATGAATTCATATCCTTCAAGATTCGATTTGTATAATTGATTCTATATGTCTTGTGCTCAGATTCATCCTTAAATTTCTCAAATTCTTTTTCAAGTTCAGCATAGGATGATTTTAAATTTTCAAAATTTTTATTCAAGTCATCATATTCATCAAGTAGTTTCATGTGGTTGCTATCAATTAAAGCATGATCTTTCCTAAGGATTTCGTGTTCCTTATTAAGCTCTTCAATTCTAAAACTAAACTAGAATGCATCTTTTTAGTTTTCCTATATGCATCATGCATGTGTTCAGAAACTTCAAACAGTTCATCATAGGTTAAATCACATACCTCTTCTTGATCTGATTGTTCAGCTTTATCTGCCATCAAGCAAAGGTTGGTGACTTCTTCTTCGTTTTCAGTCTCAGATGAGTCTGAAGCTGAGTCCGCCCAAAAAGCCTTTTGAAACTTCTTCTTGCCCTTCTTTACCATTGGTTTCTCCTCTACCTTCTCCTTGCTAGGAGTGGCTTTAAGTTTTGGACAATCAGTTTTTTATATGACCTGGTTTCCTGCATTCATAACAAATCACTTCATTAGAAACCCTGCCATTTTTGTTATACTTACCTCTATTCCATTGCTGGCGTCTCTTCTGCTTCCTCTTTAAAAAGCTTCTGAATTGTCTAGTCATCAGTGCTATATCGTCTTCATCCTCAGGTTGTGAGTGTTCACTTTCTGACTCTTTCCACATTTAATGCAAGATTCTTTTCCTTTCTTGGTTCACCTGCATCAATCTTTCTTTGACTTACTCCTTGCTCGTAAGCAATGAGTGAACCAAGAAGATTGTCAATAGAATAAATGTTCAGATCTTTTGACTCTGTAATTGCAGTAATTTTAGCATCGTATGCAGTAGGTAAACAACGAAGAATTTTATTAACCATTTCAGCATTAGTTAATTCCCTACCAAGTGCATGCAAAGAGGTGACAATTTGAGTGAATCTTGTGTACATGTCAGATATAGATTCATTAGGTTTCATGCGAAATAATTCGTAGTCATGTAACAAGATATTGAGTCTTGATTGCTTAACCTCATTTGTCCCTTCATAAGTAATACAAAGTCTATCCCATATGTCTTTTCCGCTTTTACAAGTGGAAACTCGCATGTAGTCTTCAGATTTTAAAGCACAAAAGAAACTATTTAAACATTTCGCATTTAATTGTGCTAAGTCACGTTCTTCTATAGTCCAATCTGCAAAGGGTGTATCTACCCTAATTCCATCAACTAATCTAGTTGGTTTTGTGTAACCTTCCTGGACTAGCATCCACATGCGATAATCAAGTGACTGTAAGAAAGTAGACATGCGTGTTTTCCAAAAATCAAAAGGAATATTGTCAAACAGTGGAGGTCTAGTGATAGAGTAACCCTCAGGTGTGTTTCGGTTTCCAAATGTAGCCATCTACGTTAATCAAAAAGTAGTTCAAACTTATGATTTTGAAACTCTGCTCTGATACCACTTGTTGAGTCCAGTAATTAGGTTGTTAAGCCTAAGTAAATGTCCCAAGGCTACCAAGAGGGGGGTGAATTGGTAGTTTTAAAAATTTTAAACCCTCTTAATGTTAAAGTTGAACCGAAATAAAAATTTTCTTTTAAGGTTAGTAGAAAAATGTTTTTCAACCACAGAGTTGTTAAAACTGAAATTTAAAGTGCGGAAACGTAAAAGCTGTAAAGTAAATGACACCAGATTTATAGTGGTTCGGTCTATAACCAGACCTACATCCACTCCTCAGAGGCGCCCTCTGAGTATTGCACTAATACCAATAGTGACTCTCCTTTTGCACCCACAGCAAGGCGGAGAAGGAGAAGCCCTTACAACACACTCTTTTCACCACTCCCCGGTGCGGCAGAGAACCGTCCGTCCTTTTACACAAAACCCAGTGTTGGCAGAGAACCGTCGTCCTTTCACACCCTCCAAGTGTAGGCAGAGAACCTTCCTTTCCTTTCACACTCTCCTAGTGTGGGCAGAGAACCCTTCGGCTGTTCACACTCTCCAAGTGTCGGCAGAGAACCGGATCTTCTTGAATGATCTTCTCACAAGAATCTAGAAGGAAGAAAGAAAAAGAGTGAAGAAATCCAATTTCACAAGTAGAGACTCTTACCTTAGCAATCCAAGTGAAGCCTTCTCGCTCCAGTGGTAGGAATCCTCCTTTGAATGCTCTCTTCCACTCTCTCCTTGGCTATTCTCTCTCAATAGGCACGAAGATCAAATGAAAAAAAGATTGGGTGGCAGTCTAATTTGGACTATTTATATAAAAGACAAGTGAAACCCCCAAAAACTGCAAATATTCAATTCTGTACGCAGTGGATCGTCCGGTACGATTCTGGATCGTCCTGGACGATTTTACTTAAACGATCTGAAATGACCCAATTTGTATATGTGTACGAACTGACTTCGTACAGCTGATCGTCCTGTACGAACTTGGTTCGTCCAGTACGAACGGTTATTGCAAGGTCGGTTCTAGAAACTGCTGAAAACTGTTCTAAGTCGGTTTATCGTTTGAACGAAAATGTGATCGTCTGGACGAAAATTTTCCAGAGAGCTGATCGTCCTGGACGAATATTTATTTCGTCTGGACGAACTTTTTCCAGTGAACCCATCGCCTGGGACGATGATTTGTTTTCGTTCGGACAAAAAAATTTCCAGAGAGCTGATCGTCCTGTACGATATTTATTTTCGTCTGTACGAAATTTTTCCAGTGAACCCATCGCCTCGTACGATGGTCAAAATTCGTCTGGACGAAAATTATCCAGAGAACTCATCGCCTGGGACGATGATAAATTTCGTCCTGGACGAATAGGACTTAGAAAATTTTTTCAAAGCAAGTTCCTATTCGTTCCAAGTGTTCTATAGGAGATAACTGACAGATCGTCCAGTACGATAAATATCGTCCTGTACGATCAGTATAGAATTTCAAGATCTCCTTATTTGTGTGTGTGTGTGTGAGATTTTATTCACTCAATTACAATCACTCCCTTTCAAAATTAATTAAAAAAAAAAAAAAAACATCAATTAAACAAAATATCTCATGTTGAATTTGAATTGAAGTTTTCGTAGTCTGGAGTCTGATTTTCCTGAAATGTTAGTACACACAAGAGCAAGTGCAAATCTTCTGAAATTGTTAGGAGATAACTATACATTTGAACAATAATGTTTGGAATCATCAAAACTACATAAGTTGCATAAATATAACTCATTCAAATAGCAACTATTCAAACAATCTATCTTTTTCCTCAAAAGAATCATATAAAAATATAGCTCATGGCTTTCAGACAGAAAGAAAGCAGAACAGAAAAGTCATGACTGTACAAAAATCAAAAAGACAAAAATACCTATACGGAATCAGACTCTGAACTTCTATTCCTGGACTTCCTTCCCTTCCCAGATCCTAAAAACCACGCAGAAAATAAGGATGAGATACAACAGCTCAGCAAGACAACAAACCTCCAATCAAAATCCTCAGAGTCCACATCAAACACATCAGACAGAAATCCGAATAGAAATCAGAATACGGAACTAACAGAGCAGAACAGAATGAATCAAACCAGAACAGAACAGACAGAAATACATCACATCAGAGCTGACAGAACGTATAGAAATAAAAAATTAGATCATATCAGAACAGACATAATCAGAATCAGAATACAGATCAGAAATCAGAAATCATATCAAAAGTCAGAACACATTAAATCAGAACAAATATTTCAGAACAGATCTTCCTTCCAGATTTCAGAACTTCCCCTTATATCTCCCTTGTGCATACATCCCCAGAACTTCCCATTATAGCTCCCTTGTGCATACAGCACCAGAACTTCCCCTTATAGCTCCTAATTGTGCTCATAGCACCAGAACAGAACAGATATATAGAATTTCAGAACTTCACAGAACTTCTCAGAACTTCCCCTTATAGCTCCCTTGTGCTTACAGCACCTTCCCCTTATGGCTCCCAAAAGCATACAAAATCATAACATGTCATTTCAGAATAAATCCGGACAAGTTCAGAAATCGTACGAAAATCCGGCAGCGTAACGACAGTATACGGAATTTACACAAAATTGACAAAATCTGAATTTTACCAAATTACCACAAAACATTCACAGCAATAATATAAGACTTTTATTCTACTGCCACAACATTTTTAGACATCGTCAAAAATTGCAGTCGAAAGAAAACACCGCGTAATCAAAATTACCCGGTCAAAATTCTCCAGAAAATCAAAATGTGCACACTCGGCACCTAAGAAATATACCAAAAGTTACGCGGTAAAAACTGAACCAATCGGAAAATACGGACGAAATTCGCTAACAAAAACAAAATCCGGACAGAAAACTCGTTCAAACTTCACCATTCTGAAAATTTAGAAAGGCAGAATGTGCCTTACCTTGCGTACAACACTTTCTCGAACAATCTCGTCAGACGAAAACGGCCCGGCGTCGCCCGAAAATTAACTTTTCCAAATTTGCCCTCGACTTTCTCTCTCCTCAAAACTGATTTTAGATATTTTATGATTTTGTCTCTCTTCAAAATGAGCTGATTTCAGCTAAATAATGCACTGATCGGCCCGGCCGATCGCACGATCGTCCTGGACGATCTGAACAAAACTGCATCGTCCTGGGACGATTTCTCAGGACGATAATTAATTTCCAGGATGATTTACTCTCTGACTTTTGCCATACACTGATCGTCTCGGGACGATCCCAGATAGGCCCGGACGATCCCTTCAGGAAATCATTCCTGTAACTTCTGGACAGAAACTGGAACAGAATTGAACTGATCGTCCCGGGACGATCCAGATCGACCCGGACGATCCTGGAGCAGATTTGATGTTACATTTGTAATGGTAAATAAAAATCTTTGTTTGGGATCCCCCCCCCCCCCCCCTAATAACTCGAACAGTCGGAGTAATGGTCAATGAATCGATAGATATCAATGCAGAGGCGGGGCCAATAAAATTTGCACTACAACTTTGCCAGTGATTTGTCTTTTTAGCATGAGCTGCGAGTTCACCAGAATGTAACTCACAGGTGTTGTTGCCAAGTTGAAATAAGAATGCACAACAAATTATTTTGCAAAAGGTAGCAATGGTGAATAGTGAAATCGAAAACACTTCCAGTTTGCTAGCAATGATTCCAAATTTTTATAAAATCAGGATCAATTGTATAAAGCTCTTTAAGGCAACCTAAGCCTGAGAATTTATTTTACACCTGAGTTAAGAGAACCATCTTTCTACTAAGAGCATTGGCAACTGTATTGTGCTGACTGTATTGGTGTTTAAGAACAAAAGAAAATTCTGAAGGAAGGAAACCTAGTGCTCATACATGTGGTTGACATGTTTCTAATGGTTAATGAATTAAAGGGTTCCATTATTTTTTTCAAATGATGAACTCTTAGTGTAAGAGGTAGTGCTCCCATTATCTAAGAGCACAAATCATCACATAAAATTCCTGCTCATATGCTGACCAACTTTGTCATGATAGACAAAGTTTATCTCTAAAATAAGCAACTGGTATGCCCTATTGGGATAATACAGCTCTAATTCCTATAGAGGAAGCATCCATTTCGATGGTGAACAACTTGTCAGAATAGCAAGAATGGTGGTTTAAGTAAGAGCCTTTTTGATAGCATCAAAACTGCCTTGTTGAGAATCACCCCATTGAAAGATCTTTGATTTTAAGCACTTGGTAATCAAGCTCATGAGAATGTTGAATCCCCTAATGAATTTGTGATAAAAGTTAGCTAGTCAGTGGAAACTCCAGACTTCATAGAAAGACCTGGACTGGGCCAATCAAGGATGGTAATTACTTTGTCTGGGTTCATCTGGACACTATCCATGGAGATGAAAAAACCAAGGAAATAAAATTTAGAGGTAGCAAATTCCCATTTGCTTAGATTGAGAAACAATTTATTTTCCTGTAAGATGATAAAGAGTCACCTGAGGTGTTCACTATGTTGCTCCAAAGTGTCACTGGAAACCAAAATGTGATCAATGTAAGCAATACAAAATTTGCCCCAAAAGGTTTGAGAATTTCTTACATCATTCTCATGAAAGTTGAAGGTGCATTGCACAAGCCAAACAACATTACTCTCCACTCATAGAGGCCCAAAGGGGTTTTAAAAGTCATTTTCCATTCATTACAAAGGCATATGAAAAATTGGTGATAACTACTACGCAAATCCAACTTGGAGAACACAAATGATCTGACTAGCTTGTCAATTAATTCATTAAACCGAGGTAATGGAAAATGGTATTTGTCAATAATTTTGTTTTTAGCTCTGTTGTCTATAGAAAGGCGCCATTCGTTTTTTTTTTTTTTTTTTTTTTTTTTTTGGGACAAGTAAGGCTAGCATGATGCACGGGCTAATACTAACTTGGATAACACTGATTATTTGTAGGACCTATTGCTCTTTAGGATTAAACTGATAATAAGAAAATTTTGGTAAAGTAGCATTAGGTAGAAGGTCTATTTGGTGTTGAATTTTCCTTAAAGATGGCAGTGCAACAGGAAGTTTTGGAGAACATATATCCCTGAACTAACAAAGCAGGTTGTTGATCTCATTAGGAATTTGAGCACTTTATGTGTTTTTGGGATTAGTAACCACCAAGGCCAACTTTGAAGCAGAATCTTGCCAAGTGAGCAATAAATTTAGGTCTAATACAAGGTGCATAACTGTCGAAGATATGTTGCTAGAAGTTGGCAATTTGTTCTGGTGGGAGGATGGATAATAACTTGAGGTGTTGCCTTCCAATCCAAAGAGTAAGCATAAACGTTGCCATCATATGTAACACATGCGTCAAATTTCCATGGGCAGCCTAAAATCGGATAGCACACATTCATGCCCAAAACGTCACATAACACCTCACAAAAGTACTGCCGCCCAATAAAGAAGGCAACTTGACACATATCGCTAACCTTAATTTTAATGCCCTTCTTGACCCAACTAATCTTGTAAGGTTGAGGATTCTTAATGGTTTTAAGTTGAAGTGGTTGAACAACTGTCTGGGAAATGATATTTTTGTGCATCCGCTGTCAATTAAAATGTCACACATTACCACTAATGGTGCACCTAGTTTTAAATATACCATTATGTTTGGAGGCATTGGAATGATGAGGAGCTATAACTAATTCCTCAATGATGCAAACCAACTATTCTCCCTCATCACCTTTAACATCCTCAATTTCTAGGCTCTTCTCTTCACTAGGATGAACAAAATTATCATCATCCTCATTATCTAACAGTTGCAGTTGCTAACGTTGAGGGCATTCATTGGATTTATGGTTGGCTGAAAACAGTAAAAGCAGTTAAGGGTAGTGGGCTTGGCGTAAAGATTGTTATGAGGTGTAGTTTTGAATTTGGATTGGCTTTTGTTTTCAATAGTAGGCCCGACTTGCTTAAATAGTTGGGCAGGTTGTGAAGGAGATGGAACATTAATAGAAAATTTTGAAGGAGTGGAACGTCCTTTTGCATGGTCATATGATGTATCCTGAAGGAATTTTTATTCCGTCAGGTTACCTGATGTAGCTCTACGTCAGGTAGCCAATAATATGTCGCCACCTGCTCTTACTCTTTACCGTGCGGCCCGACAACCAGACTCGGACCGAATCCGGGATTACTATGTTCGCGTATTGCTCGGTATTTGCTTCGTATTGCTAGGTATTACTCGGTATTGCATGGCAATAACGAGAAATACTACTCTATGAAGATCAATACCGAGTA
Source organism: Dendrobium officinale (assembly GCA_019514585.1). Taxonomy (NCBI): domain Eukaryota; kingdom Viridiplantae; phylum Streptophyta; class Magnoliopsida; order Asparagales; family Orchidaceae; genus Dendrobium; species Dendrobium officinale. Next base: position 69,040,883 of record CM033683.1, on the reverse strand, counting down.
ATACCTAAAAGAACTCGGTATTGCTCGGTATTGCTCGGTACTGCTCGGTATTGCTTGGTACTGCTCGGTATTGCTCGGTATTGCTCGGTATCGCTCGGCATTGCTCTTCACAGAATGGTATTTTTCATTTTTGTCGAGCAAAATCGACCAATACCTAGCAATACCTAGCAATACGCAAACTCCCGGGTCCGTTTCGGGTCGATCGGGTTGTCTGTCCGCGCGGTAAAGAGTAAGAGCACGTGACGACATATTATTGGCTACCTGACGTAGAGCTACATCAGGTAACTTAACGGAATAAAAATTCGAAGGGGGCATCGAAGATAATGAAAACGTGGAGGTCAACTTTAATTTGTTGCATTTTCACTTTCAAAGCAAAATTGATTTCTTGCAAAAGTGACCATACCGAATACAATTCCAATTTTTTCTAGATATTATCTTTAAAGTCGTCGATGTATCTAGCTACTAGCCGAGTCATTGACTCGTCTAAATTGTTTTGTGCACTAAGTTTATGAAATACTTTAGTATAGCCGTCTATATAATAATTACCTTGAACACAGTGTTGATACCGCATATATAAAATATGTTCATAATCTGTTGGTAGAAAATGAGCACACAGGAGTTGCTTCAGCCGCACCCAACTGCATAGAGGTCACTATCCTTCCCTTTGCCTCATATGTAACAACTGAGTTCACATGTGCTATCCCACTCTTCAAGCATCAAACAATATATTTTACCTGTTCGGGTGGATCAATTTCCATGTAATAAAAAAATGTCAACAGCCTTCCCCGAATCCAAGTAATCATCTATGTGCAAATGCCCATAAAAAAAAGGAATATCCACCTTGACTTTGAATTCATATTAGATTCTATAATGAACAGGATGTCTACGATGTCTATGAGTTCCATCTTGATATTCAATGCCTTCGACCTTCGTCATCTTCATCAGAATTCACCAGGAATATTTCACGCGGTGGTTGGAGTCCTCCTCCGAATAAGATATACTTCTTGAGTGGATTGAGGGTTTCAACGCCAATGACGGTCAAAGCCCACACCTTGCCTAACAGCCGAAACAATTGCTGGTGCCTAATCTCGACGGGGTTGATGGGAAGCATCCCTTGCATAGTTAAGATTGAACTCATGGCTCATTTCAAGGGAAAGGTTTTGTACATTGGTAGACAATGCCTCAACTTGTCGGACAATGTTAACTTGGTTTGCCCACAATGTTTTCAAGCTTCGAACTTCTTCGGTAGCCAGTTCCTTGCATTTGTCCGTCATCCCGCTGCTTCGGCTCTAAGACCAATCTGATGTAGTCCAAGGATCGACAATAGCAAAAGGACTTTCAGAAGGGAACTTGAAATAGAAAACTCAAGAACTAGAACTAGAGACGACTCTTGCCTCAGAACAGAGAAATGTCTATTGAATAATATCAAAAATTGCTTGCTTTCCTTAATATGAGATATTTTACTTCTACTATTAATATGGCAACAAACAAATAATAATAATAGTATTATAATAATAGAATTAGTACGGTATGAGTGGGGAATGGGAAAATAACGATATGATGTGCTTGAGCCTAACATGCGCTGCATCAATATATATATATATATATATATATATATATATATATATATATATATATATATATATATATATATATATGCTATTCATTAGTCATATATAAATTATAGAATATAAATATCATCAATTATACATATGAATGTTTATATAAATACAATCAAATTATTATTTAATAAAACTTTTTATTCATATGGATAGTGGCAAATTAATCGAATAGTAGATGTATTATATTTGACCTATAATAAGAAAAATAGAGACATGCCTAAAAAGATTTGGTTATATAGTATAAGAAATTATTTTTATTTATTAGATTTAAATAAGAATTTGATATTTATTAGGACGCAATGTTGAAAATGTATTTATGTAGTCAATCTCATGTAATGGGATAAAAATTTGATGTTATTGTTAATAGCGGCATATTTTAAGGATAATGGAAACAGTTAGAAAAAGGATCAATACATTAATAAATGAGTACTCCTCAGTCCTCATTAGCTGTTAAGGTAATATAGAAATTTCACTCTCATTTGTGCTTTGAACAGCCAAATGAAAAAGGAAAGGCCAATGAGAAAGACAGATTAGGTACATAGCACCTCTTCAACTGCTCTAAGAAAAAAAGATGAAATCTTACTTTCAAAATTGTATGGTTAGCAAATTAATTACGTAGGCTTAACTCTTAAACTAAAATTTGGAAGATTTTATTGGCAGCCGGCCATGTCAGAATGGCAGGGGAAGCTTTGACGGTCTCTGTTCGGCACCGCTGGCGTGAGAAGAAGGCTGATACATTGTAATTAATAATGCTTCAAAATCCAATTACTATTCGGTTCGAAGCTCGTCGAGCTTCTTGGACAAGATTTGGCTCGAAATTTCAAGCTCGTCGAGCCCTCTTAACGAGCGGCTCGATTAAACTATCTGAGCCGACCGCAAATTTACAAAATAAATTTATTTGAATAACATCAAGCAAAGTTAGGTCGTTACCACCTCCCCTCCATAGATAGGATTACATGAATACTAGCCAAACCATCGGCAGCCTCAAGCTGCAAATTGGTTGCATATGCCTTTGTTTATATATAAGAAAATTCATGTCCTCCATGCGGTGTGGGACTAAACCTCTTTTGTTTTCCTGTGGCCATGGAGGAGAGTAGCCGGAGAATAAAACCTCAAAAATGAGGAGAGAGAGAGCGAGAGAGAAGCGGGCATGAGGGAGTTAAAAAAAATTTAAAAACAATTATTCAATATATTATCTAAATATATTATTTAAACAATGTTATTTAGGGTATTTCTTAATGTTATTAAACACATTATTTAAAAAACAATTATTAATATATATATATATATAAACATTATTGAATATATTTAATATTTGTTTTTAATTAAATAAGGTATAATCGAGCTTCTTAACGAACATATTCACGAGCTCTAAACGATGTTGTTCATAAACGTCAGGTTGCTCAAGATTGTTTATTTAGCTGTCGAGTATTAAGGCATAATCGAGCTTCTTAATGTTGAGGATTTTTTAATTACTTTAAAAATTTGTGCCCCCACGTAAAAAAAAAATCCTGGCTCCGCCCTTGATGGTGTATATATATACTGTGGAGAACATGGCGGAACTAGCCATAATTTTAACACATCTACATAATGTGTTTAACTATATTGGGGACAACTTCTAAAGACCATAATATTTTAATAAAAATTTAGGAGGGACAATTGTGTAAAAATTTTATAATAATGATTTAAAAAAAGAATGAGATGAACAAATTACTTAAAGAATCACATAATTAATTTTTTTTTTTTCGCGCGGTGGGGGGATTTAAGAGTCGCATGTAGTTTGTACTAAAGTATTAATATGTATTCATATGAAATAGATATATATTAATTAATGTCATTGTTATTTAGGCTTCGTTTAAGACGGATTTTTTGCTATTTCATAAAGCAATTTTTTAATACAAAAATTAAAAATTTTATACTACAAAACTACTTTAAAAAGCAATAAGAAAGTTGTTCAAACGAAATCTTAGTTTTTATTTGGGACTGCTTTCTTGCTGCTTTCTAAACATGTTTCGAGGTTTTGATTTGGACTCATTTGGACTCAAATTGGATTCTTTTTTGTGTCCTTAAATTTATCTTATCAAGATATTTAGTTCAATTATGCTTGTTGAAATTACAATTTCGATTATCCTAAGGTTAATCCTGAAGATTTATTACATCAAGATCCATACTTAAGTTGTAATTACTCCATGGACATCAATATGGACATCCCCTTAACTCCATGAATTAAGTAAAATCTCTTTACAAATAATTTTAATTTTAAATAAAGTCGGTGTGTAAATTGAAGAAAATATTTGAAAAACTTTTCTCTAAACCTCAAATTCAAAATTGATTATTGAGGTTTCATTAAGGCTTTTAGCCAAATGGGAGCTTATAAAATAAAAAAAATGGTCCAAAGACCTAAACAAATATTAGAAGTATTGTTGCGGGTTAGAATATACGCAACAATAGAGTTAGAAGGTTTCCATCTCAGTGTTGTATGGATATCCAGCACATAAACAGGAGAAAAATAAAAAAGCACCATGATTTTTACGTGGAAACCCCTAGAAAGGGAAAAAAACCACGGGGTCACGCCCAGTTGAAAAAGTTCCACTAGTGTTTGCTTGAGATACAAGAGACTGAATCATCCTTAAAATTTAGGATGATCAGATTACAATGAAACATGCACTTCTGGATTGAAATTCAGTTACAAAGTCGGCGGAGTTCCGGCGTCACTTGGAGATCAGACAAAATTCTGGCTTCGCTTGGAAGCCGGGCAGAATTCTGGCGTCGTTTGGAAGTTGGGCGGAATTCTAGCGTCGTTTGGAAGTCGGGCAGACTTCTGGCGTCATTTGAAAATCGGGCAGAATTCTGACATCGTTTGGAAGTCGGGCAGAATTCTGACGTTCCGTGGAAGTCCGGCAGAATTCCGGGCGACGGTGGTCGAGGAGGAGTTCCTTCCCTCATATTCTTCTTCTCTTCTCTTATTCTTCTTGCTTGGGTCCTGAGGGGTCTATTTATAGGTTTTTGGAGTGGCATGGCCTGTAATAGGTGAGAGATCAAGGGTAAATAGGGAGTGGTTGGATGGACGGCCGATATTGAAACCCTTGATTGTGTACCATTCGTCAGACATTTAAAGGTCTTAATGATATCAAAATTCGACTATCTTAAGCTCGTTGGATTTGTCTCGTCAAGCCGCTCGATTCGACTATAAGCTCGTCATGTTTGGAAAGTGTTTGGTAACTCAAATTGTGGTTCGAACTTTCCAGTAATGCTTTAGGTCCTTGATTTGGACTCATTTGTGCTCGGATTGAGTCGAATTTAATGTCGTTGGGTTCGTGTTTCCAAGACGCTCATTTTGACTATAAGTTTGCTAAAATCGGAGTTTATGTAATCTCAGATTTAATTTTTGAAGTTCCCAGCTTGATTTTGCCTCAAGATTCGTGCCCGATCAAGATAATTTGATGATATATCAAGTATGATGTCCATGCCTAAAATCAGGCTTAGAAGTATTTATCAGAGTTTGGTCAACTAGTCGAGCACTACTGCCATCGATGGCACCAATATTACTAGCATGCAAGGCCTACATGACAGAGAGCGTGCATTTGAGGCCAATTTAATATTTTTCTTTAAGAAATGTTGAATGATTTTTTTATCAAACACATAATAAATGTTTTTGAATAAATAATCCTTACTTGCTTCAAGAAATCTCTTAAAATATTAAAAATTATATATATAAAAAATTGTAGCCCCTCTTCTATTCAAGTATTATTTACTTTAATCGGTTTTTAAAAGGTGGCTTTAAATAAATTAATAAAGAGTCATCATTCTCTGCCCAATGACACACTTAATTAGTAAATCAATTAAAAGCTAACATACAAGATTATACCGCAAAGTTTTTTTTTCGGGAAAGTCTGTCGGCCCGCCCTTCTATATAACATATTAATATTTTAATAGCTAACTTTTATTAATTATAGTGTTCACAACTAGTCTGTCTTGCTTACAATCAAATATCATATTTATTATATATTAGTTATTTTAGTTTTTTTGTTCAATTCAATATCATGTATGAAATGCAAGACAATTTATACACTATTTATTAACATTAAAAATCATAACTATCAATTTGCTCGGTGAAATTCAATAATATTATAACCAAAATGCCCATAAACTATAACATGCGAGAAATTACATGATAAAAATTTGATAAATCAAGAGAATTTGTATTTTTATCAATTTTAAGAGGAATAAAATCTAAGAAATCAAAACAAGCAAAAATAGGAATAAGATTTGGGTCAACTACCAAGATCAGAAGAAATCTCATAATAGAACTAACAAACAAAAATGCCTCAAGTAATCTTCTCTCTCTCTCTCTCTCTCTCTCTCTCTCTCTCTCTCTCTCTCTCTCTCTCTCTCTCTCTCTCTCTCTCTCTCTCTCTCTCGCTCGCTCTCTCCTTCCATGACAAGCTGAACAAAATGAGGGGGGGGGGGTTATGAGGTAATGAGGGATATTTTATATTAAATATTTTAAAAAATATGATTTAGTTCCCAGTACCACGATGCCACAAAATACAAATCCTAGCACCACTGTGTTGCATGATGAATCCAGAGTTACTATAAAATAGAAGCTTCAATATCGCGGTGGGACTTTCTTGCTTTATAGCGCACCCATGCCACTGTGCTTGCCAACATAGCGTCATAGCAATGCAATCTAGATTTTCATATTTTTTAAATCAATTTATTTTATGGAATTTTGAGTTATTATTCTATCTCCACCTTGGAAAAATATCATTCTAGATATTTACACTATCACTTCAAAAGCAATTAAAAGAAAATACAATAAAATCATTTCATTAGGATCAAATTAAGTTATAAACCAAATTGGTACAAATTATTAGCACATTGAATTGATTATTGATCATTAATTCACCACTCATGTCATTCAATAATTTCTTTGGATAAAGAATTCTACCAGCGGATCTCTCATATAACTATTTGTTCTCTTGATGTATCAAACTTTGAACTCTCGGTCATACTAGAGTTTTCATGACAGAATGAGTAGACTATCTCCGACTCCCACTCACACCTCTTCCATTTATTATATTCTTAAAAGCTTCAGCCTTACTCATTGATCCTTCACTGTACATCCAAGAACCAACTATCTTTAGTCTATAAGCCTATCTAGAACGTCCTACCCTTGACACAGGTCCTTCTCCCTATCTTCATTATGGGTAATTGAACATTTGATGCCCTCATTGTCCACATCTAAAACATTGCCCAATGATTAAGAAACACTACCCATTATGGCTTTTTTCCACATCCTCTGGTACTTCTTTCTTTGTCACTTTCATCTTTTTCTTAGAATTCTCTAATTTATTTGTACTCAAGTCTTCATCACTCCTCTTTCTAATTATATCATGCCTAAACAATGGGACAACTAAATCATTCTCTACTAATCGTGCTCTCTCAACCAATTCTAAAAACTTTTGAGTTCTTAGTGTTACCAATGGGTGTCTCAACTCAGTCTTTATTCCTTTAGAAATCTATAACATTAATCTTCTACAGTGCTAACCAACTGTGGGGCATACCTGACCATAATTATAAATTTTGATTTATAATATATCACTATCTTTTCTCCTACTCCAATCTCATAAAAACCTCTTGCATTTCCTATCGAACTAATGGAGGTACAAACTAGTTCCTGAAATACAACAAACTCTATCCAAATAATCTCTACGATCATCCTTCTATGGAATTTCTCCTGCTATTATCCTACCACCATCTTTTTTTCTTCACCCTCAAACAAGAATATTGATAGTTACACTTTTTTTTTCTCAGGGCACTACATATTGTTGAATATTTTCTCTATCCTTAACAATCAGTCTTTTGCTACATGCACCCTAAGTTATGGTTTCTTTAACTTATAAAACATTTGTAAGTGCGTATCTTCATCGCTATCTCTAATCCCTTATTTTCTGTTCTGAATGTCACTTATAATTTGAGCATCCATACTAGCAAGTTGTAACACATTATTAGAAGACATTGGAGCTACTGCTATAATTTTCTAAATTAGGTCTATCTGTCCACTTATATAATTATATTTCCTAATCAATCATGTATATAAACTCAACATATATATAGATATAGATAAATGAATCAAATATGTAAATAGAAAAATATATACTATGCAACTTCTATCCCACTCATAATCAATCCCATAACCCTAGAAAAAATTTAGTTCTTTCAATAACTTAGCTATACCAATTGTAATACCCCAATACCTAAATTTGGAAGAATTATATATTTTATCTTTTAATAAATTTGCCAAAGCCACTAAATATCTATTAATAAGAAAAAAATAAATCTAATAAAAATAACTATAAATTATATATATCAAAACCTTTATATATTCATTCCTTCAAACTTTGATTTACAATAGCTAGGAGATCACATCAAAAATCAATCTATCCTTTTAAAGCTCATGGCTACAGAATAATAAACTAAAATACGAAAATAAAAGAAAGCCCAAAAATATTGATCAGGCTCACTCCATAGGATTCTCTTCCCTTCCTAGATCTAAAATCAATAAAAATCATATGATGAGCTTACAAAACTCACTGGGTTACCAAAATCCACCATTATATTCAATGTGTAAGACAGAAGAATTATAATATATATATATATATATATATATATATATATATATATATATATATATATATATATATATATATATATATATATATATATATATATATATATATATATATATATATATATATATATATATATATATATATATATGCTATAGTTCTAATCAATATTAATTAATAAACTATTATTATAAACATTAAAGAATTTGTGCAAGCAATATCAATCATAAGTAGAAACTAATATAAAAAGTTAAAAAGAGTATCTTAATAAATAGAATGGTTTATAAATTTATAAGAAAGTTGATAAAAGTATATAAATTAATAATAAATGTTGAATATTAAAACAAGCATCAGTTATATATTAATTATATTCATGTTGATGGCTCTATTATATGCTTTTATGAACTATTATACTATGTATATTAGTATGCTATATCAATATGTTTATCAATGTGTTATATAATCGCACATATATCGATGTTTATAATTATATATATCATATGCCATGTCATGCTACATCACTCATAATGTTTCTATTAGTCCTATATGTACTATCATGTAAATACAAACATGAATATAATTATAGATAACAAGACAGAATATTAAGCTTTAACATGATATTTTCATCCTTCTATCTGTCATCTATATCTATCAACCATCTAATTATTATCGATCAATCACATCTTTCAATTATTTACTTTATTGATTTTTCTTAACAAGTGGCTTTCAATAAATTTATAGAGTTGTCACTCTCTGTTCGACAACATAATTAATGAATTAATTTTCGACTAACATCTAAAATTACATCATAAACTTTTATTTTTAAGGAAAACTCTTTGACTGACCATCGTCCTATATAGAATATTCTTATTTTAATAGTCAAATCATATTAATTATAATGTTCACAGCTAGCCTTTCTTACTTACATGTAAATGCCACATTTAACATATGTCAGTCATATGTTATTTTCTCTTTGACATTTAATATAATGTATAAAATGTAATAATTTATAAAATACAAGAAAATATATGCACTATTTATTAACTTTAAAAAATCTTAAATATCAAATTACTTGGTGAAATTCAATAATATTACATTCAAAATGTCCATAAAACTCATATCTATCACATACAAGAAATTATGTGGTGAAACCTATATTTATCAATTTTAGTAGGAATAAAATATGAGAAATCAAAAGTATCAAAAATAACAAAAGGATTCGGTAACCTATCACAATCATAAGAAATATTGGTACAAAACTGATGGAAAAAAAAAAACCCCGAGGAACCTTTTATCTCCCATCTCTCCCTTTCCTCTCCTTTCTTCCATGACAAGGTGAAAGAAATGATTAAAAATAAATAAATAAAAGAGAAAGAAATGCTTTTTTTTAGGGGGGGGGGGGGGGGGGGGGGGGGGGGGGGGGGGATGAGGGTGGTAATAAGGTGGTGGTGAGGGTTGTTTAATATATATGTGATGATTACTATCTAACACTATGTATTCATAATTTTAAATTTATGATTGCAAATATAGTTTGGAAATGTGAATAAATTTGAAATTTGAAATTAAAAATGTAATATTTTTAAAATTTGAATTTTTTTTGTTTTCAATTATTTAGGTGAAAATGATCTTTATTAAAATGAAAAATATTAATTTGGAGAAAAATATCAAATAAATATTGTCCATGCATGGTTGGTTGGCCAAAGAAAAATGGATGGGGTAGTCACTTAGTGGTCACCGCACACGATCTCTTCGAATCACACTTGTGGCTGCCCCCCTCTCATTTTCCCTCTATTTAAGAATTTCAAATTAGTATCTCTAAATACTATATATATTTGCTAGAATGTGAAATGAAAGATTTTATTTTCTAGCTATAGTTTTGATTTTATTTTGAAAGAAGAGGGGTTTAGTAGACAACCTCACCATCAGAGGACCTTGATGATTCCTTCAAGCCTTTCCACATTTGTGAGTGGTAAGTTCTCAAAATCTCCAAAAAAACCCTACCTCTATCTTATTGTAGAGTTCTTCTACTATCCTCTCCTCACACTCTCATATCTGTTATCTAACCATTCTTCCACAAAATTACACATAACAGGCCCATAGGAGCTCTCAACTAATATTAGCCCTAACATGATCTAGTTTTTCTCAAGCCCTTATCTAGTTGATCAAAGCACCTTGAAATTTTATAAACAAAACATCAAGTCTTTATCCCACTATATATGAATCCTTTGTATCCATTATATCCTATTATTAGTAAAATTCTTATTTAAATCTAATAAAGCAATGTCATTCATAATATTTTCTAACCAAGTCCTACTAGGTCTATCTCTACCTTTCTTAACATAAGCCAAATCTAATACATCTACTCTCTTAACCAAGTAATCGAAAGGCCGCCATTTTATGTGACCAAACCATCTAAGGCGACTCTCTCTAATCTTATCTTCCACTGGAGTTACACCAACTTTTTCAAGTATAAGGTCTTTAAGAGTAAAACCAGTCATCCACCTGAGCATCCTCATCTCTGTAACACCTAACTTAATATTATGCTTCTCTTTAATGGCCAACATTCTGCACCATAAATCATTGCAAGTCTCACCACACATAATAGAATTTTCCCTTAAGTTTGAAGGGGACTTTTCTATCACACAACAAGTCCGATGCATTCCTCTAGTTAAACCATCCAACTTGATTTCTACTAATAATATCCCATCTATTTCAACATCAAGCCTTAAAAATTTATCAATTACTTTTATACTACATAACCAATGTCCTATATATGGAAACTTTGCACTACTACTCTCAAACCATTCTAAGGATACCGCACTATCCCTAATGTCTTTTTGAAGCCATCCATGTCGAATTCATTCACTACTATGAGGCATAATCCTAGGCCACATTAAACTTGATTGAAGGTTTAATTAAAAGACAATGATATGCTATTTAGCTTATGACGGATTGCATGTTAGTAGTCCATTATAGCTTTAGATAGATTATTTCAATTTCAAAATTCTATTAATAATATCTAATTTCTTGTAATAAATGAGGCAATTTCAAGCAAGTACTCCCAAAACTAGCTTCATGTAATGCAAGATGAATTTGATTCTCTTTAAAAGAATAATACTTAAGTTCTTATATGATAATAAAAAGAATCACAAAAAAATACATGCAAGTGATTTTTTAAACTTAAAGAAGGAAACCTTGAAGGTGAATATAATATATTCAAGGCTAGACTAGTGGCAGGTGGGTATACTCAAAAGGAAGGTAAAGACTATACATTAATATTCTTTTCGGTGATAAGGCAAAAGTCAATAAGAAAATTGATGAGTCTAGTGGCCTTCTTTAATTCAAAATTGCAACAACTTGATGTAAACATTTTTTTGCATGGTGAGTAAGAATGAAAAATTTCAATGGATCAATTAGGGGTTCTATAATTCCTAATATGATTAAGAATAATTTTTTTGTTGAAAAAATCCTTAGGATTAAAGATTCGAAACATTCATGTTGAGCTTGTGTTTCAAGAAAAATAGTTATGACGGCGTTTCTACTTCATGTCATTACAAGGTGGAAACATGATCTATTTCCTAATCTATGTCAATTATACATTGCTATCCTACAAGATAAGCTTGGAATAAAAAAGTTCAAATACGCCTTCAAGCCTGGGTTTGATAATAAAGGATTTTGGTGATGCTAAAAAAACTTGGAATGAAAATTCAAAAGGACAATAAAAAGGAACTATATATATATATATATATATATATATATATATATATATATATATATATATATATATATATATATATATATATATATATATATATATATATATATATATATATATATATATATATATATATATATAATCTTTAAGATCCTCAAAAGATTATTGATAATTAGTTCGAAAGCTATTAGTTTGTCTCTTACAAGTCAACTCAAGCTATTTTCAGTTCTATGTCGTGAAGATATTTTAAAAATAGCAAGTATTCCTTATGCAACATGAGCGGGTCATTATGCTATGATTTATTTAAGTTCGGATAGAGTTTTCTTTGTTAGTATTTTAAAGCAAGTATATGTCAAATCCTGGAATATTACACTGTACGACCATTAAATGACTATTTATGTAAATTGAAAGAACTTCGAACAAAGGATTGAAGTTTAGATCAAGTTTAAATTTCGTTGATATTAGTGGTTATTTTTACTTAACATATTTCCTTGGAAATTTGGATAAGAGAAGATATACTATTGTTTATATTTTTGTAGCTTGTGGTCATGAAATCTTATCAAGTGGATTATATGGCTTCTACTAAAACAATGAAGGAAGTAATTTTGTTACAATATTTTTTTATGAGACTTCAATATTTTCTTATGTAGTAATTATTTCTTATGCTAATAGTCAAAATACTTGCACTTTTGAAATAAGATTTCATTTTATTAAAATATTTGGTGAATTCAAGTGAAGATAAGTTGATGAAAGTATCAAATAATGACCTTATGACAATCTTCAGCACATGAAAATCATAATTTTCCTCTATTGAAATTTGTCGACTTGCATATGAAGCTATTTTGGATCATTTTGTCGTTCTTGGTCTTGAGTGAACTATAAATTAAAGTGAATGATAAAAAAATGATTTATGTATTTCTTATAAAAATCATTGACAATACTTATTTCAAGACATTAATTACAATTAATTATTTTCTTTAAAGTATAATAACAATAAATCAAATCTTTATCCACTACGTGGGGTCGGCTACATGAATATTATTTTTTTTCTATTGTTTTTTATTAATAGTTAAATTATTATTTAAATATAATAAAAAATATCATTTCTAATACTTTCTAATAAAATCTTTTTAAGACTAACTCCACCTTTTTTTCTTAACATAGCTCTCCTTGGCCTATTGGTTGAGAGCTAAGGCATCCACATAAGAGGTCTCGGGTTCGAGTCTATGTGTATGCGTTGTCTGCATGAGTTTGTCTTAAATGATCTAAATGTCCAAAAAAAAAAAACTCCACATTTTTTAATATAATATATCTACTCCGCTAAGCTATCAAGTATGTCTGACATTTTATGTGACCAAATCACCTTTAGCTTGTTCTCTCTAATATTATTTGCCATTTATTTTCTTTGAAATGTTTAGCCTATAGATTTACCTCCAGATTCTAATTGTTAGCTGCCCCCAACAAAACATAAAAAAAAAAAAAAAAAAAAAAAAAAAAAAAAAAAAAAAAAAAAAAAAAAAAAAAAAAAAAAAAAAGATGGGCGCTGGCGGGTGCGGAGTACTGGAGTAGACAGGAGAGGAGAGAGAGAGAGAGGCCTTTCGGCTTGAGTTCCTGAGCAATGAGACGCTATACGCTGGGGAGTCTCCGCAAGGAAGAAGTGGCCGTCAGCGTGCAGATCGCCACGGTTGGGCTGCTTAGTCTTTCCTCTCCTCGGTATCTTTTTGCCCTTTTGATTGCGGTGGTTTGATGCTTGGACCGTACTTAAGATGAGAGAGGGTTTGGAGATTGGTCTCTTGGTTTTCTTCTAGCTTGGAGAGCTGTAAGTTTCTGTCTACATTTATTCTTGTTCGTAGTGTTGTTCTCTGATTTTAATCTGAGATTAAAAAATGCATTTACTTTTATCATATCTTTACTGATCGGTAAGTAGTTTGAGATTAAGTTTGCCTTGTGGATATAGAGTTCCCTAAACTCTAAGCACGCGTTTTGCTTGTCCACCATGGATGATTCTAGCGGTTGTTTTCACTGGATAGATAAATAGAAATAAATTTGCTAGTTTTCTTTTTTACTTCAATTAATCCTTATTTTCTGTTTACTATTTACTATTTTCCGATCCTGCTTATGGTTAGATCATTAATTATTCTTGCTTAATATGCCCTTACAAGTGAATAAAGAGAAAGTGATATGACAATGACTTAACAACGTTTTCCCAAAAAGAAACTCAACAATTTACTCTAAATGGTTCTATTTGAATAATCACAACTAGATTGAATTCATCAATTTTCTAAGTTGAATTAGTAAACTTTTTCAATATAACTTTTGCAGGACAAATTTAAAAGAAAAGAGTCGGATGAAAGTTGTATTAAGCAGGAGCAGGAATTCCTTAAAATTTAAAAAAATAGTAAATGCACTAAATAATTTGACGCATTTAGGTGAATGAGTCAAAGTCTCTAACGCAAGTAACTTAGATGGAAAATTCAATTGTAATTATATGGATGTAATTAAGCTATATATGTAAATATTGAAATTATAAAAATTTGAATATGTAATTAAGCTATGATTTTATATTTAATTTGTAAAGATATTTTTCTAGAAATATAAAATTTTTAATATGTTATTTAGTTATAATTTTATATTTAATTTATATGGTTTGGCACATTCACTTGAATTGGCCAAATCTTTTAGTCATTTGGTGCCTTCATTAGATGCTATGAGGTGCTAGAATCTTTTGAGATTCTGTCTGAGAAAAATACATGTGATATGTTCTAGTGTTATAAGCACAAAAAAATGTGTCATAAGAGGCAAAAAAACCTTTGAGGTTTTATCTGAGTCTGAGAAATGTGATGTGAACTACTTTATAATGTACATTTCAATTTATTTATCTACTTAGTATTGTTATTTCAATAATTGAATAACTATCATGCTCTTATTATAGTTTAGTACATTGATGTATTAGACTGTATTTAACTGCTTTTAAATATTCAATAAAGTGTTTAATAAAAGAATTTGGAAATTTACATTGATTTATGTGGCCTGCTAAGATGTTGTAACTCACTGTGATTTTTTTATGCTTTTCAGGATCTGAGAAAGGGAAGAAGATTTTAGATTAGCAGTTTAGGATCAGATATGAGTTTATAGGACAGTCATGGCTAGTTTACTATTCAATCTTGTTCTGTAGCTTTTGTGTGTAGCTATATAATATAATGTAGATACATTTTGATGAAATTAAAGAAATCTTGTGGATAAATTTATTTTCAGTATTTGAATGTGTTAATAGTTTTGTAGTATGTAGTTATTTAAAATAAATGTTGGAAGAGAATCTGAATATTCTAAAATTAGATCTTGGGATTTGCCTGTCATAGCTCAACATGATAAGACCTGACTTGATCAGATTGGGTTGTGACAATCGGCATCCACCACAGAGAATGCAACTAGTTAAAAACATCCATTTCCTTCCATTACAATTGTAGCTAATATTGCCCCCCTATAGTAAAGAGCCCCATCTTGAATAAATCGCCATCTCTTGATTGACGGTCCGAATGCCTAAAAAATTCTTTTAAAATAAAAGTTACTAGTAAATTGAATGTTGTAAATCATTCGAGATATGACGTTGGGAATAGCTTCCAATAAATGGTATAGAGAGAAATATGACTCCTCATAACTACTAAAAATCGACTGGATCACCCCTCTGTGCATCCCGAGCCTTTATATATGACACTTTTATGTAAAACTTGGACTCCATTTTTGCAATTATTTTATGTGGCTTTATATCTAATTGGTGGCGAAGGATATCAGTGATGTAGTGTAAATGAATTTTGAAGTATAATTGCGGTGACTTGTTGCCAATATCGGGTATGTGCAAGTGTGTAGTGGACTGCTCAATGATATTTTCCATGGACTATCCAATCTCTTGTTTTGCATAGTATGAAGGCACAACAAGAACGAACATTATGGATGATTATGCTGAGCGCATATAACAGTTAGTCTACTTTTATTAGATGCGAATTTGATGTACAAAAAATAAATCGGTTCTCCATCATATGTAATAAGATCAGCAATATTAAACACTGGAGAAGTTCCAACTAAATATGGGAGATCCAATAAATAAGCATTTGTTCCCAATCTTCGTACTACTCGAAAATGACCAAATTTCTTTCGGCTTAATTTGCCAAATGTGCCAACGGGGAAGCGCATTATCGTTGAAAGTAAGCCAAAATCAAATCTCCTTCTTGAAAATAACATTCTCTACGGTGTTTATCGGCCGCAGTCATATATGTCACATTTTCCATATGGAGTTCTTGTAGAACCTGTTGTTAGACCGATTGAATGTGATCAACAATTTCTATAGCTTCAGTACTTATTCGACCTAGCATATGTTAAAAAGTTTGGTATAAGATGTGGGGAATAGGTTGACCATAAATAATTTCAAATGAATGTTTTTCAATGGTTCGATTAAGGGAATTATTATAAGGAAATAAGGCTTGGGATAAAATCAAATCCCATTAGAAAGGTCTTTCTCTTGCAAGACACCGTCTAAGCAAATTTCCCAAACTTTGGTTTACTACATTAGTTTGTCCATTGGTTTATGGATGATATGCACTTTTGAATTGAAGAATAATTCCTAATTTAAACCAAAGTGTTCTCCAAAAATGACTTTAAAACCTAGTATCTCTATAAGAGGATAAAAATTCGAGGTATACAATGCAACTGCATAATTTCTTTAAAAAATAAATGAGCAACATGAGATGAATCAAAGGTTTTTTTACACAAGGAATGAAATTACCCATTTTACTAAATCGGTTAACGACAACGAACACAATCAAATTTTTGGGCTATTACAGGTAATCCTATAATGAAATCCATGGTGATATCCTCCCATGGTTTGTTTGGAATTGGGAGCAGAGTATAAAGATCAGTGTTTTGAATTGTTCCTTTGAATGATTGATAGATGTTATATTATATTACAAACTTTGATGTGTTTTCGCATGTGGGGCTAGTAATATCGTTCTTCAACCAAGGCTGTAGACTTTCCTCGACCAAAATATCCTCCTAATCCTCCACCATGAAGTTCTTTGATGAGTTTTTCACGTAAAGAGCTTTGAGTGATACATAGTCTAGTTCTCTTAAACAGAAATGCTTGTTGAATGGTAAACTGAGCAGTGGGGTCAATTCCAGAAGTACAACATGATTCCCAAATGGTTTTAAAATTTGGATCTATAGTGTAGCTATCTTTCAAAGAATCTTAAGAGACCACAGTCAGGTGAAGAGTTACCAAGAAGTGGGCTCGTCTGCTTAGGGCATCAACAACTTTATTTATAACTCCAGCTTTGTATTTGAGATGAAATGTGTATTCTAATAGGAAAGATGTCTATTTAGCATGTATATGATTTTAATTTTCTTGAGACCATAAATATCATAGTGCTTCGTGATCAGAGTTTAACACAGATTTCTTCTGAATAAGATAATGTCTCCGAAATTTAGGGCTTGGACAATCGCATAGAACTCAACATCATAAGTTAAATATTGGGATGTCATCAAAATAAACCACCACAAATTTTCCAATGAAAGGACGTTTGATAGGCCAAAGGGCGTGACTAGCCATTTGTAGAGTCCTTTTGTTTTAAAGGTTGTTTTCTATTCATCAATATGTTGTATTCAAATTTGATGATAGCCACTTTGAAAATCAATCTTAGAGAAAATTTTGACACTATTAAGCATGTCGAGCATGTCGTCAAGTCTGGAGATAGGAAACCTATACTTGATAGTTATCTTATTTATAGCATAACTATCGACACACATTCTCCAAGTTTTATCTTTCTTGGGTGTAAGCAGGGCTAGGATGGCACATGGACTTATGCATTCTTTGATTAATCCCTTAGTTAAGGGTTCAATTACTTGTTTGTTTAGTTCATCATGTTCAATATGGCTCATTCGATTGTGAGGCAAGTGGGATAAGTTTGCTCAGGGTACAAGATCAATATGGTGTTGGATATCTCTTAGAGGAGGCAGTGAATCAGGTAAATCTTCAAGAGTTATGTCTTCATATTCGTTAATCAGAGGTTGAATTATTTTAGGAATTATTTTGTTTACATCAATCTCTTTTCCTACCAAAATATAGACTACTTCAAAGTTTTTGAGTTCATTGGTATTGAGAAGTAGTTCAGGAGTGGGTGAATTTGAGGTTGTTTGGAAATTAAAATCAAAATCTCTTGCTAAGCCTTACAAGCTATAATGGTTTAAGGAGTAGAGGTATCAATCACCCAGCAATGCCTTGTCAACCTCTCAATCGAAAAATTTTAGAAAGACCAAGTATTTTGTGACAACATGCCACTCAAAGCCTGTCATATTCTATTAGGTTGACCTTGGCAAAAGGATCATAAGGCCCCTTATAATGGGGAGAAAAACACTAATACCCTGACCAAGGTCAACCTAATAGAATATGACAGGGTTGGTTCTAGGCGGTGGCATGTTGTGACACAATTTTCAGAGTTACCACCATCAATCATGAGGTACATAATTTTCCTCCTATAGTACATGTTCGAAAAATGTTTTGTCTAAGCCATTTATCTCTAGCATCTGATTTGGTGGTCAAGACCTTACGGATAACTAAATAATGATCTCCTTGGTCACTTTCAATATTAATTGATTCCAACTCTTCCTCATTTTCTTCTTTAGACTGGTCCTCTTTTGAATTTTCATGATTATCCTCTTATTCAATGTAGTTGGTTCTAGGCGGGTTATTTTTCCTACAGGCTACTGAAAGATGACCATACAAGCTACACTTATAACAAGGTCTAATTAGTATTGCTCCAATCACTCCTTTTTCCTTTTTTTTAATCACTCCTTTTTCCTTTTTCATTAACTTGAGCTTCATTAGGTTTTGGCGAAGATTTTAATTTGAAGAAGTTGACCCTATGACAGCTTGTGAAGTTTGAGCTTTACTTCCTAAAGATTGCTTAGGTTTGGTTGAATCAAATTTATGATTGTTGTTTCTTTATTGTTGTTTCTCAATTTTTAATGCCACGCAATAGGCCTCATCGAGTTTGATTACGTAATGAAGATTTAGTTGATCTTGAATTGACCACTTTAGTACATTTATATAGCTAGTTATAATTCATTCCTTAGTTTCATTAAATCATTTATGAATTGTAGTTTATAAAAGTCTTTAGTGTATTTTTCTTTGGATCGAGTTCCTTGGTCAATGTTATTGCATTCTTGGAATAGATTCGGGAATAGTCAGAAGGAAAAAACTTTCCCCGCATTTTCTCTTTCATTCTACCCCATGTTTGAATTTTCTCTTTGCCTCTCTTTACTCTGTTAATTTGAAGATTTTTCCATCAAGTTAATGCATGACCAGTCAATTTTAAATTAGCAAACCTAACTGTTTTATTTTTTCAGGAATTTCTTTCATTCCAAAAATTTGATCCATTTTTTTCTACCCATTCAAGGTTGTTCAGGTTGTAGTTTGCCCTCAAATTCATTTACGTCAATTTTCATCCCGTGGTCTCACTATCTATTATTTCTATTTTGGTTTTGTGGAACTTTATCTTCATCTTCATTGAGTTGGACATTAGCGTTGTTTTATAATTAAGACAGCCAGGGTATTAGCCATTACTTCCATTTGTTGTTGTAGGTTAGCCATTTGTTGCATAATCATATGTTATCAATCCGCTTGATTATTTTGGTTATTCATTTTATTTATTTATTTTAAAGAGAGGAAGATTTGTCCTACAACCTATGGCTCTAACATCAAATTGATGCAACCTAAGTTCTTAAATAAAGTTGAAGAATATAAGGAATGCAAATTAAGATATTTCCTTTCCATATTACATAAACAAACACCAAAATGATGGACACGTAGTAGCAAAACTAATATGAGAAATTTGTTAGGAAGTCGCATAAGATAGAACAAATAATAAAACAAAAAACTATTGACCCTCAAATCAACCATGAATGGTCACCTCACATGCAAATACAAACTAGGGAAGGTGCTCAAGGAAAGGACAAACGAACGATCTTCCCAGGAACTAGGTTCCAACATAAGACCTTGCTCCTCCGACAAATACCAATAGAACATGCCACAACACCACTTATAACTCAACAATAGTTTAGAGAAAAAAGATACAGGTGGAAGAAAAAACTGTGAAGAGAAGAAGTGAAAACAAGACCGAGAGGAAGAAAGATGATGTAGGACTACATGCAAGAAAGGAAAATTGCACAAATTATCCAAAGAGCAATTTTGGATTTTTGTTATGAGCAATTAAAACAACAAAATAAAAATAATAAGCGGTCACTTCCGTTTAGGCTCAGTCACATACAGAGGCTAAAACCAAATTTAAAACAATTAAGAAATTCAAAGTTATACGCAAGTAGTAAGTTCAAAAAACCCTAGAATAACAAGGAGTTCTAATAGCATGAAGTAACAATCCTACGATTACTAAGCGGATGGCGATAAGTGAACACAATCTATTGCTTTGAAATTTCTCTCTTCGAAGTAAGTAGAATAGGAAGTACAAGAAGCAAGGGAGAAGCTAACCTTCACCGGGAACCCGCTTGGATATACCACTAGACTTCCGATAGTGGCTCCTCGATAGCTTCGGTCAAAGTGAACAAGATGTGGTCGATGTACTCTCCTAAGGATCCATCAATGTTTGGGATTCACGTCGAAGAATGGAGAATTGAGAAGGTCCACAAAGCCGTGGTTGTCGTCACAAAGCCGGAGTCAAGTTCCGGATCGGCCATGCATTGGTTTGATGATAGTAGAAGGTGGGAAAAGACAACTTTTTTGCTGTCCTTATGGTTGTTCTTGAGAAAGGAGGGTTTTTCTTGAGAGAGTTGAAGGTGGAGGAGCAAAGGAGGTGGTCAGCCAAGTGGGTTAAGGTTGAGGAATATTTGGTTCAGATTTTTTGGTGGAGTAAAATAGGTTTAGGGAGGTTAATTGAAATCTGAATTTAAATTCATGTTTCAATTAATATGGGATTTAGAAAAAGGAGGGGATTTGTTCTGTTAATGAGATGAGTGGCCAAAGGAAAGAAATTAAAAAGGGAGAGGAGGTGGGGGGCGGGTAGAGAGAGGAGAGAGAGAGAGGGCGGTGGGAAGGTGAGGTGGCCGGCTGCCTAAAGGGGAGAGGGGATTGGAGAGAGGAATTACAGCCTTCCTCTTTTGGTCTTGTGGTTTAGGAAATAAATATATTAGTCCTATTTGAATTTAAAATTGAAATAATCTTAATTTAAAACTTTCCTAAAATAAGCTTAAAAGGTTTAGGAAATATTTTTAAAATTTCAAATTTCTAAGGATTTGAAATCAAATTCCTTCCTCATCTAGACAACCAAATAAGGAAAAATTATGGCAAGGGAAAAGGAAAGAGGGGGCAAGGCCGGCGGCTATGGTGGCTGACCGGCGGTTGTTGGGATGGCAAGAGGGGAGGCGGCTAGGGGAAAAATTGGGAGGATGGCTGCTGCTTGGGGTTGGAGGTGACCGACGGTCACCAAGGGAAAAGGATAATTGATTCCCTAATAGGGGCCGGCGGCTAGTAATCGATAGGTGTTCAGTTGGGGGAAGGGTGTGTCGGCGGAGGAGGGTAGGGAAGGGAGGAGGAAAGTGGGGGAGAACCAAGAGCCACCGGTGGTGACTGTTGGGTACGATGGGTTGCCTATCCTAGGCTCCACCAAGCTCTCTATCCCTCTATCAAGCTCTCACATAAGCTTCAAGAACACGAAAATTTTTATTTAATCATTCATTCCCTTCAAAAGAATAAGATGAAGGCTTTAAATAGCCTTTACATTGACTCAAAAACAAAGGACTAAAATACCCTCAAGGGGCTACATGACTCAATCCCAAGCAAGGGTAAAAAGGGAAAATGGCTAAAATAAAAAAATACATCAACAATTAGACAATAATAAAATCAAAAGTACATCAGATAAATCGCGGCCGTTGATCTACGATGACGTTGATGGTAGACTTTCCATCCGATGTCCCCATCAAGAAATAATATGAGAAATTTGTTAGGAAGTCGCATAAGATAGAACAAATAATAAAACAAAAAACTATTGACCCTCAGATCAAGCACGAATGGTCACCTCACATGCAAATACAAACTAGGGAAGGTGCTCAAGGAAAGGACAAACGAACGATCTGCCATAGGAACTAGGTTCCAACACAAGACATTGCTCCTCCAACAAATACCAATAGAACATGCCACAATACCACTTATAACTCACAATAATTTAGAGAAAAAAGATACAAGTGGAAGAAAAACTATGAAGAGAAGTAAAAAGAAGACTGAGAGGAAGAAATAGCGATCAGGGAGAAGACAGCTTGCAAGCTAAGAAGAAACCCTCAGATTTTTAAAATGATCACTCTCCAAAAACTCTTGCACAAATAAATTTTGCCACTATATGTAGGAGAAAGGAGAAAAAGTAATTATTAGCCTACATAAATGTGGCCTCCAAATCAGCTAATAAGAAACACCAAACTCAGCTCATTTAATGAGGAATTAAAGTTTCCTGCATAGGATTCAACAAAAAGGAAAACCGAACAACCATAGGGAAAATCGAGCATACAACAAGGAAATCGAACAGACGACAGGGAAACCAAGCAATCAACAAGGAAACCGAGCATACAATAGGAAAAACCAAACAACCACAGGAAAAAAAGGAGCAATAAAACAGAGGTGGAAGGGCAATGGTGTGAACCGACCCGAGAGCATAAAACCTGACATGATCATGTGTTATTTTTCATCATAGGGCCATACAAAATAAAATTACATAGCGTCCAAAACACAAAAAAATAATAAAACATAAAATGATAAATCTTGACTGCATCATAAATGATGAGGCATAGTTATACAGAAGAACTTGACAAGAGTCCGCTCGATACCCCGGGAACTAGTGCTTTTGAAATATTAAAACAAAGATTTATCCAAATTTGCTTTCACAAAAAAAAAAACTACATGCAATAGATATGACAAGATTAAAGTGCAAGCAAAAAGTAAACAATGATAAAGAAAGAACACACCAAGAATTTTATAGTGGTTCGGTCAAAATATGACCTACGTCCACTCCCCGGAGTCCTCCACTCCGGGATTTTCACTATAAAAAATAGTTCTCCTTTTGCCCCCCTTGGCAAGGCGGAGAAGCCTGTACAAACCTCCCTTTCACCAACCCGGCGTGGCGGAAGACCAAACTCTGTTTTCGCCCTCCTGGCGACGGCAGAGAACCTTCTCGTTTTTCTCCCTCCTGGAGAAGGCAGAGAACCTTGAGGCAACGGATGCAGACGAGCCTTTCCCTTGGAGATCCTCCCTCAAATCCTTCTCGGGCCACAGGAGGAGCAAGATGCAGCAAGCTTGGAGCAACCGTGTGATCTCCCTCACACCTCTTCTCCCTCACAATGCTCACCTCCTCCTTCCCCTCAACCTTCAAGAAATTCTCTAGAGTTTTCTCCCTTGGAATCCCTCTCTATTCACGTTCACCCCCTCTGTAATCTTATCCAAAAAGAACTTGATTGATATCTAAAAAAAAAAAGGCTCCAAAAACCTCTGAATTCAAAAGTAGCCGTTACTGTTCGTACAGTACGATATGGTATCGTACAGTACGATCTTCATAAACAGCCGTCGTCCTGGTACGAAGATGTACGAACAGTACAAAAACAATTCGTACTGTACGATATAATATCGTACGGTACGATTCAACAAGATACTATTCGTACAGGACGATGGTCTGGACGATCGGATGTCGTCTCTGTTCATCGTATGGTACGATTGACATCGTACAGTACGATGTGACAAAAACCAAGAGATCGTCCAGGACGATATCCGGGACGATCATACTTCGTCTCTGTTCATCGTATGGTACGATCTAGTTCGTACAGTACGATGTTCAAATTTTGATTAGGCCCGGATTACATGCACTAATCACGGGTTAATTTAAGTAAGTATTAAAAACATATCGTACAGTACGAACATGTTCGTACAGTACGAACGGCGCAAAAACACTTGCTTAATATTAAAACACGGCTAGGGTTTTGGATCTGAACATATCGTACCGTACGAACTACTTCGTACATAGTACGATCTATTCACAGATTTGCCCACATAGCTTGGATCGTACGGTACGAAATAAAATCGTACAGTACGATCTCCAGAGAAGAATTTTAGTTATATTTTGCAGTTAAAAAAGAACTCTCCCCCTGTGTGTGTGCATGGTTGCTCTTACTCTTACGCATTTTTTGTGGCCAGACTCAATAAAGTAAAAAGTACAATAAATGGAAAATACAATGTTTGACTCATACTCCTAATCTACCCGGTCTTGAGTCTTCCTTTCTTCCTGAGTCACTTGTGATCTTCCTGAAATGTTAGTGCTCAAGGAAAATAACAAATAAAATAATAATCAATGAAAAGCAGTTCCAAAACACTCATTATTTGGCATCATCAAAATCTCAAACTCGGGGTCACGGGTTGCAACAATCTCCCCTTTTTGATGATGTCAAATAATTTGTTGCAAGTAGGAAAGAAAAACATTTCTTTTGTTTTTTTTTTTTTTTTTTTTTTTTTTTAAAAAAATTAAACACAAGAAGGAAACAAAAGATACTGCATTTAGATAAATAGGCATTACAACATTACAACAAACTTCTCCCCCTTTTGACAGCACAAAAAGGAGGAGCAACTAAAAACACAAAAGCGAGAAAGAAAAAAAAAAAAAGAGGAAAAACTACAATGCAAACATAGATAATCTAGTCAGACGGGTCCTGATCAGCTGGTGGTGGAGGTGGATTTGGCTGAAAGTATTGCAATAGAGTGTCGAAACGGTGATCAATTGCTGTAAAACGCTCTCCAAACCAGTGCATATCAGCCTCGTGTTGCTGATGTTGTTCTTGAATATGCATGTCCAGACGAGTCTGCAGCTGGTCGAAGCGGGCGACTAAATCATCATTTGGGTGTGGTGGAGCTGGTGCTGGTGCAAGTGCTCGGGGTGTGGCATGGCGTCGTGGTCGAGCTGGAGCTGCGGCTGGTGCATCTTCTCCTTCTTCGTCATCAAATACGGGTTCTTCAGGCTCATGTCCCCGATGAAAGAGGATACGGAAGGAAGCATCCGTATAGAAAATAGGAAGCATGTCGGGTTCACCAGGGTAGGATAATTGATATTTATGGTAGAGGATATATCCTATGAGGTGACCAAGAGCCAGATTTTGTTTTCGACGAGTGGTGGGAAGACGAACAAAAGTCATGTGCCGAATATAGTTGCTAATTAAATCGACCTCATCAAACTTAATGTTGGACATAATCAGGTAGGTAGCGACTGACAGGGTAGGGGTCAGATTGATGCGGTCGCCACCTTTGGGAATGATAGAGGTTCGAAGAACATGTTGAATTATACGGGCATTGCGGGTTAAGGATTGGACTAGAGGCTGGTGTTGGTGAAAAACAGTATTCCTAAGGACTCTATTTACATCGCTCCAGTCAAAATCATCGGTGAGAAACGAGCGAACCATAGGTCCTTCAGTAGACAGCCCAATATGTTGGGCGATGTCGGCTCTAGTTATTTCAACGGGGCGGCCACAAACAAGGAGGGAGTGAAAAGTGGTGTTATCGACTGTGTAGGTGAGGTTGGCGAGAAATTCAAAAAGGAGTTCAGAATTGTATGGAAATGCTAGGGTGAGTAGGAATTGAAAGGTAGTGGAGGCAAAGAGGCCCATTACCTCGAAATTTAGAGCGGCCTGATTAAGCATTTTTGAGGGAGAGATTTTGCAAGCCTTGTAGCGGTAGTAGGCTTCCTCATTTTCACTATTGAGAAAGCGATCGGGTTGACGACTGGAGGAGGACGAGCTTCCGGCAGTCATCCGACCTCGTTTAGACATTGCAGGAGGGCACGAAAACGAAGTGAAGGCTGAGTGAGGAGAGGGTTGAGTGAATTGAACAGCCTAGGCAAGGGTTTATATAGAATTTTCCGTAAATCGTACAGTACGAACCGGGGATCGTACAGTACGAAATACAATTAATATCCTGACCGGTCGTTTCGGGAAAAGGCAGTCAAATCGTACAGTACGATAGGTATCGTACAGTACGATTCAGAGACGAATATCGATCGTCCCGAGGCCCTCAGTACGACTTTTGACCAAAAGTTTTCGTACTGTACGAATAGGTGGATCGTACAGTACGATACATAATAAATATCGTACCGAACCGTTTTTAACTCGAATTTGTCCTTTATGCTGATGTGGATCGTACCGTACGAAGCGAATGTATCGTACAGTACGATACTCAATAATGTCGTACCAACCGGCTTTACTTCGTCCCGATCCGTTGTTGACGTGGATCGTACTGTACGAAGAAGAGGAATCGTACAGTACGGAAGGCAATTATTATCGGGAAGATGATCGTATAGTACGATGTGTATCGTATAGTACGATCAACAGAGCTGAAATCTGCCTATTGGTGGATGGTTGATTGTGATATATCGTACAGTACGATATGGATCGTACAGTACGATTAACAGTCAATGTAAGTGTTGGTGTGGTGAGTGTGTGGTGATCAGGAGCAGTCCTAAAAGATTTTTTTTTTTTTTTTTTTTTTTTTTTTTTTTTTTTTTTTTTTTTTTTTATGCATTTATATCTATGACACCTAATCTAGTCCTCAAGGTGCTAAAGGTGTCAAAAGCTAATGGTTTTGTGAATATGTCTGCCAATTGATCTCCTGTAGCGATGTGATGTAATTCTATATCTCCCTTAGCGACGTGATCTCTAATGAAATGATGTCTAATGTCTATGTGTTTCGTTCGAGAGTGCTGAATTGGATTCTTAGAGATACAAATTGCACTTGTGTTGTCACACATGATCGAGATGGTTCCAACAGGTAGTCCAAGATCAAGAATTTGTTGTTTTTAACCATAGTACCTGTGCAACACAACTCCCTACTGCAATATATTCTGCCTCGGCTGTGGAAAGTGCTACTGAGTTTTGCTTCCTACTGGACCAAGAAACTAATGATTGTCCGATGAATTGACAGGTACCAGAGGTGCTCTTTCTATCTATCCTACATCCTGCAAAGTCAGAATCTGAGTACCCAAGGATTTCAAAGGAAGTGCTGTGTCTGGGATACCAAATTCCTAAGTTTGGGGTGCCTAGTAGATATCTAAGAATTCTCTTTTAACAGCAGTTAGGTGAGACTCTTTAGGATCGGCTTGGAAACGGGCACAAAGGCACACACTAAACATGATGTCCGGTCTACTGGCAGTCAAGTAAAGAAGTGATCCAATCATTCCTCTATATATTTTTTCTGATCTACTGATTTTCCACTAGGATCCTTATCTAATTGGATTGTCGAACTCATTGGGGTGTTCATGGGTTTTGCACTATCCATTTCATATTTCTTTAAAATATCCTTAATGTACTTTGATTGGCTAAGAAAGGTTCCATTTTCCATTTGTTTTACACTAAAGCCAAGAAAGTAGTTAAGCTCTCCCATCATACTCATTTCAAACTCATTACTCATTGTTTTTTGAAAATTCATCGCATAAGTTTTTATCCGAAGATCCAAACAAGATGTCATCTACATATATTTGAACAATGAGAATTTCTTCTTTGACCTTTTGTAAAAAGAGTGTAGTATCTACACTACCCTTTTGAAATCCTCTATCCAAAAGAAATGAGCTAAGTCTTTCATACCATGCTCTAGGTGCTTGCTTTAATCCATATAGTGCCTTTTTTAATTTGAATACATGGTTTGGAAATTGTGAGTTTTCAAATCCGGGGGGTTGCTCAACGTAGACATCTTCCTTAATTTCCCCGTTCAAAAATGCACTCTTTACATCCATTTGATATAACTTAAAGTTCTTGAAGCAAGCAAAAGCTAAGAGCACTCTTATGGCTTCTAGTCTAGCAACCGGGGCAAAGGTTTCTTCAAAGTCTATTCCCTCAATCTGGTTGTACCCCTTAGCTACTAGCCTTGCTTTATTCCTTATTATTATTCCTGAATCATTCACCTTATTCTTGAAGACCCATTTTGTTCCAACAACACTCTGCTCTTTAGGTCTCTTAACTAACTCCCAAACATCATTCCTGGTGAATTGGTTCAGCTCTTCTTGCATTGCTAGAATCCAAAATTCATCTCCTAAGGCTTGATCTATACTTGTAGGTTCTATCATAGAGATGAAAGCTGAGTGACTAACCTCCTTCCTAAGTCCATGCCTAGTTCTTACACCTTCTGAAGGGTCTCCTAAAATTAACTCTTTAGGATGACTAGAAGAATATCTCCATTCTCTAGGCAAAACTTCCTGAGATTCGACCCTTTCTCCTAAGGTCATAGTCTCTACTCCTTGAATTGCCTCTATTTCATCATCTTCATTTTTAGTTTCTGAGGTCATATCTGATTCATCAAATACCACATGGGTGGATTCTTCTACTACAAGGGTTCTCTTATTAAAAATTCTATAGGCCTTACCTACAGAAGAATAGCCTAAGAAGACACCCTCATCAGACTTGGGATCGAAATTTTCCTAAGGGATGTTTACCATTATTTAAGATGAAGCACTTGCACCCAAAGACATGTAAATGTGAAAGGTTTGGTCCTACCCTTAAGGAGTTCATATGGAGTTTTATTCAGCTTCGATCTAATGTTTACTCTGTTCAAAACATAACAGGCTGTGTTGACTGCTTCTGCCCAAAAGTATCTAGGAAGGGTATACTCCGCTAACATTGCCCTAGCAGCTTCTACCAAGGTTCTATTTTTCCTTTCTGCTATGCCATTCTGTTGGGGTGTTCTAGGAGCTGAGAAATTGTGCTCTATTCCTATCTCTTGACAGAATGACTCAAACCTATCATTTTGGAACTCTCCACCATGATCGCTATGGATAGTTGATATTTCACAACCTAATTTTCGTTGAATCCATGTGGAGAAAACTTTAAATTCCTCAAAAGACTCATTCTTGTGTGCTAAGAATCTTACCCAAGTAAATCTAGTGAAGTCATCTACAATCACAAATCCATAATTCTTTCCACCTAGACTGGCTGTACTAACGGGTCCAAATAAGTCCATGTGTAGAATTTCTAGTGGCCTAGAGGTGATCACACGTCTCTAATTGAGTGAAATGATGATTTGACTTGTTTTCCTTGTTGGCAAGCATCACATAAGTGATCCTTGGTGTGAATTCTAATTTAGGTACACCTCTAACTAGGTTTTTCTGAGTGATGTTTCTAAGAGTTTTCATACTAGCATGGCATAGTCTCCTATGCCATAGCCACGAGTCATCAACTATTGTTTTCAAGCACAATGATTTTGAGTTATCTACGCAATCAAGGTCTAACATGTAAACATTGTTCATTCGTTTTCCTTCTAAAATTATTTCACCAAATAAACTAATCAGGCATTTATCAGTAAAAAATTTAACATCAAAACCTTTGTCACACAGTTGACTAATGCTAAGTAAATTATGTTTCAAACCATCAACTAGTAAAACATTTTCAATTAAAAAATTCTTAGCATTACCAACTGTACCTGAGCCTATCACCTTCCTGGTAGTGTTGTCTCCCAACGTTACTTTGCCTCCAGTTTTGGTCTCCAATAGGATGAACTTCTTCATGTCTCCAGTCATGTGTCGCGAGCAGCCACTATCCAGGTACCACATGCTCTCACTAGGTCTTTTGTGAGAGCATCCCTACAATTTCATTCAAAGATTAGATTTGGGAACCCAAGTGAGTTTGGGTTCCTCCTTATGCTTGCATGAATGAGATGTATGCATGTTATGCTGTGATGGATGCAGTTTAGGTCTCCACACTAAGTGTGTCCTACGGTGAATTGTGCATGTGCGGGCTATGTGACCTAACATGCCACAAGAGAAGCACCTAACACCAGGAAATGGGTTTACTAATCTATGAGTGTGGTGGTGCCTCTTCCTAAGATTTTGTGATGCATGCTGTGTTGGGGGTTTTCTAGGATGACCTACTGTGAGTGATGCAATTTCATTTTCTAGTTCTTTTATCTTTTCATTATAAGTTTTATTTTGAGCTGTCAATCCATCAACTTCTATCAATAGCAAGTGCTCACTATGATCTACTTCTAATGCAAGTGCATTTTAGTTTTTCAAACTCTACATCTAGTTCAATATGTGACGTTTTCAAGGATTCATGCGCTTCAATTAGATCAATATGCTTCTTATTTAATGCATCATACTCATCAAGAAAGAAACATGTGATCTTTATCTAAATCAGTATTTTCTTTAACTAAGTTAGCATGCTCAATTTGTAAGGAACTAAATTCAATATTAAGTTTAGCATGCATTTTCTTCAGTTTCCTATACGAGTCATGAATATTCTCAGAAATAAGCAATAATTCATCATAAGAAAGTTGACATACCTCATCCTGATCTAATTGATCAAGGTTATCATTAGCCATAAGACACAAATTTGTTACCTCCTCCTCTGCTTCTTCTTCTGATGATTCTGAGGCAGAGTCGGCCCAAAAAGCTTTCTGTGTCTTGGTCTTTCCTCTCTTGTATTTACCTTTGTCATCTCCTTTCTCCTTTGCTGGTTGACTCTTCAGATTAGGACAATCGGCTCGAAGGTGACCTGGCTCCTGCACTCAAAGCAAATTGTATCAGATGAAACCTTATTGGACCTTGAGCTCTTACCTTTATTCCAGCTGTTCTGATGGCGCTTTTGTTTTTTCTCTTCAGGAAATTTTTGAACTGTCGGGTCATCAGTGCTATTTCATCG
This sequence comes from Dendrobium officinale, assembly GCA_019514585.1. Classification (NCBI taxonomy): domain Eukaryota; kingdom Viridiplantae; phylum Streptophyta; class Magnoliopsida; order Asparagales; family Orchidaceae; genus Dendrobium; species Dendrobium officinale. Next base: position 69,010,212 of record CM033683.1, on the reverse strand, counting down.
TCTTCCTCCCCTGCAGAGCTTTCACTTTCTGAGTTGCTAGCTTTTAATGCCACCGTCCGCTCCTTTTTTTTTTCTTTTCACCTGCATCACTTTGCCTTTGGCTCACTCCTTGCTCGTATGCAATGAGTGACCCGAGGAGATTATCAATAGAATAAACATTAAGATCTTTGGACTCAGTGATAGCAGTTATCTTAGCATCATAGGAACTAGGCAGGCATCTAAGAATTTTATTTACTTTCTCAGAATTTGAAATTTCTCTACCTAATGCATGCAAGGATGTCACGATTTGGGTGAACCTAGTGTACATGTCAGAAATTGTTTCGCTAGGTTTCATACGGAATAATTCATAATCATGCAGTAGAATGTTAAGCCTAGACTGTTTTACTTCGTTTGTTCCTTCGTATGTAATGCACAGTCTATCCCAAATCTCCTTACCAGAAGCACAAGTAGATACTCTCATATAGTCCTCAGATTTCAGTGCACAAAAAAAAAAACAGTTTAAGCACTTGGCATTCAGTTGGGCTAACTCCCTATCCTCATTGCTCCATTCATTAAACGGTACAGGAGTTTTCAAACCATTAACAGTTTTAAACGGTGCAACATACCCATCATTTACTAACATCCACATGCGGTAATCTATAGATTGCAAAAATGTAGACATCCTAATTTTCCAAAAATCAAACGGTATGTTATCAAAAAGTGGTGGACGAGTTATTGAATAACCCTCCGCAGTGTTACGATTACCAAAATTAGACATGATCGTTTTTTTCAAGGTTTTCTAAAAAAACACTATTTTTGAAAAAACTAGCTCTGATACCAATTGAAATTACTAAATGACAAGAGGGGGGGGTGAATTGTAAAAGTCTTTCGATTAATAAAATTAACCCTAAACAAGAGTTCTATTTTTTTTTTTTGTTGTTTTTGAAATATTAAAACAAAGATTTATCCAAATTTGCTTCACAAAAAAAAACACATGCAATAGATATGACAAGATTAAAGTGCAAGCAAAAAGTAAACAATGATAAAGAAAGAACACACCAAGAATTTTATAGTAGTGGTTCGGTCAAAATATGACCTACGTCCACTCCCCGGAGTCCTCCACTCCGGGATTTTCACTATAAAAAATAGTTCTCCTTTTGCCCCCCTTGGCAAGGCGGAGAAGCCTGTACAAACCTCCCTTTCACCAACCCGGCGTGGCGGAAGACCAAACTCTGTTTTCGCCCTCCTGGCGACGGCAGAGAACCTTCTCGTTTTTCTCCCTCCTGGAGAAGGCAGAGAACCTTGAGGCAACGGATGCAGACGAGCCTTTCCCTTGGAGATCCTCCCTCAAATCCTTCTCGGGCCACAGGAGGAGCAAGATGCAGCAAGCTTGGAGCAACCGTGTGATCTCCCTCACACCTCTTCTCCCTCACAATGCTCACCTCCTCCTCCTTCCCCTCAACCTTCAAGAATTTCTCTAGAGTTTTCTCCCTTGGAATCCCTCTCTATCACGTTCACGTTCACCCTCTCTGTAATCTTACCCAAAAAGAACTTGATTGATATCTAAAAAAAAAGGCTCCAAAAACCTCTGAATTCAAAAGTAGCCGTTACTGTTCGTACAGTACGATCTGGTATCGTACAGTACGATCTTCATAAACAGCCGTCGTCCTGGTACGAAGATGTACGAACAGTACAAAAAACAATTCGTACTGTACGATATAATATCGTACGGTACGAATCAACAAGATACTATTCGTACAGGACGATGGTCTGGACGATCGGATGTCGTCTCTGTTCATCGTATGGTACGATTGACATCGTACAGTACGATGTGACAAAAACCAAGAGATCGTCCAGGACGATATCCGGGACGATCATACTTCGTCTCTGTTCATCGTATGGTACGATCTAGTTCGTACAGTACGATGTTCAAAAATTTTGATTAGGCCCGGATTACATGCACTAATCACGGGTTAATTTAAGTAAGTATTAAAAACATATCGTACAGTACGAACATGTTCGTACAGTACGAACGGCGCAAAAACACTTGCTTAATATTAAAACACGGCTAGGGTTTTGGATCTGAACATATCGTACCGTACGAACTACTTCGTACAGTACGATCTATTCACAGATTTGCCCACATAGCTTGGATCGTACGGTACGAAATAAAATCGTACAGTACGATCTCCAGAGAAGAATTTTAGTTATATTTTGCAGTTAAAAAAGAACTCTCCCCCTGTGTGTGTGCATGGTTGCTCTTACTCTTACGCATTTTGTGGCCAGACTCAATAAAGTAAAAAGTACAATAAATGGAAAATACAATGTTTGACTCATACTCCTAATCTACCCTCCTGAGTCACTTGTGATCTTCCTGAAATGTTAGTGCTCAAGGAAAGAGCTATTTGGTGCCTCCAAACTTGATAACCATTGCACTTAAATAAGTTTGATATTAGGATAAATTTATGCTGAATAATGACATACTATTTAATGAGGCCCTGATATGTCAATTTTGTAATAGTGATAGAAGAATCCAATGGTACTGGCTAAATAAAAAATGTAATAATGTGACCCACAAACATGATATATTATATTGAGAAATTTCCTAGGATACAACCAACTATATTGAATTCCAACTTAAGGGAGAATGTTTGCCAAACACTACCATCAATAATGCTTGATGAGGTGTGCAAATTTTTTTCCATCGCAACTGACTTGTCTCAATAATAATTTTCAATTTCTTCGAGTGTAAATATAAAATAATAAAAAATTTATATTATCATATAAATAATATAAATATTTAAGTTAGGTTATAATTTAAGCATAATATTTTTAAAAATAAAAAATAAAAATTATATATTTATATATAAATAGATCAAAATTATAAATTAAATATCAAATTATAGCTAAATTACATAGAAATAATTATAATTTTAGAATATATATATAATATATATATATATATATATATATATATATATATATATATATATATATATATATATATATATATATAATGTATTTTACTTTATATACTTATTGATCTTTTAATTTAATATTTATACTTAGAACTTAGCCAAAGTTAGTCGGATGTGTCAAATGAATTCACCATAAGATTTGACACAATTAAGTGAATGTGATAAAAACTTAAAATCATTTAAATTATATATATATATATATATATATATAATATATATATATATATATATATATATATATATATATACAATATATATATATACATATATATAAAATAATAACTAAATGAAATGAAATATTAAAAAATTTATATATCTTAAAAAATATATTTACAAATTAAATGTAAAGTTATAGCTTAATTATATATTTAAAAGTTTCTAATTTCAATAATTACATATAATTTGCAGCTGAATTTTCCAACTAAGTTGAATGCGCCAAATCATTTGGCATATTTAGAAAGCCCCATATGATTTGGCGCATTCACCTAAAGATCTTAGGTAAACCCTAACAATAGAGACAAAAACAACAAGAACACTACAAAATCTAATGGAAAAATAAGCAAAAATAGTAATTTTTATTGCAAAAATCAAACTAAACGGAACAAAAAGAGCAAGATAAAATTGATCCTCAACTCGAGAGGAGGATCGCTCTCTCTCCCAATCCGTAGATGAAAGCTAGGGCCCAAAACACCAAGAACAAGACTCCAAATCAACCACAATAATCAAGCATATCCCTATCCCTAACCCTCTCTTCCTATTTAAAGCAAAAAATTAAACAACAAATTCCCAAACAACCCTCCCTAATTCCTTCCTATTTCCTTAATTATTTCCCTCCCAAATCAGCCCACAAATCATCCAATAAGCCTGCCTTCTTCAATTAGGAAATATTTCATAATTAACCCCCCCAAATCAACCTTTAAATATGTCCTCTTCAATTAGGAAACATTTCCAAATTAATCTACTTTAAATCAGCCCCCATATATGCTATCTTCAATTAGGAAACATCTCTTAATTAATTCCTTTTGATTAAGAACCTTCCTAAACAACTCCCTCTTGATTAGAAAATTTCCTAATTCCCTCCCAATCAAATTTGGCCGGTCTATTAACACTCTCCTCTCAAAGTGTCAACTTGTCCTCAAGGTGGAACAAAGGAATTTGCTGCTGAAGCACTTGACTAAAAAATGGTCTGACACTGGGTTGAATGATCCCTAACTCTAGCATCCCCCAGATCAATCTTTTGATCTCATCATTTTGGATTTGTGGACAACGATATGGATAAACACTGATAGGTGAGACTATTTCTTTCAAGATGATAACATGCTAGAGTTCTCGTGGAGGTCGCAATCCTTGAGGTGACTGAAAAATATCACTGAATTGCTAAATCAAGGGCTACATTGAAGGAGGAACATCCCCTATCTCCTCTAATCTGATCCCCTCCAGCATGTATAGTTCCACCAGATAACTTTCCCCCACCTGCTGTATACTCCTCATCATAGTTTTAAGTGATACCATGGATTTGGAGAGCCCTGCATCTCCCATTATCACTACTCTTCTCCCTTCCACAGTCAGCTCTATCGTCAATGCCCCCAATTGACCTTGGTGTCTCCCAAGATCTACAGCCACTTCATTCCCAGGATGACATCAGTGCTCCCTAAGTCTAATGCGAGAAAATCCTCCCTCACCTAAACCCCCTGTATGGTTAAAAGTATTCCTCTACACATCCCCTGGCCCGTCTACACCTTTACTATACCCATCATCACTCTATAACATTCTATATCCACTAATTTCACCTCAAATTGGTTCACAACCTAGTTGGAAATAAAATTGTGGTAGCCCCAATGTCAATCAACCACACCACCTCCATGTTTGCTATTTACCCTTTCACTCTCATGATATGATTAGGAGTGAATCCTACCACTTAGCTTAGAGATACCTCTGCCACATTCAGAAGCATCTTGTCCTCCATCTCTCCCTCAACCTCACTATCACATCCCTACTCAGCTTCCTTGTCATCACATATGATAAGAACCTGAAGAGTTTGGTCCCTACACCTGTGCCATGAAGTAAACTTCTCATCACATCTGAAGTATATTCCCTTCACACTCTTTTTCTGCATCTCCCTTTCCATCAATATTTTAAAGTTTCCCCCACTTCATCCTCCTATTGAATTCTCCCTAGGAGTCTCATGAATGCTGCCTGTTGTAGGTCCCTTGGGTGCTAAAAGAGTGGTAGTCATCCTGTAAGAGCCACCTGAACTGCTTCCCCTGGCTCCTCTCTCTTGGTACTTTTTATCCTCTACTTGTTGTGCCAGCTCTATTGCCTCTCCCAAGTCATGAGGCCTCATGACCCTTACTGCGGCTCTGATCTCTGATTTGAGTTCCTTTATGAAATTACCCTCCAAAGCAGTCTCCGATAGTCGCTCCACTCAACTAGCCAAGTGCTCAAATCTCTCACGGTAATCTGCCACTGACCCGTCCTGTATTAGTGCAAATAACTGCTCATAGAAGTCCCCTCTTCTGTTGATTCGGAAATATTCTAATAAGAACTCCTTGAACTCCCTCCAACTCCGTATTGGTCTCCTCATGTCTCTCTACTGGTACCAGGACAATGCCTTCCCCTCCAAACATAAGCCCGCTGCCGTCAATTTTTCTTCCTCCGTCAACTCATTGATGGTGAAATACCTCTATACCTTGTAAATCCACCCGTGTGTGTTATCTCCTTTAAAAATGTGCATCTTCAGCTTCCGCACCTTCGGATCTCTCCTGTTTCTCCTATTCCTCCATAATTTTCCCTTTCCCAAGTGTTTGGCTCTCCCCATGTCTCCCGATCTTCCCTTTCATGCTCATACCCTAACCCCTCTTTGCTTTCTCCCCCACTTTCTTTAAAATCAGTACCCTTCCTACCATAATCCCCTTCTTTTCTCTCTCACAACCAGCACCCCTTGGTTCATGCCCCCATAACCACGCCTCTCTCCATACCTTCCACTTTTCTCCTCCATGATCTCCGCATCATTTTCCCTCTTACGAAATTCAGAATTCTTAGCTCTCCCCACCAGTCTCTTTGTCTCCGATGCTGCCATTTGAATTTGATTTTCTAATATCTTCTTCAACATCTCACGAAGATCAAAAACTGTATTCCACGGATGAAATTCAATTTTCTGCCATTTCTTTCATTTGGCTCATCTCCCATTCGAGGCGTTCTTTCAACGCATCCACTTTCTTGGTCGCCATCAATACCTGGATTTTTTTAGGTTCAAAAATCTGGATCTTGACCAAAAAACAACAAATACCCCTTCATCTGGCCAAAACAATAGCCGTTGATTTTCACAGAAGAAGCCCACAAACGGTCCCAAAATCGGCTCTGATATCAATTTGTTAGGAAATACTTGATGATCTCAAGTAAACCCTAACAATAGAGACAAAAATAACAAGAACACTCCACAAATCTAATGAAAAACAAGCAAAGAAGTAGTGTTTATTGTAGAAATCAAACTAACAGAACAAGGAAAGCAAGATACAATTGATCCTCAAATCGAGAGGAGGATCATTATCTCCCAATCACTAGACGAAGCTAGGGCCTAAGGCACCAAGAACAAAACTCCTAATCAACCACAATAATCAAGCATACCCTTAACCCTAATCCTCTCTTCCTATTTAAAGCAAACAATTAAAAATAACAAATACCCAAACAACCCCTCTCCTAATTCCCTCATATTTCCTTAATTATTTCCCTCCCAAATCAGCCCTCAAATCATCACATAAATTTGCTCTCTTCAATTAAAAAAACATTTCTTAATTAACACCCCCCCCCCCCCCCCCCCCCCCCCCCCCCCCTCCTCCTCCTCCTCTCAAAGAAAAAAAAAAAAAAAACCCCTTAATATGTCCTTTCCAATTAGGAAACATTTCCTAATTAATTTCCCTCTAAATCAGCCTCCATATATGCTCTCTTCAATTAGAAAATATTTCCTAATTAATTCCTTTTGATTAAGAACCTTACTAAACAACTCCCTCTTGATTAGAAAATTTCCTAATTCCCTACCAATCAAATTTGGCCGGTCTATCATATTACTAGAAAACTTAATTTTATTTGTATGCAATAATCAGTAACACAATTAAAATCTGATAGTTTAAACGTACTCATGACTGTATGAAGACACTTCTTTATTCACTAACCAAATTTCAAATATGATGTTATCCAAACTTAGATGTTGAAGTGGTTCTCCTTGATGGCATATTAATATTACTTGATTAATATAATAAACATCTTCATTTGTTTGAAAAAAAAAAGCCTCATGCTTGTATATATTAATGATTTAAATATTTTTTATTATATGCAGTGAAGGATTTGATCTAGTAGGTGAAGGATCATCAAAGACATCAGTGTACTTAACTTTTGTAAACTGTAAAATCCAATCTGCAAAAACTTTAATTTATTGAAATTCTTTGCTCGGAACGGCTTTACCTTCAAATAACAATATTTTCATTTGAAATAGAAAATCTTCTAGTGATAGCAAATATTTAATTTTTATAATCCATAACAGATAACATCCTATAATCTATCTTTCAGTGTGATCAATAAAACTTGGTGAAATCTCCTCTAAGTCCTATTATTTTTTATTTTGCTGAACACCAATTAATTAAAATTTGGATGCTTGCATTTTGTTACTTCTCTCAAAGTTTGCTATTGTTGCATCGTAGGTGCTTTAATATGAGTACTTACGTTATAAAAATTTTGATATCTTCAATTGTCAAGAAAGTGCACATATTGATAATGTTGGTCCAGAAGCAAACCTAATAGGAGATGAAATGGCTGTTTGAAAAAAATAGATTTAATTAATTAGTTGCAATTGAGTAAATAAAAACACAATGCAGAAATTTAAATATCAACACACCCAAAAATGCGATGAATTAGGATGCTGTGTGAATAAATAAATTACAATGAATAAAGTGTTATCAAAATATCGATCAACACATCCTTGTTGATGTGCATTGCAAGATATAATAAAGCACAGCAATTATTTTAGAATTAAATATTTCTAAAAAATTATCATCACATTCAAGTTATAAAATTATATCAACAAACTCAACTGAGTATAAATTATAACATAAAAAATTAAAAATATAGGAAGGATAACAGATTTTTGCTAAAATGACCTCAAGTGAGTATATATGATGATTTTCAAATATTAGTGATGGACGTGGTGGGAGGGCTATTATACTTGATACGAACGAATAGATACAAATATTATTCCTTGAAACTCACTACGGCTTAATATAGGAGAGAACTAGCAAACCCTACCATTATATTATTCACAAGCAACACATTGCATAATTAATCCAAATTTAAGCTTAATGCAAAGCTACTATATAATTATAACCATTCACTTACAATTGCATGAATAAAGTAATACCACATAATTCCTTCAAGGGTTGGTCTGATGCTTTTGAATTTGAATTTGAATTTAATTTACCTCTTTCAAGACTTGATTGTATAACTGCTCCCTAATTCAAGGCTTGATGGGCCACATGGATTTGTTCTTCTTCCTTATATCTCTTCAAAGGCATCCCCCAAATAGGAAGAGAGAGAAATGCTCAAAATGATCTTGCTGAAACATCATATCATTCCTTGATTTGAGGAAGGTGCCACCTTTATGGAGGGAGAGGGAATGATGGCTGAAATTGTGATGTTTGGAAATTGAAGGGTTCAACCGTGCATAAAGGGAGTTTTTTAATTAAGAATTTGATACCTTGCTGATGATCATGATGCTTGCTTGATTGCTAAAATTCTTGATACAGTCAAGGATAAAAATCTTCCTTATTTTTTGAATGATTATGGTAATCTACTTCCTCATTGTGTTGAACAATTGCATGACAAATATGGTAACGATAAAACTTCTTCTCTTAATCTTCAATTCTACCCCTCTTTAATAACTGCTTTTGACAGTTACAAATTTTGATGCTGGATCGATAGTGAGGTGTTTGAATCAATAGTTGCTTTTGTAGTATTGAAGTAGAGACAACTAGGTGGAACAAGCTAAGGAAAAATGGGGTTTTCTTTTTTGAAAGGGCAAGGAGAAAACACTTAACAGAAAATTTTGAGATATTGTGAGGGTGAAGAGCCATGCAAGGGCGGAAATTTGGCTGCACAATTACGAGAAACAAGCGCAAATTGCAAGATTGAAATACATGCCAAAGAGTTTCAACAAGAGGGGAAAAAGTCACCAAACTGTGTCAGAAGAGCTATGTGGATTTACTTTAGCTTTGATACCAAATGATGGATGTGGTGGGAGGATTATTATTCTTGATAATAAATGAATGTTGCAAATATTATTTCATGGAACTCACTAAAGCTTCATCTAGTAGAGAGCCACCAAGCTGTACCTCTACACTGCTTCATAAGAAACACGTCAAATAATTTGTCAAAGTCTATCTCTAATGCAATTCACAACATGCTAATAACCATTTGATTTCAATTATATGAATAAAATAAATCCACACATTGTTTAAAATTACATAATACGAGGGGTGTGTGCTCAGTGCATATAGGTAAAAGTTACCTCAAGCCATATGCCTCAAGCAGTTTGTTGAGGCGTACACCTCACAACTACTGAGGTGTGCCTCGCTTCAAAAGCTTGAGGCATACATCTCAACCAAATTATATATATATATATATATATATACACACTCACACGCATACACATGTTGGAAAGCTTAAAGATTAACAACTTAATAACCTAAATCTACCTAAAGTTCATTTTTCTTCTTCCTTGAATAGTAATCAACAAAAAATAGAATATTAATTAAATTTTAAGAACTTCAAATAGTTAAATTTCTTTATTGAGGATGAGGTATGGGAGAAAGCCACTCGTTATGATGATGACTCCAACAATGATATCTTGAGTGATGATAGTGCTGAGGACTTTTATTTTTATTGTTATGCTGTTAATTTAATTTTTGGAAGTTCAATGTTGAACAGTAGGAAGATAGGAATGAAAGAGTTAATTGTCATAAACTTAGTTAATGCCTCATTTCAACTTACTTTTACTTAATTTGATATAATATGATACTCTGACATGTTTATATTAATAACAAGCTTTTATAAACCTTTTGTTTTGTTAATGACGTGGATTATTTATCATTTTTTTTGGAGTAATCCGCACCAATTTTGTGAGGATGAATATCATTGAATTTGAAACCCATTACAAATCCATAGCACAGTATATAAACTTTGAACTACTAACATTGGAATTTAGTTGCTCAGCATCCCAATTTTTACTGTCACAATATTTGGCTTCAATCGACTCACTTTTTATGGAGTCTTAAATGATATTGCATTGTTTTTTTGGGGGACAAAATACCATGACCTGCTAACTTCTGCTATTATTCAATCTGAAATATTCCTTCACAAGGATTCACCAACAATCACTTTCCAGAAGTGTGGGCGTATCCTTGGCTAGTCTAGATATATTCATGGTTGTGGAATGTGAGGTCTCGTTCTTGAAGCTAACTCCTACTTTCATTGATAATTCCTTGGATTACTTCGCCTCTATGTTTTAATTGAAAATTTAGGTGCTCCAAAAAAAAAAAGGTTGAATGTTTGCTTTAGGTATGCAGTTTGGAATAAATGCTGTCACTAACATGTTTTTCAATACCATTTTTGTAATCATTCAAAAATCATAAACAAGTAAAATATCGAAAATTCTATTGAAATAGAGCCCATTGAATCTTTATATACATAGTACATGAGCATGAGTTTTTAAGTGTGATCATGCTTCCAAAATCATTAGTATTTAATAGCCATGAATTTGCTTAATATGAGTATTGGAATGTTGGAAATAAGAGTTCACCAAAAAATTAGCATATTTTGGGCATGATTAATTTCCTTGTGTAGGAAATACATTCATAATTTTATTCAAATGATCAAGGGTAGCTAAATTGAAGAGAATAAAATACATAAAAATATTTAGATGATTTTTTACTAGTTTGTTCAAGTGATGAAAATGATAATGCCTTATAAGAGAAAATGCACAGCCTTATGTAATCTCTATTTTTTAAAAATTTCTTGTGTTGAAATCCTAATAATGGTGCTCTCTTCTTAGAATAAAAGCCTTTTTTTTCTTAGGAAAATAATGAGTTTCCTCCTGATTGGATTTTATCAAAATGTTACTAAGAAGTGCTGTTCTAGAAACCTTAAAGAATATTGCATAATTTGATTTATCTTTAGCAAGATGATATGAAATCCCTTCTTAAACGTTCTGTTTGCTTCATTATCTTCTTATCTAGGCTAGACTTATACATCTTTATCATTGCTACTATTAATTGTTCTATTTGGAATTGTATAAAATCATCATCATTTTTATATCTTCATAGAATCTAATTATTAACTTGTCTACCATAAATCATTGCGTAGTGGCTTCGGTTTTTAGAGGATCGCTAAAATAAAAAAAAGAGGTTGCGGTTTCTCCAAAACTCTAAAATTGGAAGGTATTAGAAGCAGGCTGCTACTGCTTTGAAAAAAAAAGAGATGTGAATCCTTGTGTATTATTACAGTTATGATTGAAAGGGGGATCTTTAATTAGAAATAACCAACAAGGGATATTTAGGGAGATGTATTATGCAGAAATTATTAAAAAAGAGGATGATATGCATGAAGGACCCTGAAGTGATGAATATAAATTAAGGTTTGAAGCCATACTAATCTTTCTAATAGTGCTTCTCTTGTACAAGTCTCTTTATTTTCTTCCCTTGATTATTCTTCTTTCATTTAATTTCTTGCTTTTCATCTTCATTCTATTCTAGGGAGGTGTATTATGTAGAAATTAATAGAAAGAAGGAGAATGCACACTAAGAAGTTTTAAATGATGAATTCAAATTAAAGTTTGGAGTCATACTAGTCTTTCTTATAGTGCTCATGTAAAAATATATTTGAATTCTTCACTTGATTATTCTTCTTTGATTTTATTTCTTACTTAGCATCTTCCTTGTGTTCATTCTTCACACACACACACACACACACACACACACACACACACACATATATATATTGTTAATTCCTAGCCACCCCTTGCCCCTTGATCCCATGGCTAGCATGGGGAATCATGGGAGGCTCACCTGGATGACGTTGTTAAATCTCAGTCGTCCCTTGGCTCTTGATCCCATGACCAGCATGGGGATCCGTGATATATAAGCTTACCTGGATCACGCCAATCTCCTTCCATATTTGAGGGCTGATTTAGGAAGGATTATATTAAAGCAATTATGCATGATTATGTAGTTATTTATTTCTTTATTAAGACATTTTGTATAGATCAATAAATATGGATAGTTTTTTATAATAAATTATGTCTTTCCAGCTCTAATTATCTAAATTTACTATGGTATAAGAGCCAGATTCCCTCCATCGGTCTTCATTGCCAGAATTCTGAGGAATATTGGTCCTTCCACTAGCCTTTATTACACTTGGAAATCGAATGAGAGTTGAGCGGTCCAAATCGTCATATCCTCTGTTTCGTGCCTGCAGCTAGAAGAAGTGAAGATGAGAGTATCTTGTGTGTCCAAAACCGATGAGAGATTGAGCGAGAGGGTTCCTCTTGCATGCGTTTGGGACAGAACCGAGCAAAGTTGAGCGAAAGCCTCCTCTCACATACATGCGACTGCACGGGATGAGAAATCGCGCGTCTGGACAACGACAATGACCTACAAATGGTGTAATCGGGCTCGATCTTCATTCTTGCATGTGATGTCCAGAGTCGACCTAGTAAAAGTTAAAAAAATCAAGAGCAGGACCTCCTGCGTGTGTCTGGACAATGGACAGGGCCTCTTGGGAACGGTGGCATCAGGCTTAGTCTTCATCCCTGCGTGCGATCGAAAGAGGCATGGTGTTCTCCTTGGTCATCTTCTTTGTGCGTCTCCTCCTTGAAGTCGAGCAGAGAGGAGCGAGCAGGACCCTCATACGTGCGAAGGAGGCTGAGCCTCTATACGTGTGTTCTTATATACGCGGAAGAAGAACCGAGCACTAGGAGTCGTGGAGTTTTTCTGAGTGCGTGCCTAGGAAGAGCCTAACGCATGGATTTGTGGTCTTGTTTGCATGTGCAAGGGACCGAGAACTTGCATCCGTTATTGCCATACTTGCGGCCTCTCTCGTGCAGATCTGTGCAAATGTCACCCGATGATTTAATTATGGAGGATGGGGTTAAAGCATCGGGAATAAGGTAGCATCTCCTCCATCCGATTTACAACAGCTTTTGCTACTTGATAAAGCTGAAAATTTATTATCAAGGATGAAGCAATCTCCATCTACTTCAATGTTGATTGCATTTAGCCTGCTATGAAGGAATTGATTACCATGGATCTTCTAGGGCATTCAAACATAGATGTGAAGGTTTCTATTGCATCTTGTCTTAGTGAAATAACAAGAATAATAATACCAAATGCTCCATATGATGATGATATAATGAAGGAGATATTATGGCTGATTATTGGAGCTTTCAAGAATTTAGATGAGATGCCAAGCCGTTCATTTCCGAAGAGAGTTTCAATACTTGAAATTGTTGCAAAGGTCCGACCCTATGTTTTGATGCTAGATCTTGATTGTGATGATTTAATTTTAGAAATGTTTCAACATTTCCTGAAGAAAATAAGGATAAAGCATTCTGATAGTATCTTTTCCTCAATGGAGATTATCATGACACTTGTTTTGGAGGAGACTGAAAGTATTTTTGCACAGTTTCTTTCATGTCTGTTGGATGGTATCAACGTTGTTAAAAAGAAAATTGAACACAACCAAGAAACTAGCTGAGAAAGAACTTGTTAACTGTCCCTTGAAGCTAAAGCCTTATTTGACTAAATTATTTAATGGCAATAGTGTTTTATTAAGTGAACGAACAATAGATATAGAATGGGAATGATGTTTCCATGTCTGCAATGAAAAAGGATGAATTTCGTCATCATAGTGGTAAATCTAGAGTTAATAATGAACATAGCTTGGATTTAAGTATAACAAAGCTTGAAAGGACATCAGATCTAAGTTCTCACAAAGGAGGAAGAAAAGCTTCATTGCAGTTGTCAATTAGCAATGATCATTTTGGAGTTGGTAATAAGAAAAGGCTCGAGTAGTTATGACAAAATGCTTGCAAGTAATGGAGGTAGAAATGGATCTAAAAAAAGTTAAGAGTGAGATTCTTGGAAAATAAGTAAACTGCTGGAACTAAGAAATAGCATGTGTTGAGGTTGAAGACAAAGAATTTAAATTTAAGGAAGTTCTCTCTAAAAAATATACAATGAAAGATTTGCTTAAAGATTATAACTATGTTAAAGATACCGGTAAAATAAAATCAAGATGGAAGCATGCTTAGGGTGTACAAGAGGCTCCTGGATCACGGAAGCGTAGGAAAGGCTTAGATGACACAATTGTTAGTTCAAAGATAAAATTTTGTGGCTAGATGATCAGAGCTTTTATGATGGCATGATTGTTTCTTTTGATCTAAGTACAAGAATGCATAAATTTTTGTGTTCATTCTTCACACACACACACACACACATATATTGTTAATTCCTAGCCACCCCTTGCCCCTTGATCCCATGGCTAGCATGGGGAATCATGGGAGGCTCACCTGGATGACGTTGTTAAATCTCAGTCGTCCCTTGGCTCTTGATCCCATGACCATTATGGGGATCCGTGATATATAGGCTTACCTGGATCACGCCAATCTCCTTCCATATTTGGGGGCTGATTTAGGAAGTATTATATTAGAGCAATTATGCATGATTATGTAGTTATTTATTTCTTTATTAAGACATCTTGTATAGATCAATAAATAGGGATAGTTTTTTATAATAAATTATGTCTTTCCAGCTCTAATTATCTAAATTTACTATGGTATAAGAGCCAGATTCCCACCACCGGTCTTCATTGCCAGAATTCTGAGGAATACTGGTCCTTCCACTAGCCTTTATTACACTTGGAAATCGAATGAGAGTTGAGCGGTCCAAATCGTGATATCCTCTGTTTCGTGCCTGCAGCTAGAAGAAGTAAAGATGAGAGTATCTTGTGTGTCTAAAACCGATGAGAGATTGAGCGAGAGGGTTCCTCTTGCATGCGTTTGGGACAGAACCGAGGAAAGTTGAGCGAAAGCCTCCTCTCACATACATGCGACTGCACGGGATGAGAAATCGCGCGTCTGGACAATGACCATGACCTACAAATGGTGTAATCGGGCTCGATCTTCATTCTTGCATGTGATGTCCAGAGTCGACCTAGTAAAAGTTAAAAAAATCAAGAGCAGGACCTCCTGCGTGTGTCTGGACAATGGACAGGGCCTCTTGGGAACGGTGGCATCAGGCTTAGTCTTCATCCCTGCGTGCGATCGAAAGAGGCATGGTGTTCTCCTTGGTCATCTTCTTTGCGCGTCTCCTCCTTGAAGTCGAGCAGAGAGGAGCGAGCAGGACCCTCATACGTGCGAAGGAGGTTGAGCCTCTATACGTGTGTTCTTATATACGCGGAAGAAGAACCGAGCACTAGGAGTCGTGGAGTTTTTCTGAGTGCGTGCCTAGGAAGAGCCTAACGCATGGATTTGTGGTCTTGTTTGCATGTGCAAGGGACCGAGAACTTGCATCCGTTATTGCCATACTTGCGGCCTCTCTCGTGCAGATCTGTGCAAATGTCACCCGATGATTTAATTATGGAGGATGGGGTTAAAGCATCGGGAATAAGGTAGCATCTCCTCCATCCGATTTACAACAGCTTTTGCTACTTGATAAAGCTGAAAATTTATTATCAAGGATGAAGCAATCTCCATCTACTTCAATGTTGATTGCATTTAGCCTGCTATGAAGGAATTGATTACCATGGATCTTCTAGGGCATTCAAACATAGATGTGAAGGTTTCTATTGCATCTTGTCTTAGTGAAATAACAAGAATAATAATACCAAATGCTCCATATGATGATGATATAATGAAGGAGATATTATGGCTGATTATTGGAGCTTTCAAGAATTTAGATGAGATGCCAAGCCGTTCATTTCCGAAGAGAGTTTCAATACTTGAAATTGTTGCAAAGGTCCGACCCTATGTTTTGATGCTAGATCTTGATTGTGATGATTTAATTTTAGAAATGTTTCAACATTTCCTGAAGAAAATAAGGATAAAGCATTCTGATAGTATCTTTTCCTCAATGGAGATTATCATGACACTTGTTTTGGAGGAGACTGAAAGTATTTTTGCACAGTTTCTTTCATGTCTGTTGGATGGTATCAACGTTGTTAAAAAGAAAATTGAACACAACCAAGAAACTAGCTGAGAAAGAACTTGTTAACTGTCCCTTGAAGCTAAAGCCTTATTTGACTAAATTATTTAATGGCAATAGTGTTTTATTAAGTGAACGAACAATAGATATTTTTAGAATGGGAATGATGTTTCCATGTCTGCAATGAAAAAGGATGAATTTCGTCATCATAGTGGTAAATCTAGAGTTAATAATGAACATAGCTTGGATTTAAGTATAACAAAGCTTGAAAGGACATCAGATCTAAGTTCTCACAAAGGAGGAAGAAAAGCTTCATTGCAGTTGTCAATTAGCAATGATCATTTTGGAGTTGGTAATAAGAAAAGGCTCGAGTAGTTATGACAAAATGCTTGCAAGTAATGGAGGTAGAAATGGATCTAAAAAAAGTTAAGAGTGAGATTCTTGGAAAATAAGTAAACTGCTGGAACTAAGAAATAGCATGTGTTGAGGTTGAAGACAAAGAATTTAAATTTAAGGAAGTTCTCTCTAAAAAATATACAATGAAAGATTTGCTTAAAGATTATAACTATGTTAAAGATACCGGTAAAATAAAATCAAGATGGAAGCATGCTTAGGGTGTACAAGAGGCTCCTGGATCACGGAAGCGTAGGAAAGGCTTAGATGACACAATTGTTAGTTCAAAGATAAAATTTTGTGGCTAGATGATCAGAGCTTTTATGATGGCATGATTGTTTCTTTTGATCTAAGTACAAGAATGCATAAATTTTTGTGTTCATTCTTCACACACACACACACACACATATATTGTTAATTCCTAGCCACCCCTTGCCCCTTGATCCCATGGCTAGCATGGGGAATCATGGGAGGCTCACCTGGATGACGTTGTTAAATCTCAGTCGTCCCTTGGCTCTTGATCCCATGACCATTATGGGGATCCGTGATATATAGGCTTACCTGGATCACGCCAATCTCCTTCCATATTTGGGGGCTGATTTAGGAAGTATTATATTAGAGCAATTATGCATGATTATGTAGTTATTTATTTCTTTATTAAGACATCTTGTATAGATCAATAAATAGGGATAGTTTTTTATAATAAATTATGTCTTTCCAGCTCTAATTATCTAAATTTACTATGGTATAAGAGCCAGATTCCCACCACCGGTCTTCATTGCCAGAATTCTGAGGAATACTGGTCCTTCCACTAGCCTTTATTACACTTGGAAATCGAATGAGAGTTGAGCGGTCCAAATCGTGATATCCTCTGTTTCGTGCCTGCAGCTAGAAGAAGTAAAGATGAGAGTATCTTGTGTGTCTAAAACCGATGAGAGATTGAGCGAGAGGGTTCCTCTTGCATGCGTTTGGGACAGAACCGAGGAAAGTTGAGCGAAAGCCTCCTCTCACATACATGCGACTGCACGGGATGAGAAATCGCGCGTCTGGACAATGACCATGACCTACAAATGGTGTAATCGGGCTCGATCTTCATTCTTGCATGTGATGTCCAGAGTCGACCGAGTAAAAGTTAAAAAAATCAAGAGCAGGACCTCCTGCGTGTGTCTGGACAATGGACAGGGCCTCTTGGGAACGGTGGCATCAGGCTTAGTCTTCATCCCTGCGTGCGATCGAAAGAGGCATGGTGTTCTCCTTGGTCATCTTCTTTGCGCGTCTCCTCCTTGAAGTCGAGCAGAGAGGAGCGAGCAGGACCCTCATACGTGCGAAGGAGGTTGAGCCTCTATACGTGTGTTCTTATATACGCGGAAGAAGAACCGAGCACTAGGAGTCGTGGAGTTTTTCTGAGTGCGTGCCTAGGAAGAGCCTAACGCATGGATTTGTGGTCTTGTTTGCATGTGCAAGGGACCGAGAACTTGCATCCGTTATTGCCATACTTGCGGCCTCTCTCGTGCAGATCTGTGCAAATGTCACCCGATGATTTAATTATGGAGGATGGGGTTAAAGCATCGGGAATAAGGTAGCATCTCCTCCATCCGATTTACAACAGCTTTTGCTACTTGATAAAGCTGAAAATTTATTATCAAGGATGAAGCAATCTCCATCTCCTTCAATGTTGATTGCATTTAGCCTGCTATGAAGGAATTGATTACCATGGATCTTCTAGGGCATTCAAACATAGATGTGAAGGTTTCTATTGCATCTTGTCTTAGTGAAATAACAAGAATAATAATACCAAATGCTCCATATGATGATGATATAATGAAGGAGATATTATGGCTGATTATTGGAGCTTTCAAGAACTTAGATGAGATGCCAAGCCGTTCATTTCCAAAGAGAGTTTCAATACTTGAAATTGTTGCAAAGGTCCGACCCTATGTTTTGATGCTAGATCTTGATTGTGATGATTTAATTTTAGAAATGTTTCAACATTTCCTGAAGAAAATAAGGATAAAGCATTCTGATACTATCTTTTCCTCAATGGAGATTATCATGACACTTGTTTTGGAGGAGACTGAAAGTATTTTTGCACAGTTTCTTTCATGTCTGTTGGATGGTGTGAAAGTTGTTAAAAAGAAAATTGAACACAACCAAGCAACTAGCTGAGAAAGAACTTGTTAACTGTTCCTTGAAGCTAAAGCCTTATTTGACTAAATTATTTAATGGCAATAGTGCTTTATTAAGTGAACGAACAATAGATATTTTTAGAATGGGAATGATGTTTTCATGTCTGCAATGAAAAAGGATGAATTTCGTCATCATAGTGGTAAATCTAGAGTTAATAATGAACATAGCTTGGATTCAAGTATAACAAAGCCTGAAAGGACATCAGATCTTAGTTCTCACAATGGAGGAAGAAAAGCTTCATTGCAGTTGTCAATTAGCAATGATCATTATGGAGTTGGTAATAAGAAATGGCTCGAGTAATTATGACAAAATGCTTGCAAGTAATGGAGGTAGAAATGGATCTAAAAAAAGTTAAGAGTGAGATTCTTGGAAAACAAGTAAACTGCTGGAACTAAGAAATAGAGAGTTTACATGTGTTGAGGTTGAAGACAGAATTTAAATTTAAAGAAGTTCTATCTAAAAAATATACAATGAAAGATTTGCTTAAAGATTATAACTATGTTAAATATACCGGTAAAATAAAATCAAGATGGAAGCATGCTTAGGGTGTACAAGAGGCTCCTGGATCACGGAAGCGTAGGAAAGGCTTAGATGACACAATTGTTAGTTCAAAGATAAAATTTGGTGGCTAGATGATCAGAGCTTTTATGATGGCATGATTGTTTCTTTTGATCTAAGTACAAGAATGCAGAAATTTTGTATGATGGTGATGTAGAGGTGCTGCTCTTAAAGAAAGAGCAGTGGGAGTTTATTGAAGGTGAACCAAGATGCGTGAGGTACATGAAAAGGATGACATTAATGTTGCAGACATTCTTACCAAGGGACTTGATAACTCTACCTTTTTGGGAAGTTTACCAAGTTGGGAATGATAGATCTATTTTCCCCAGCTTAAGTGAGAGTTAAATCCTAGTCGTCCCTTGGCCCTTGATCTCACTGCCAGTATGGGGATCCGTGGGAGACTCACCTGGATCACGCTGTTAAATCTCAGCTCTCCCTTGTCCCTTGATCCCATGGCTAGCATTGGGATCCGTGGGAGGCTCACCTGGATCACACCGACTCCTTCCATATTTGGCTGACTGATTTAGGAAGGATTATATTAAGGCAACTATGCATGATTCTGTAGTTATTTGTTTCTTTATTAAGACATTTTATATAGATCTATAAATAGGGGTAGTTTTGTATAATAAAACAAAACTTATATATAGAGCAAATGTGTGAAATATCAATCCCGTGGGGATGCTTATAAGCTTGAAATTCCCATTCTTGATAGATTTTGCAGGTTATTTGTAGAGTTGAAAATCCAAATTGATTTTTAATTTCATACAACCTACTAGCAATTCTCTAAAAAATTCATTTTTGTTTTTCAAACCAAGTGTTCTAACTTCAACAACCAAATAAGCCTTATGACAAGAGTTAGATGGTTTTTTAAGATTGGGATATTTATTCAGAACATCTTGGTAGCTGCTTGCATTATTGCCTGGGGTATGCTTTACTTGTGGTGGGGTTCTCCGTCTCCAGATTGTGTTGTAACTATTAATTCAGAGGCGATTTACAAACTGTTCATTTAGCTTTTTGGATGGGCTTTGTTGGGGTTTTATCCTCTTTTTATTCTCATTGCTATCTGTTGATTCTCTTCTTAAATGTTATGTCAGTTAGTATTTAATATCAGGTGAAATTGGTATCTTTTTCTTTGTAAATTGGTATCTTTTTCTTTGTAAATGTTCTTATTTACACCTACATATTGATCTTCTGTAAGAGCACTGGATTCTAATCCATTTTGTTGAATGAATTCCTTCAACTGGCTAAAAGATTATTTCTTCCTTTATATGCTGTTTGGTTGCCTGCGTGCACTTCAGCATTTGCTTCGATAAATTTCTTTCTTATAAGTACTTCAAATGCCTTAAACTGATCTGTTCTAAAGAAATAATTAAATTAGTCAATAAAAGAGCTTAAAAAAGGACCATTTAATGATAAATCTGTCTCCTCTTGATATGGCTGGTCAAGTGTCCAGTGGACAGAATGGTGGAGATGGAATTTTAATGCATCTTGAATTCTTCTCTTTGATTTGAGTTTGGCAAATCCTTTTCACTCTCCTTTTCAGGTGGTTGGCCCCAACTTCTTAAAGATATTTATTTTAGCATTCTAAATTAAGCATTTAGTTTGTGATTGTGGCCCATTATGTTGCCTTCATATTGCTCATTGTGTTCTATGAATCAATCCACCATTTAGACTTGACCTTGGAATTAACTTCTGACCTAAATTGACTAGACAAATTTAATGTTTGTGCGTTTTGGTAGCAAAAGTTGCTAGAAATGATAAAAAATCAATGTTTTTGAGGAATTTTAAATAAAAAATTATTTCAGCAGATTTTCAATTAATACTATTCTATCATGAATGCTTCATTTGAGACAGTTTTTTATAATTATTATTATTTTTTAAAATATGTATTATAAAATAATTGCTATCTATGCTATCTTAATCGAAACCTAAGGTTTCGTTTAAGATAATTTTCTTATTACTTTCTTAAATATTTTTTAGTACAATTTTTTTTTTAATTAGAAATTTTTGTATTAAAAAATAAATTTTGAAAGCAATAAAAAAAAAATTGTTTCAAACGAAAGCTAAGTCCCCGTCTAAATAGCTTTACAATGACCTAATTTTGCCATATGTTTTTTTTTTTTTTCTTAACAACAAATTCATCCGAAATAATTTCAGTAGGATGTATTGTTGCATCTGCAAAAATATACGTCGGTTAAAAATACATAGTGATTTCCTGGAGAAAAATCTATGCTCACTACATCAAATGGTTCCATAGGCATTATCGGATGGGAATTTTCATCCAAATTTTCGCATAAGATTACCCAATAAAGGCCTATAGCAATTTTTTTTAGAACTTGCAGACCAATACGTAGGAGTTTATTCATTCAAATCGTATCACTTAATTTGTAAATTATATCAACTTATTTTATATTAATAATTTAACATCCATACAATTATAATATAATTAAACAAACTAAAAATTAAATACAACATTTATTTGAACTAAAATATAAAACTTATTTAGTATAATTTATTGCCATTTTTTTACTCTCTCTCTCTCTCTATCTTGTATTTATTGCTGAATATTTTAAGTCCCTGTATTTGTCACTGAGAACAACTTGTATTCATTTAATTTTATATATGTTGAAGCATTCATTTTGACATTGCTTATGTATTATGTAATAATAAAAAATGATTTTTTGAATTATATTTTTTTTAATCAGTCTTGCCCTTTAGCAGCGGTTTTAACACCTGCTATAAATGTCGCTATATCATTCCTACAGCAGCGGTTTTTAAAAGTGCTGCTAAAGCCTGTCTACAGCAGCACTTTTGAAACCGCTGCTGAAGCCTTACCAGCGATCGCAGATGTGGCGGATATGCAGCAGAATTTAAACCGCTGCAAATAATTTTGCAGGTGTTTAAACCGCTGCGGTAGGTTGAAAAAGTGCTGCGAAAGCCCAATTTTTTAGTAGTGCTCTTTCTCTCTCTCACACACACATTCACTCTCCTCTGTTTGTTCCTCTCTATCCATCTTCTCATCACCTCTTAGGTTTATCCATTATGGCACTGTTTCTTTGATTTTTATTTTCTTTATAACATTCATTGAAGAGGACATGGAGGATATATATCAAGCGAAAAACATCATATGATCTGTCGGACTTGCATTATTATAAATGTGTAAGTACATACATGATATGAGGATTAGAGATAACATGCACATGCATAAGCCATATGATACATGACATGATACATAAATATAATGTATAATGATACTAATATTGATACATATATAGAATACACATAGTCCATATGAATGGGTACATTCTTCATACATAACATGACACAACATGTATAGTGATATACATTGTTACGCAAAAGTATGATAGATCTTAGAAATGACATTTATGACATTGCCCTTGTTGTGTCCTAGAATATTCGCTGCGGTAGAGAAGTATATGGTTTAACGTCATAGCATTGTACGAAGATCCATCACATAAGTAGATGAAAGTGAGAGAGGGTGCAACATTTATAAGAGACACCAGAGTTTTTACGTGGAAACTCCTGAAAAAGGGGAAAAACTATGGGGCCTGGCCCAGTTTGAAAGAATCCACTAGTATTTCCAGTTGATTACAAATGAGACCCTTCCTTGGGAGAAGGCATTGGCTTGATGTCACAAATGTACATTATATATAGTGCATTACATGGTGGGAGTTATAATAATCATCATAGGAATATTTGTTTGGTTGGCAGGGCCATAATCAATAGAACAGAGGTTGAAAAGGCCTAATAGGCGACAAAAGGTTGGAAGGACCGTAGTCAATAGGAGATAGGGGTCAGAAAGATCGTTGTCTGGCATGGGAGGTTGGAAGGACCATGGTAGTCGACAGAGGTCGGAAGGATCATAGTCAACAGGAGACTGGGTCAGAAAGATCGTTGTCTGGTGAGGGAGGTCGAAAGGATCGTAGTAGGTGATGGAGGTCATAAGGACTGTAGTCTGCAGGAGACTGGGGTTAGAAAGACCGTAATTAGCAGGAGACCATGGTCAAAAAGATCGTTTTCTAGTGAGAGAGGTCGGAAGGACCTTAGTAGGCGACGGAGGTTAGAAAGATCGTAGTCGACAGGAGATTGGGGTCAAAAAGACCATAATAGTAGGGCTATACTTCGGCAAAACTCCGGGCGTTAGGTGGTGGTCCGACAACCCTCTAGTGTCAGGCGGTGGTCCGACTGTGGCACTTCAGCGTTAGAGTCACTTCGCCTTCAGGTGGCTCTTTGACGTCCTTGGATGGTCTGGTGGTGGTTTGACAGAATCTGGCGGTGGTGCGGCAGAACTCCGACGGTGGTGCGGCAGAACTCTGGCGGGGTTCGAGGAGGAGCTAGGCGGTTGGAGCTTTCTTCCTTCTCTCCCTTCTTCTCTCTTGGCTCTTCCTCCGCCCTTTTCAATAGGAAATGGGGTTATATTTATAGAATTATTGAGTGGCATGACTTATAAATAAGCGGAATATCAAGGGTAAATAGGGAGTGGTTCAGATGGATGATCGATCTTGATTCCTACGATTAAGCACCGTTAAATGGACCTTTGACTATCTTAATGATATCAGAATTTGATGATCTTGGGCTTATTGGATTCGTCTTGTCGAGACGCTCGATTTGTCTATAAGCATGCCATGATTGGAGAGTGTTTGATAACCCAAATTGTGGTTTGATCCTTCCAAAAGTACTTCGAGTCTTTGATTTGGACTCATTTGGGCTCAGATTCGGTCGATTTTTGTGTCGTTGGGTTTGTTTTTCCAAGACACTTAGTTCGACTGTAAGTTCAAAGAAATCAAAGTTCAGATGGTCTCAATTTTAATTTTTAAAGCTTTCAACTTGATTTTGCCTCAAGATTCGTGCCTGATCAAGATAATTTTTTGATGATGTATCAGTTGCCCTGCTATTTTCAGACATCAAAGTTCTAGAAGTTTGAAAATATGTAAGCCTCTGAGGAATTTTTTGTGTGATCCAATAAAATAATCCAATCTCGATTGCAGTGGTACCAGATGACTTTCAAAGTATCAAAATTGAGTCCGGAACATCAAAAAATGGTTCTAGGGACCAAAAAATATCTGAATTGAAGCGTCCGGGCCAAATATTGTGCCCGAACACAACGGGATGGCTGAACAGATCGGTCGGCGTGATTTACATGCGTACAAACACATTTTATTTATTAAAAACTTTTAAAATTCTCTCATCATTATTCTAATTAATGATGTCCTTTTGAATTCTAAAAATTAATGAATTTTCATTAATTTGAAGTGGCTCTTCATGTCCTTATCATTATTCTACTTAATGATGCCATTTTAAATTTTAACAATTAACTAATTCTCATTAATTAGCTCTTTATCTCCTCATCATTATTCAACTTAATGATGCCCTTTTGAATTCTAAAAATTAATGAATTCGTATTAATTTGAAGTGGCTCTTCATCTCCTCATTATTATTCCACTTAATGATTCCCTTTTGAATTCTAAAAATTAAAAAAAACTATTAATTTGAAGTGACTCTTCAACTCATCATTATTCCACTTAATGATACCTTTTTGAATTCTAAAAATTAATAAATTCTCATTAATTTGAAGTGGCTCTTTATCTCCTCATCATTATTCCACTTAATGATGCCCTTTTGAATTCTAAAAATTAATGAATTTACATTAATTTGAAGTGGCTGTTCATCTCTCCCTCACGCAACTATAAATACCCACCTTTGGGGTATGAAAATTTGCACCTCCCCCTCTCTTCTATTCTTTCTCAAGCTGATGCTTTCTCCTAGCTCTATTCAGATGGGTACCCCTTGTTCAGCACTAGGGCCCCTCACTGAGTAGGAATTTCCTCTTTCTTCATCTCTTTTTATATAGAGGTTAAAACGGGCGATCACCATCTTTTGAGAGATCCAATGACCAAAGGAGATTCACGCCCAACTGCCCTGAATGATGGTGAGAGGGGCTCTAGAAATGGAGCTAAACCAGATGATGTTGCGTCCACCATTATTAGCGATGGAGGTTGGAAAGACTGTAATAGGCGGGTAGGTTGTTGTTAGTAGGGAGGTCACAACTCCGATGAAAAGCAGAAGTAGCATATCAGGTATAAATCCGACAAAAGTCCAACAACAAGTAGAAATCTGGTGATGGGAGGAAATTCGGCGTCGGGTAGAAGTTCGATAAAAATCTGGTAACAGGTAGAAGTCTAATGACTGGAGAAAGTTTAGCGTCGGGTAGAAGTCTGATGAAAGTCCCATGACAGACAGATGTCCAATGATGGGAGGAAGTTAAGCTTCGGGTAGAAATCCGATGAAATCCCATGACGGGCAGAAGTCTAATTATTTCAGGTATAAGTTTGACGAAAGACCAGCAATAGGTATAAGTCCAACTACGGGAGAAAGTCCAGTAACAGGTAGAATTTTGACGAAAGTCCCACAATGGGCAGAAGTCCAACGATGGGAGAAAGTCTAGCGACAGATATAATTCTGACGAAAGTCTTGCGATGGGTAGAAGTCCAATAATAAGAGGAAATCCAGCATCGAGTAAAAGTTCAACAAAAGTCCCGTGGCAGGCATAAGTCTAATGATGGGAGGAAGTTCACCGTCGAGTAGAAGTCCAATGAAAGTCCCACGACTGGTAGAAGTTCAATCATGGGAGGAAGTCTAATGATGTTGGGTAGAAGTCCAATGAAAGTCCAGTGATGGGCAGAAGTCCGACGACGGGTGAAAGTTTAACATTGGGTATAAGTCAGATGAAAGTCCCAGGATGAGCTGACGTCCAGCGATAAGAGGAAGGTTAGCATTGAAGGGCTTCTTGATGATTTTAGCTTGTATGGAAGAGATCGAGAGAATCCACCAATGATGTATGATATATATGAGATTGTATGTCATAGCATTGCTGTTTGATTTAAAAAAATGTAGTTTGAAAAAGATTAATTTTCTTTGGGAATATTAAATTTTTGAATTTTGAAATTAAACACATCATTAGGAACAGTATATCGCCTCGGAAGGCGAACATATCGTTCCCTAATGGGTTCAAATTTTAGAATTTTAAATATATCCGGATTATCATAGTCAACTCAAGAAAATATAACATACAACCCCACAGGGTTAAAATGATGTTTAATCGAGTGTTCGGCTACAATAATTTGGATAAGGGATCAATAATTTCATAATCAAAATTTTGATAATAGAATGATATGTCTTCCCAAGGAAAGAGAATATCATCTACGATCAATCGTTTGAAAATGAGAATAATGATCGTTAGATTTTGATTTTCCCAAAGATAATTAATTGAAGGTTTTGAAAAGTTGATTTTGAAAAGTAGATCTGGGTTACTAAATCCCCTACGAGCGCAAGCCCTCGTAGTTAATTACTACGAATACTCTCGATTAAAATAGCGATATAAAATTTATTTAAGATTTCAAAGTTCAATGTCAAAGGATATTAAGGGCTGGAATTTTCAATCGGGATTGGTTCGATGTTTGAACACTTATGTTTAGAGTCAAAGGAAGAGGAGTAGGGAGTGTTTTGGGATTCTGAAACAATTCAGAAAACACTCCACCCTATCCTAAATGTTTGGCTCGAATTTGATTAAGAAGAGATATTTAGTTTAATGATTAATTTTATTAGAAATTTGGGATTCAATTCCCGGAGGTTGAGATCTTATAACTTGAGTTCGCCTTAGAACCTAAGTTTAAATTGGACACTTAAAAGTGGCCCGAACCTAGCTAGTGCAGTGCAAATCTGGACTTACCCCGGCTTGAATTAGGGAGCCAGCTAAACCACCTAAGCACTTTTTTTAAAAAAAAAAATGTATCCGGTCTTTTATGAAAGAATTGTTAAAGATGTTGATTAGATTAAGTTTGAGGAGAGCAGGTCCGACATCAAGAGCAGACCCTAATTGGCCCCTTTTGACTTATGTTGGGTATTTGATGTCTAAATAAATGCAATTAAGTATTAGACTCTTTTTAAATTTGTTACTAATGCGATGCATGCTAGTCGACTCGATTAAATGCATGAATTAATATGTAGCAGTTTAAAAATTTTGGCTTAGAAAATAGATTTTTTCCTAGAGATTGCACAACATCCCCTTGACAGATCGGCACCCTCATAGGCCAGGTGGTCTGCTAGAACCCGCAGGCGGGGGGGTGCCTAACAAGGTAGAGAAGGTTCGATATGATGCATGAAAAACCCTCGGCGAGTCCGAGCTTACTTCTTAAGACTGTTTAGAGTTTCTATCTTATCTTAAAATTTTTATTTAATTTAAATAGAAAAATTTTAACAAACCCCTAAGAGCCTATAATCGTACTCCAGGTCAAATCAAATATGACATGCAAGTAAAAAGACTAGAAAAACAGGTATTTCTTTTGCACAATTAATTACATAAATCAATTAAATTAATATCTCAAATTGAATGTCCATATGACAAGTACCACTTATTATTACATCCCAGAATTTGCAGAAAAGTAAAGTGGTCGGGCACCACTGACAACAACCTAGATTCTATCCTAAGACTCAAGTGACTTTGTGATTTGAGATTCTTCTCATCGTCCATTTCTTCGTTTTCTCACGAACATCTTGATTCGTCGGCTCCAGATATCTAAATGAAAAGAAACTCCCCCTTGAACGGGGAGTTATATTTCCTCTTTGGATATTTGAAAAGTATCATAATTTGACTTCCAAATGGAAAAAGACTCTCCCCTTTAGGGATGTCTTCTCCTCTTTGGAATTCAAATTGGATTAAATATCCCAAATTCAAGTCACTTTAAATAAATACAACCTTATTCAATCAAATTTACATTAATTTAAAATAGAAAAATCTAGACTCGATCCTACAAGGTTATCCTAATAATCAACAGTTGTATGTGCAATCCCAAGTAGTTATAATTTGAAAATTGAAATGCATTATTTTAGCCACACTTGGTCATGCTCTTTTAATTTAAAAGGGGGTCTTAAGCGTCTTCTGAAGCACCTGTGCAAAGAATGATATATATATATATATATATATATATATATATATATATATTTGATTTTATTGCCCCTTTTAATTTTAATGCCCTGTATGAGCGAAAAATTATTAGGTGCGGAGTGCAGACGGGGTGAGAACCGTCTGCACAGACATAGAGAACCGAGCGGTACCCAGCGGTACCGAGTGGTACCGAACGGTACCGAACACTGTTTTATACTAGTGTGCAGACGGTTCTCCCGTCCGCACTCCGTACCTAATCATCACTCTGTATGAGCATGGCCATCTGCACAAAATTGTATTAGTATAAAAAGATCTCTCCTAACTTAAGGGTAGATCCAGTGCACAAGCAACCACAATAAAAAGTGCAGTAAACAAGTAAGTAAATAAACACATCAATTCTAAACTAGCAAACAACATGCAATGAAAGCTCAAAAATCCGGCACACAGCAGAAAAGTAAACATCGGCCTATTCTAAAACTAGAGTCGGTGATCCTGGCAAACCATCTAAAGTGTGTGAGGTAGGCTGTGTGGTTTTGATATGTCCTAAATAAGATATTTAATTGAAGTTACTTAAGATTCATTTGGTTGAAAGGCTTGAGGGATATTTAATTAAAGTTTAAATATTAATGGCTTTGGATGAATTTTAAAATTAATTCTTAATTATTTGTTGGAAACCACCTTTTTTTCACACCAAGGTAGTGAAGTTTATTTTACCTTCCTTAGGGCTAAGCAAATGGCCTCGTAGGCCTAAGTTACTTAGTGGTACCCGATATAATTAAGTGTTTTGATTTGATTAAAGTTTGAAAGTTAATAAATTTTTCTTAAAAGTATTTGATTGATGATTTTAAGAGTTTGATTAATTTAAGTTTTCCATTAATCGGTTCGTAGCGTTGTGCCACCAGGCTCGAGGAACAAAGCCTCCTTTGGACACGTAGCCCCGCAGCCCGGAGTAGTCCAGCCGATAAACTAGGTTAATGTGATTAAGTTAAGGATTTTAAAGGTTAAATAAATAAGAATTAATCTATTTTAAAGTTTAACACTCCTTAGAATCCATTCGTGGCGATGTCCCACCTGGCTCGAGAAACAAGTCTCCTTAGGACACATAGCCCCGCAGCCCGGAGTAGTCCAGTCAATAAACTTCATCTTTAGGATGTTTGTTTTGTTTTAAAAGGTTTGTTGAGTGTTTTAAATATTAACTTAATATTTTTTAGAGTTTTAGAGTGATTTTGAGTTTTATAATTTTTTGGATTATTTTAATCATTTAATTAAGGGGTTAAAAAAATTGTCATTTTGGTTAAAAGTGTTTTATAGAAAACTAATATTTTATTAAAATACTATACCTTAATACGATCAGTTAGACAGTAAGTATGCTGAGATCAGTTAGACAGTAAGTATGCTGAAATTGGATTTTTTGCATTTTATTACGAATGTTTGAAGTTTTGAACTGATTTTAACCTAAGTTTGACAAAAAAGTTGACTTTTCAAATTTAATAGTTTTCTAGAATTTTAACATTTTTAATAAATATTAGACATTATTATGAGTTGAATGCAAGTGAGTTTGGTCAATTTAGATTTTTCTTGAATTAGTTATGAATTTTTATTAGTTCAAGTATTTATTGAATTATTGAAATTGTTTAATAAAGGGGGTTTTATGATTTTGCTCCAAATGAATTCCAAACTCCTTGAAATAAACTCCAAAGGTCAGGACTGACCTAAGGAGAGATTCCCAAGTGTTTGAGAATTTTCTGGAATTTTTATTTATTATTAATTAATTAAAATTAATGAAATAATGGTTTTCAATTAAAATTAGATTAAGTGCAGAATTGCTGTCAAATTGAATTGGTTTCAATTTTCATTGATTGGGGGTTTGATTCTGGTTAGTTAGAGGGATTTTTTTTTTATTTTTTGGGTTTAAAATGGATTTATTACATTTTTTTGAAGTTTTAATGGTTAATTGGAGGTTTAAACTTAATTAGGTTGATTAATGGACTTAATGATTTCTAAAAATAGTGAAAATTTTTCCTAAGGCTGAGAAAGCCACTAAGTTTAAGTGGTTCAAATTTCAAATCAATAAGAAGTGTATCCTAATTACTGGAATTATTCTAAGTCTTCTAATCAAGACCTTAGTTGTTGTCCTTAATGTCACTAAGTTGTGTAGGTTTGAATCAAAGTTCTACTAACCCTTAACTTAACATATAAAGCATGCATGAACACATAAACACATTCAACACCTAAATCTAAGAGAGCCTTAGACTATGTGGTGTGTGTTTCCTAAACATGCAAAAATTAATTATTATTAAATTAATTTGAATCTTGATTAGTGAATAGTTAAAGCAAAATTATGCACTAGTCACTCCCCATAATTTCTATTCAAACAAGCTTAATTTAAATTTAAAATTTCAAGGGATCTCTCAAAATTTAAATATTTAAATACATATAATTTTAAAATAGTTTTGAAATATATATACTTATATATGGAAAACTATAGATAAAGATATAAGTTTTAAAATAAAATAATTTAAAAATATTATTAAAATAATTTTTAAATACTTGAGAGATCCTCTGAAATTTCAAAGTCATTTGAAAATAAATTTTTAATTTTTATAATATTTAATTAAAAACTAATTAAATATTAAAGATAATTAAATAATTCAAATTATTTAAATAAATCAACATTTAATTCTTAAAATTAACTTTAAATTAAGGTATTTAGAATTTCAAAAATTTTGATATATTACTTAAATATTTCTGATTTAAAATGAATTTAATTTGAATTTTTGAAGTTAATGATTAACTAATGTATTTAAATTGATTTAAAATTAGTTAAACCTTAAAATAAGTATTAAATAACATTAAATTAAGTTTTAATTACTATAAAAAATTTAAATTATTTAAAATAATTTTGTTTGAATTTAATGTAAATTAATTATTATTTAAATATTTAAAAGATTAATTAATTAGAAGTTACTTAGAATATACCAAATATATCTCAAATTATTCTAAATAGAAATTAACACACACACACACACACACACACACACATATATATATATATATATATATATATATATATATATATATATATATATATATATATATATATATATATATATATATATATATATATATTCATGTTAGAACATATTTTTAAACAAGGTTTTGAATTTTATTAAATATGTTAAATTACTTTAATTAAATATTAAACTAAAAATATTTAATACTTTAAAATATCTTAAAGTATATTAAATAATTTAACTAATATTAATTTCAAATTAACATTTTGATTTTCTGGTAATCAATATTTTTTTAATAAGTTTTGAAAATATTTAGATTTATTTTAATTAAATAATAATTAAAATAATCAAGTAGTCAATATTTAAAATTACTCAAAATATATACAATATTTTTAAGTGATTAGATTTTTAAATTAAAGGTATTGAAAAAGTGAGCAGTTTGATATATTATATAGGTTTTTTGGACTTAAAAAAAAAATAAAAAAAAAATATAGGTTTTTTGGACTTATATTTTATTTATTACAATTTTTTAAAGTTTATGTTATTAGATATAATAAAAAAAAGGAACTTAATTCCGGATTAACACGCTGCGGCGCATGGCTATGCCAGGTGGAAGGCGGTGGTCATCCAGATGTCAACCGCGGGCGGTATCACACGTTTTCCACTTAAACACGTCAACGCTACCTTGTAGCCGTCAGATCTGGGAGAATTTGATCAGACGACGGAGAGTGAATCCCGTCGTTTGATCTCGGATGAGAAAGATCAAACGGCGGGAAATCAATCCCGTGGTAATGATCCTACGGCTCTGATTTGATCTGGGCGAAAGGCGGAACGTCGGGACTAACCGCGTGGTTTGATAAAGCTGCCGAGCGTCTTAATCTAGACCATTGATCAGACGATCAACGGTCTAGAAAACGAGCAGTTCATGCATGCGGCGAACACAAAACCCTAATCAAAGAAATGGCTTGTTTGCTCGACATAGTTAACTAAACGCAATGAAATTATAAACTTAGATTAAAAAAATGAACATAAATCTTGGGGTTATATTCTTATAGCTCAATATACATTGAAATAACATCTATTTAACCTAAGTGTCCTAAGCTAAGTTTAGAGATTTACATTGATTTAACGGACGGATTGAACCGTTTATGGATTCTGTGAGCTTGTAGACTGTCCATGATTAAGTTCCAAGTTGAATCCACATCCTGGAGTGCAGCAGATCGAGCAGTAGAAGCATTTGAACTGGGAATGCTTCGGTTGGCCATAATGCTTGCCAGCGGTAGCTTTGGACGGGTGGTTTTGGCTTGGGAAATGAAAGGGGATTTCTGGGGAGCTCTTAGGAACTGGGGTCTGGGTTTGAGAGTGAAGAGAGAAGGGTTAGGTTAGAATGAGAGCCATTTCCTAGGATTTTCCCTATTCAAAATGACTCCAGATAGGATAGACGATTAAGATTGACTGGACTAGCTCTTGGATGACTGCCACGTGCCCTGGGAGTTGGTGGGAGCATAGGGTATCAAAGAACAAAGGTACAGATGAGGTAAAAAGCCCCTTTTGTCCTTTAGTCCACATGGGAGTGAATGAGAGCCATTAGATCTTGATCTAAGGGCTAGGGTGAGCTCTAGGAAGCTTCTAGAGAATGTCTTAACACATGGAAGGGTTTAGATTAAGGAGGATTAATTTTAAGGGGTCATTTGACCAACTTTGACCCCTCCAAAGGATTGATTTGACTGTTTGACTGGTCCCTTGCCACATAGAAGCTGAGGTGGCATGGGGGGATGTTTTGAGAGCTGGAATGATAATTTGGAGGAAGTTCAAAATGGGTTGAAGTAGCTTGAACCAAGTGATTTGGCCATTTAAGGGTTTGTTGACCATGTGTTGATTGGTCAACTAACCATGTTGACTGCTGAAGTGGCACATGGGAGAGGGCTTAAGTGCTGGTTGGATGAATTAGGATGGTTTGAGCTTTAAGAGAATGGGATTTGAATAAGATAGAGATGAGTATACATGTGTTAACTATGGTTAAAGGTTTGATTAAGCCAAAATCCATGGTAATTTAACTCTAAAAGGATTTGAAAATATTTGGATCAACATTTGAGATGGATTTGAGGATTTGAAGGATTTGATTTGAAGAAATGGGTTGAAATAACCCATTTAGAGCCTCAGAGGGGCTATTGGGTCAACTAGGTTGACTAGGTCAATCAGGTTGATCTAGGGAGTGGGTCTGGATTGGACAAGTTTGAAATTGTATTTAGAGTCTGATAGAGGTGTTTTCAGGGTTCAAATAGGCTATTTAGGTCAAATGGGCCTATTGGGCTCTTAATGGACTACTGGGTCAATCCTGGTTGACTTGGTCAACCGGGGGGGGGGGGGGGGTCCAGGGTCTGAAAATGAGTTCAATCAATTTGAAATGACATTCAGAGTCTATTGGGTGTGGTCCCAGGGTCTGTAGAGTTTGATTTGATTAAATGGACCTATTGGGCCCATTAAAGGGCATTTAGATCAATTTTATTTGATCTAGTCAAACAGGTTGACTCGGGGTCTGGGATCAGGATCAGCAGGTTTGAAATGTCATTTGAAGGCCAATAAAAGTGGTTCCATGGTTTAGATATGTCATTTCAGTCAAATCACCTATTTGGACCCTTAATGGGCCTCTTAGGTCAACTAGGTTGACCCAGAATCTAGAAATGGGTCCAACAGGTTTGATTTGATATTTGAAACTTGTTGGAGGTGGTTGCATTCAATTTGGATGTCGTTTGGCTTGAAATTAATGTTTGAGCCCCTAAGGGGTATTTTGGTCATTTTGACTCCTAGTCTACTGGGGATCAAAATGGGTCCAGCAAAAGGTGGTTTATTGCTTAATAGGTCAATATCAATGGTCTGGGTATTATTGGAAGCTTTGGAGAAAGCTCCAAGGTCAGGATCTACTGGGTGACAGGTCTAGTGGCATAGGTCATAAATATTTGAAGATTTTACAGCCTATGGAATTTGATTTAGTTTATGTGGCTAGAGATCTCAGAATGGGCTCAAATTTGGAGGGATGCCCCTAGATACATGTTCCATCAATATGCAACTGACAGACCCTGAATTAGAGGCAATTTGACTGGGTTTTGAAGTGTTTGAAAATTCACTAGAAAAGGCCTTTAGGACAGGACCTTAAGACTTAGGATTTGAGTCTGGATTTTTGGGTTTGAGTTAGATATTGGGTTTGAATGCTTAAACTTGGGTTATCTAAATCATTTATGATTTTTTGAGATAATCATAAATGATTAGACAAGATTAAAGTTTGATAGAAGGATGGTTCAAAGTCTAAATTAGGGATTGAGTTGCCTAGAAGTCTAGACATGCTTGAATAGGTCTGAAATCTAGGTTGATTTGAAGTCAGGGTTGATCAGGAGTTTGAATTGATTTGAATCCAGCTCTGTCCTAGAATCTAGAAGGACTCTAGGGGCTAGACATTAGAAGGGTTCTAGGGTCTAAATAGATCTTGAAGTCAAGAATCTAGAAGGATCCTAAAGTCTGAGAAAATCGTAGAGTCAGGAGTCTAGAAGTTATGGGATCCAGAGTAGATCCTAAGGTCTAAAGTCTAGAAGAAGTTTAGGATCTAGATGGATCCTAAGGCCTGGAGTTTGGAAGAATTCTAGGATCTAGAATAGATCTTAAAGTCTAGATTCTAAAAGGACCCTAGGATCTTGAATAAGTCCTAAGGTGTGTATTCTAGGAGAATCCTAGGTTTTAGATTGATCTAGGAGAATCCTAGGGTCAAGATAGGTCCTAGGGTCTAGAGTCTAGATTGATGTAGGGTCAGGATTGATCTAGAGTCTAGGTGGGTCTCTAATGACTTCATACAAAAATGAGACCAACAATTGCTCGATGTCATTAACCTGTATGGAAGAGGTCGAGGAAATCCACCAAGAATGTATGAAATATTTGAAGTTGTATATTAGAGCCTTGCTCGGTGATGTTAAACTATATGGAAGAGGTCGAGAGAATCCACCTAGATTGCATGACCCATCCAAGTTTGTATGTCAGAGCCCTACTCGATAACATTAACCTATATAGAAGAGGTTGAGAGAATCCATCAAGAATATATGACCTATTCGAGGTTGTATGTTAGAGCCCAACTCAATGACATTAACCTGCTTGGAAGTGGTCGAGAGAATCCACCAAGGATATATGACTTATCCGAGGTTGTATGTTAGTGCCCTGCTTGATGATGTTAATATGTGCGAAAGAGGTCGGGAGAATTCACTAAGGAGGTATGACCTATTTGAGGTTGTATGTTAGAGTCCTGCTTGATGACTTTAATATGTGTGGAAGATCGAGAGAATCCATCAAGAATATGTGACCTATCCGAGGTTGTATGTCAGAGCCCTACTTAATGACATTAAATTGTGTGAAAGAGGTCGAGAGAATACACTAAGGATGTATGGCCTATCCAAGATTGTATGTCATAGCCCTACTCGATGACGTTAATATGTGTGAAAGAGGTCGAGAGAATCCACCAAGGATGTATGACCTATCCGAGGTTATATGTCAGAGCCCTACTCAATGATGTTAACCTCTATGGAAGAGGTCGAAAGAATCCACCAAGGATGTATGACCTATCCGAGGTTATATGTTAGAGCCCTGCTCGATGATGTTAATTTGTGTGGAAGGGGTTTAATCGAATCCCCCTGGGATCAATTTTGCATTGATTGCGAGGGAGCAAATGCCGCATGTATCCTGAATCAAAGGTAAAGAATGGTCTATCTTTAGACTATTACTATCTTTTTTAGGTCAAGATTAAGACCTTGCTCAAGTAATAGAAGTCCAACTAGGGACTATATGAAGCTTGTAATTTATTGGAAGCATCATTGCATTTTCTATAAACTTAATGATCCTGAGATATCGCCTTGGATATTAGAAGATTTGGAGGAATCTTCTCGACCACGACTGTAGTCAAGGTTGCCCCCCCAGTCCATAATTAATTCCCATGAAATTGATGCAGTAATAATCAATGTAAGGACGTTAACAAGAATAAACTTTTGAGATTTGAGAAAAAGTTGCCCCTAGTCGGGAACCATGTTCCCACAGACGGCGCCAAATTGTTGCATTCTGGAATATTCACGACGGTAGAGAACTATAAAGCTTAACGTCTTAGCATTGTATGAAGATCCAACACACAAGCAGATGAAAGAGAGAGAGAGGGTGCATCATTTATAAGAGACACAAGAGTTTTTACCTGGAAATCCTTGAAAATGGGGAAAAACCACGGGGCCCTGCCCAGTTTGAAAGAGTCCATTAATATTTCTTGTTGATTACAAATGAGACCCTTCCTTGGTAGAAGACCTTGGCTTGATGTCATAAATATACATCATATATAGCGCATTACATGGTGGGAGTTATAATAATCAACAAAGACATATTTGTTTGGTTGACAAGACCATAATCGATAGGATAAAGGTCGGAAAGACCGTAGTAGGCAATGAAAGTTGGAAGGACCATAGTCGGCAGGAGATAGGGGTCAGAAAGATCTTTGTCTGGCGAGGGAGGTCGGAAGGACCATAGTAGGCGACGGAGGTCGGAAGCTTCGTAGTCGATAGGAGACTGGGTCAGAAAGATCGTTGTTTGGCGAGGGAGGTTGGAAGAATCGTAGTAGGTGACAGAGGTCGGAAGGACCGTTGTCTGCAGGAGACTGGGGTCATAAAGATTGTAGTTGGCAGGAGACCGGGGTCATAAAGATTGTAGTTGGCAGGAGACCGGGGTCAAAAAGATCATTGTCTAGTGAGGGAGGTTGGAAGGACCGTAATAGGCTACGTAGATCGAAAGGATTGTAGTCGACCGGAGATTGGGGTCAAAAAGACCGTAGAAGTAGGGCAATACTCCGGCAGAACTCTGAGCGTAAGGTGGCGGTCTGGCAGAAGTTCAGGCCTTAGGTGGTGGTCTAGCAGCACTCCGGTGTCAGGCGGTGGTTTGGCAATGACACTTCAGCGTCATAGTCACTCCGGTTTCAGGTGGCACTTTGACGTCCTTGGATGGCCTGGTGATGGTTCAACAGAACCTGGCGGTGGTGTGGCAGAACTCCGACGGTGGTGTGGCAGAACTCCAGTGATGGTTGAGGAGGAGCTAGGTGGCTGGAGCTTTCTTCCTTCTATTCCTTCTTCTCTCTTGGCTTGTGAATAAGTGGAAAATCAAGGGTAAATTGGGAGCTGTTCGGATGGACGACCAATCTTGATTCCTACGATTAAGTACCGTTCAATAGACCTTTGACTGTCTTAATGATATCAGAATTTGATGATCTTGGGCTTGTTGGATTCTTCTTGTCGAGTCGCTCGTTTTGACTATAAGCATCTTACAATTAGAGACCGTTTGGTAACCCAAATAGTGGTTTGATCCTTCCAAAAGTGCTTCGAGTCTTTGATTTGGACTCATTTGAGCTCGGATTGGGTCGATTTTTGTGTCGTTGGGTTCGTGTTTCCAAGACGCTTAGTTCGACTGTTAGTTCATAGAAATCATAGCTCAGATGGTCTCAATTTTAATTTTTGAAGCTTTCAACTTGATTTTGCATCAAGATTCGTGCATGATCAAGATAATTTTTTGATGATGTATCAAACCTACATTGATAATTGATAATGTTAAAGTATAATTGCATTGCACTATGTTATATCACAATTGATTTATAATCCAGGTCAAGAAAATTGGCATAAGCTCCATTTAGGATTAATGATGGTCAACTAAGTTAATAGTGTCCAGCTAATACTTTGTGATGAGTCATTATGTTTATCTCTTATGGATTGTAAATTAGTGACATGTTGTCCACTGCAACGAACTTATGTGATAACTAAGTTAGGGACATGTTGGAACATAATAGTGGTCTGGTAAGTGTTAGATAGAGTAGATTTAGGCTTCGTTTGTGATGACTTTCGTAGTGCTTCTTAAAACAACTTTTTAGCACAAAAAATTAATTTTTGTATTAAAAAGTTGCTTTAATAAGTAGTAAAAAGTCGTTCCAAACGAAGTCTTAGACTTCGTTGAAACGTACTCAGTGAAATTAAATTTTCAAGTCGATTCAATTCAAATAACCTCATTCAACCTCTAAACCATTCGACATATTCGTCGTAACGAAATGGGTTTTCGGTGATGATTTTATACCTAATCAATGAACTAAAAATTTTATATTGAAATTGAGCGTTTGTTTAACATATAATGAGTGATGCAATCTTAAAGACTTTGCGCCGAAAGCAAATACTAATCACTTGATGATTTTCACAATCCAAACATATACATATATAAAACCAGGCTCACACGCAACATTATTGTAATGTTGGCTATTAATAGAATGCTCTCAGGCTCAAGAAATAAGTTGACTCAAAAGCCGAGCTGGCTGCCCAATTCAAGCATTGGGACAATTTTTAATTTACTTGATCCACTATATTTTATTTAGGACAGCTTTTTTATTATTTTTTAAATTAAGTTTTTAGTATATAATTTTTTGTACTAAAATTTTATTTTAAAAAGTAATGAGAAAGTTTTACCATATGTCAATATTTGACACGACCTGAAATCTGATCCAGATCCGACCTGAAAAATTTCAGGTTTGGGTCAACCCGATTGATTGACGGGTTGGGTTCGGATTTGGCAAGTCGTCCTGTCTTAAAAATCGGGTCGGATTCGGACTGACCCGGAAACCCAAAAGTGACCCAATTTGACCCGTTTAGAAAAGCCTATCCGGCTACCCTCCCAACGAAAGATCCTGCAACTAGATTAGGATGATTTCAGATCCTCCCCAGTCATCATGCTAATTGAAGTTGTAAATTTTCATCGTGTGTATCTTCCTTTTTTGTCTCATTTGAATCTCTGTTCTTGACGGTTTGAAACCGTGCCAGCTATAAACTAATAAACTCTTATTTTCAACTTGTCAAATACCTCTACTTCCCTTCGTGGCTGCTTCTCTCAACCCCCAGTGCCCTAGCGGCTGCTCACGTTATCTCCTCAGACATACATTTGTCTCCTTGTAATCCATCGGTAGATTCGTGTGGTCGGCAGCACCTTATAGGATTTCGCTGATCATCTACAGCTTTTTGAATAAGGCTAACAGGAAAGGGGAGAGGTGAGACTACAGTGGAATAAGATTTCATTTGGGACGGCTTTTTTTCTGCTTCTTAAAACAGCTTTTTAATACAAAATTAACAATGTTTGTACTAAAAAGCTGCTTTAAGAAGTAGAAAAAAGCCGTCCCAAACGAAGCCTAAGACCGTTTCATGTTCGGGGCTCGGATCCGGATTTTATTTCCTGATCCGTTTGTAAAAACAGATTAGATTAGGATCAACCCATTTAAACCCGTATCAATCCGAATTCAACCGGCGGACCGATTTTGACAATCATATAACAAATGAAGCCTGTATCAATTAGACACCATTTGAAATTAAATAATATAAGGTCATATTTATACACAATAATATCTAATTTTTATAAATGGTCCGTACGAAAGTTCGGCTATTGGCGAATTTTGCTTTCCAGGTTAGCTTTGATTACATTCCCACCAAGATGATTGAAGGAATCAATAGTTGGAGGGACCCCCACACTACAGCTACAGATATATGAAATAGTAAATTATTATTTTTTTCTTTCAACAAGGACCCATGCTTGAGCATGCGCCACAAGCTAACTGCTAACTAATTGCAATTAAATCAGATCAAAATAATATAAAGAAATGAATCCAATGATGAAAAGAAAACATTAGGCTTTATTAGTTATTTCTTCTATACTTTTCCTGTGATTTGAAATACTCAATTATATTTGTCTATTCAAATGAGCATATTTTTATAATGAGCATAGTTTTATTGTATTTGAATTGACGGAACTCAGTTGATTCATCTCATTTGATGGAGTAATTATTTTGTGCGGAGTCCGGACAAGAATAACTATATGGACTGTGGATGTAAATATAATTTACAAATGTGTTCGCTATATGTCCGATGTGTACAGTCACTTGTAAGGACGGTTCTTCTTATCCAGACTCTGCACAGAATTATATTCTCTATTTGTCACTCATGTGTGAGAAGGCATAGACTGTCATATGAGTATGATAAATTTTAACAAACTCACCCGCCTATTGCTTTGTGTGATTGTTTGGAGCTCTCTCCACATCGTTGAAGTTTCTAGCATGACAGAGTGAAAAAAGTAGGTATATAATGTATTTATGATTATCCCAAAATGAAAATAATATAGATAATGTATGGGTTAATATATAGTAATTATATTATTAATGCTTCAAGATTGTGGGTCAAATTTTATGTATTAAATTCTGATATCTAATTAGAGAACGCTCAAATATTTATATCACTTAAAATATATCATTAATATTGATTTTTAAAAATAAAAAATATATTTTTTATGTATAAATTTTGATATAAATGTGATTATTAAATATTACAATATATATATATATATTAAAAAAATATGTGATTGAAATTAATTCTGATAATAGGTGAGACGAGATTCTTTGGTTCTGTTAGTAAATTATTTTAAGTGAAAAGAATAGCAATCATTTCAGGATTAGTCAAGATAACGGTACGGACGTATTAGTGGGATAGTTTTAAAAATCTCCCTCCACTTGCCCTTTTTTTTTTTTCTAATCCATATTTCGTCCGCTTCTAATTATACTATTAAGCTCATAAGATGGTGGGTAATGGCGAGATTCTCTAATGAGATTTCCACTGTAAAAAATTGTGTTTTATGATGTAAGAGTGAGCGGACTGCCTGACGTCGACCTCGATCGTTTCCACTGCAATACCAATTTTGATTGTTTACAAAAAATTAAAAATAATAATTTCTTTTTGATTGTTTGTAAATAAAAAATTAAATATATAAGAGAGTTGAAATTTTTTAATTTTAAGAATTATATTCATCAAGCCTGATTAGTTGAATTTGCATTTAAATTGTAGTAAAAAAATATTTGCGATTTTCAGTTCTTCACGTCTGAAGAATCAACATTTCTTTTGAGTGTGAGCAAAATAAGATTAAGATTTTATTTGTGATAATTTTAAATCATTATTTTTTTCCTACTTTTAAAATGATTTTTTTAATAAAAATAGCTTTACAAAATAGTAATAAAGCTGTCCCGAACAAAGCCTAAGACATGCATAATCTTAGACTTCGTTTGATTTAGATTTCTTGTTGTTTTATGAAGCTGTCATTGAGAAAGTAATTTTTAAAACTAGTAAAAAACACATTCTAGTACAATTTTTTTTTAAATAGTAAAAAAATAGTGACAAATTAAAAATTGTTGTTGCGGTCTGAAAAAAACAAAACAGTAAGAAAAATTATCCCAAATGAAGCTAAAATGCTTATTCTACTAAGAAAAAAAAATTAAGCGTGGAGATCTTGCTAGGTCCGCCCCTATCTTTGTGAAGATATTTTGATTTTAATTATGATTGAGAATTGAGATATGACCAAATGCTCTATCTCTCTCTCTATCTCTCTCTATGTATATATAATTTCGATCTATTATAATAATATAAATTATTTTACACATCATGATGGTTAATGAGTAGTCCCTAACGCCTAATAAAATTAATCCTCAAAATTTTCATAATATAATAGGCTCAAAAGTTAGATAACGTACAACATATAATTAATATTATTTTGTAGGTCCCGTTTAAAAATTTTCTCTAATAGCCTCTCACTAGACTATTAGAGCAACATATGTCAATCACAATGATTGATTATTAAACAAATTTACAAACTTTATAGTCATTATCTTCAAAGTGCAATATCTTTAGATAATTTGATTAATCAATAAAATTAAGATAAGATTAAATTAATATTCATCACATGTTATCAATGATTCCCACATTACTATAATCAATTACATAAACCAAACATGAATGTGTGATAAAATATTTATTCATTACACATCATGAAATCACACTAATTTACGAGATGTTTCCTAAAGCCTATAGACTTAATTAATCTAATTTCAAGTTAATAGGTCAAAAGGTTAGATAAAACAACATATAATTAATAGGACTCATTAATTTTTTTTTTCTAATAATCTTTTACTTGAACAATATATGTCAATTCATAAATCTAGATTATCAAATATATTTAAAAACTTAATATTAACTATCTTCAGGGAGCAAGTTATCAAGATAATTTGAACCATTAATAATATTAACATAATATAAAATTGATATTCATCACATATTATTTTATAACAAAAATTATCAATAATCACCATATCAATATAATAAATGAAATATATTAAGTATGCTTGTCTAGCATAGAAATTTCATGTAATGTGATTTCATATCATGCTTATGTCCATTCGATCCTATTTTAAAACTCAAGAGTTATCAAATGTACGCCTTTAGGATTTTATGAACAAAACTTGAAAGGATATATGATTATAATAATGTCTATAAGATTCAACAAACACATGAATAATAATATTTTAGTTTGATAAAAAAATTATGCCTATAATATTAATTGCATGTCAACAAACAAACTCTCAATATATAAGCATATTATTATGAAAAACCATACTCATATACGTATACTCACACTCATTTCTACTTTGTGCATTTCATAATAACTAAATCACCATATTAGATAAGGATACCAAGATTAATGAAACATTTGTATGGCTCTCTTCTAGGATTTTCTCCTCTGTTGCTACCTTCCATCTCTCCTATTCTTCCTCCACCATCGGGACCTCGATCCGATCGGGATCTTCTCAAAAATTATCTCAAACATGTCAAGGAAGTCTTTCTTAACCTTTTCATGGTGTTTTCTTTCTACTAATAAAAAGTGTCGCATCAATCCTCCCTTGTGTGCACTTGTTTATATATAACATTTGCCTCATCTGTGCCCCTACTCGACCTCAATCCGCCTGAGAAAGACTGCTCCTTGTTGTTTTCCACTGCATGGTCATTCATTTTATAGATTTGATAAAGTTCAAATGTTTCATTTTTTTCAAATCTTACATTTTACATATAACAAATTTGTTCTTTTTCCCATATCAATATAATGATGTCTGGGTCAAGAAGGTTTGGTTCGGTTTAGTTCAGCCAATGTTGGCGCCACATGTCTTAGAGGTACATCTTAAAACAAATTTTGTTTAAGTTTATTGTATGCATTGGTTTGGTGATTTTTAATCGGGTGTTTAAGTTTATTTATATAAGCAATTTTATTTTTAATATTATGAAATCTATCTGTCGTGGTTGCTTAGAGAATATTTTGAAAAATTTTGTGTATTACTGAAATTGCATCTGTGAATTTTTGTATTTACTAAAAATAATATTTTAGTTTTCTGAAATCATATTTCTTAATTGTTGAAATTGATATTCAGATTTTCCTTGTTTTAGGTTTCGTATGTGCTGAAATTGCATGTGTTTTGCTAAAATCAATCATATGAGCTGAAATTAATTATAATATATGCTAAACACAAGGTTAAATTGTCATATTATTACGTTAATTTTATTAATTTTTAAGAATATTATTATTTAATACGTCATCAGGTTCAATCCTGATTTGTCCAGTCGAACCAATTTAATTGTGAACCGATCGAACTGGTTGAATTGTGAATCTCTTATTCTTCCGATTTATTATCCGGTCCAATTTTCACAACCTTGCTCCAAACTGTCCATTGCAAAATGGGATTAAAAAACAAAGAAGAAAAATTATTAAATAAAATAAAAACATAGGGCATCTGCGATGGATTTTAGCTGTTGAAAATTACTAGTGACCTTGCATTGTCTTTTACTCCTTTTAAGAAAACTTGTCTATTTTATGAGCAGTGCTTTCCTACTTGTAGATTTAATAGGTTTGTAACCTATTTATTGGTAGGATGAATGAAAGGGGAACGAATTTGAGCTTCTTGCACTAACGATAAAGACATTTTTTACTTAAAATTTTAATTTTATGGGTGGAGTCAATTATTTGTTATCTTTATATCAATATATTTAATGTCGCTATTTCACATCACTTTTTATTTTATTTTTTAATTTAATTGTATTTATATTTTAAAATGAAATTAAAACCTACTTGATACCTCAAATATAGGTTTTTTTTTTTAACTAAATTAAATTAATGTGAACTTTATATTTGTCAATTTGGTTTGATTTTAGTTAACTAAAATG
The DNA here is from genome assembly GCA_019514585.1 of Dendrobium officinale. Lineage (NCBI taxonomy): Eukaryota > Viridiplantae > Streptophyta > Magnoliopsida > Asparagales > Orchidaceae > Dendrobium > Dendrobium officinale. The sequence continues at coordinate 68,965,773 of CM033683.1, read as the reverse complement.
TAATTTATTTGAAAATGAAATTTATTTATCTTTTGCTTAAATAACACATATTGAAAAGAGTAATAATTAGTATTTATTCAGATTTATAATGTTAACATGCAAAATAAATAATATTCATGTTAATTTTTATGTTGCTTTGTTTATTTATATGGCTTCAATGATTTATTATTTGAAGAAATTAACATAATTTGATTTTTTATTTGTTTAAGATTGGTTCAACTAATTTTTTTTTATTTTACCAAATAATCAGCACCCTTAGTTAGGAGTTCATGTTTTGAAAATAATGAAAATTCTTAACATTTCTTTTAATTATTTTTAAAATTAATTTCATTTATTAAAAAAAAGATAAACAATCACTAATTACACATGCTGTGTCCAATTTCTATGAAAATAAATAAAGAATATAATAAATTTTAATGTAAAATAGGACTCAGGTATCTTATGTTAGACTAAATTAAATGATTCTCCTCTCGTTAAAAAATTTATCTTAAAGTTTTAGCACCAGGAGTTCATTTAGCTATGGGGAGATGTCACGAGTCACACATCATTGAACCCTGCTTAATCATTATAAATATTGGCCAAAATCAATGACAAATACAAGCATCGTAAACCATTTGATCCAAGCCCAATCATTAGCTATAATACTAATTGTTAGTGATGATGAGTCGCGAGGTGGGGCGGACTTAGATTACATGCACAAATGATTAAACTCATTCTCATTTAAAAAATTCAAATTTTGTATTTGTGCAACAAGTTGATATTCTTACACTATCATATTTCTCGACAATTCAAGATGAGATTGAATACAAGCTTCAAGTGCTTAAATCATCCCTATATTATACATGAGAAGATGTTGAGTATACAAAAAAGGATAACGCTGTACCATCCAAATAATAATCTAAGAAATATTGATGAATTAGCTTGCCCGTTTAGCAAAGGGATTGGGAGCAAAACATAGTAACAAGAAGATGTTGAGTATACAAAAAAGGCAAGATTAATTAAATCCAAAATCAATTTGGGGAGAGAGAATGAAAATCTGAAATTAAATTTCATATTAAGTGGAATTTAAATTCAAATTTAATGTGGAGAGTTAAATTGGATGAGAGGGAATTGTGGGAGGTAATTAGGGAGGCTTAATTATGAGAGGGCTATTAATGAGATAGGAGAGAGATTATGCCTAATGAGGGGGCCGACCACATAGGGAGAGGGAGGAGATTATTTGTCATAAGTAAAGTGGGGCCCACATTACTAATCAAAGATTTAACAAAATTTGAATTAAAATTCAAATTTTGAAAGAAAGGAAAGTTTCCAATAATGGGGCTATCAATTAGAATTAATTTGAATTTCAAATTCAAATTGACATCCAAATAATATGAAAGCCTTAAATCAATGAACTATTTTAGGAAAGTCTTCAATGCCTCTTGGAAACAAATTTGATTTCAAATTTGAAAATCCCAAGAGGGAGGTCGGTGGCTTGGCCGTCCCAAGGAGACCTGCGGAGCAACCGGTGGCGTGATTGGCCTAGGGTGGCCGGCGGTGGACTTATGGGGGCCGGTGGAGGGGATTTGGGAGGAAGAGAGTTTGATTAGGTAGAGAAGAAATAAATTGGGTTTAGCAAAAAGAAAATCCGGAGCTACACACCTCGAGCAACACCTCCAATATAACTCACAAAGAGATCTACAAGTGCCACTTCCTCAAGAACTCACAAAGAGATCTTGAGAATCTCGGAACTCACAAAGAGATCCTTCCACTTTCTCAAGAACTCACAAAGATATCTTGGGAATCTCGGAACTCACAAAGAGATCCTTCTCCTCTCATGAACTCACTAAGAGATCAAATAAGTAGAATAAAATTTCATTATCAATTCATCATCCCATTACACAAGAAATGGCCTCTATATATAGGCCTAAGAAACTAAAACAAAACACATATGCCCCTAAGGCTTACATAGGATGACCCTCTTAAGTGAGGGTAAAAATGGAAAATTTATAATAAAAATTTAAAAATTACAAATAAAATATAAGATAACGTGGGATGATGACAGCCGTTGATCTTCAGCTCCTCGGATAGCCATGGACGGTTGGATGTCCGCATCAGATAGTTGATTGAGCTTATCAATAGATGCATGAAGTTGCCAACTTGATGACTGAAGTCGCCAACTACTTGATTAAAGTTACCTACTTACTAGACAATATGTTGCCAACTTGTTGTGGGTTAGTATACTATATACCTATGCAAGTAGCTTGCGCTTAGGGGCTATTTGGTTGACAGTAAACGGAGTGTAATAAATCAAATACTGTATTTTAACTTTTTATCAATTTAGCTTGACATATAGAGTAAAGTAAAATAAAATTCTGAAGTATTCCAAACTCCTCGTTTTAGTTCATTTACGGGTAATTAAAGTAAAACTGCGCAATTCAAGCAAAAAAGGAATCCACGAGACGTGGGCAAGGGAACCATTGTCGTTTCTTCTCCATTTCGTCGTGGCTTCGCGTGTGGTAGAGTTTTGCTCGAGTCATTTCATCGGCTCCTTCTTGATGTTTGACTTCGCCCCTTCGATAACTTTCCCTTTATATCGGATCAGATTCAAAGAAGTTTCGAGCATTGAATAAAAAATCGCTATGTTCAAATTTTCTCGTCATCATATTCCACTGCTCCTCCTCCAGCTCCTACCACGGCTTTTAAGGCGCCGAAGCCTCGTCATAATCAGATCGTCGATTTCGTTTCCAGAAATGATGTTGCGGCTCGGAGGCATTTCCTTGGTTGTTGTCCTCCTCAACAGAACCTCGATTAGCATTTCCCTGGGTGTTGTCCTCCTATCCCAAACCTCAATTAGCATAAGGGTTTAATTATGTTTGGGTATATAGTTTTTGTAACACTTCATATGTTATGTTCTTCAATTATTAACATTAATTTTCTCCTAACTAGTTGATGTCAATTAATTTGATTTGGCATTATTCCTGCTAAAAATCAGCATAAATCCTGCTCACAATTTAATATTTTGAAAAAGCTCACCCCATGTAGTGGGACAACAGCTTGTTGTTGTTGTTGAAAAATAGACCTCTAAGTATTTATAGTATAATGATATTATTTTATACTGCATACATCTAATCAAATAATAAAAACAATTCTCCTACATTTACTTAATTTATAGACAACTAAACAACATCAAAGTATTTACTTAACACTGCATTTATTTTATATTGCATTCACTTTACAGTCAACCAAATAGCCCCTTAGTTAAATCGAGCATGCTTTGTAAAACTTCATCAAGGTTTTTGTAAGTTCATTTTTTTTGCATAGCTGAATGCCTTTAACCAAGCCAATTTTGCATGAGCCGGACCCTTTAGTTATTTACTTATACATATTAAAATTTTAAATTGCATTATAAGATGTGAACATCATTGCATTCCTCTTAAAATAAATGGTTATTACTATCTCTTATTTTTTATCCCAGAAATTTTAGGAAAAATTATACTGTGTGGATGTCGAACGCCGTCCAGAGACCAATAAAAATACGGCATGTCACTTAATGTACCGCAGCTCGGTACTGAGCCCGATACCACTTGGTTCCGTCACTCGATACTGCGGCATCCGGACGCAGAGGTGCATCCAGCGTCCACATAGAATAATTTCTCCTCATAAGAAGTGTGATATGTTTTCTTTCTATCTATTAGCATATATAAAAGCAAACCTTTAATTAATACATTCAAATCATACTGTCACAGTTCCTGGCACATTGCTTCCTTCTTAACCAGACATAAAATTTACGCTTTGAATAAAAAAGATCACAAATGACCACTCATGCTTTGAAATCATCCCTCGCCTTTCATACCTTTAATCAGAAGTCGATGCACAAGTGAAAACAACAGCCTACTTTCTACCACAGCAACCAAAAAGTCACGAAACCAACTCTTTTCACAAAATTAGCTATCACTGATTCTCATTTCAAAATTTCGTGCATGAAGACAGAAAGAGACGAAATCCTTTGCTACATCAAATCGGCTGGAATCATCAGCCACACAAAAACAGTAAAGTTTCAATTGTGACGATTTTTTTTTTTTCGGCTTCTCAAGCAGTTTTTTAGTACAAAATTAAAAAATTGTTTTGAGAAGTAGTAAAAATGCTTTTCCAAATGAAGTCTAAGGCCTTTTCCAGCCGAACTTCAAAAGCATGAATGGCGTCACTCGTGAGAAATGAATCAGTATTTGGTTGCGGTCGAACAGTACAACGCCAATAGTTTGATGCAAATATTGGCGTTGCACTGTTTACCTGCGTTATTTTTCTATTTCCACCGGATTTGCCGAAGAAACGCGTGAAGGAAAAAGACTGTTACCTCGGCGTAAAATGGAGTTCGATTAGAAATGAATCACGCCATTTTTTATTTCACTGCATTTTCAAAATGAAAAGTGAGATTTCTGGTTGGAGATGCCCTAAAGCTCTCTCTCTCTCGTGAATCGACTACATGCTTTTATCATTGCGTTGGAGCCTCATAGGTGAATTGCATTGATAGAATCTCGTTGAAGTTTTCAAGTTCAGGATAGAATACAGGCACCGGTGAGGTGTCAGCATCACGAAATTTTATAAACTAATAAGAAGAGGAGGCTTGCTTTTCTCACATTGGCCTGCAATTTGGTGCTGTAATCCATCCAACCGGGAACCATGTCTGCTGTTACGCGATTCACTACAATGGAAAATGATGTGAGTGCGGCAAATTTCAGTAGGTGGAGAAGAACTCTCATGTCTTGTTTGTAATTTTGCAACTTTTAAGGGTTTGTGCTCATAAGGGTCATTTTGAGGAAAAATTATTATGTGCAAATGTCATCCGGAGGCGAATCAAGATGCGCCACATCATTATTTTGTTGTGTGCTGAGTGACGTGGCGTATCCTGATTCGCCTTCGTACAGTCCGATAACTAAAGGGTTCTACGCTTTAATGAAACTTAATAATTTCTTCTTGTTGAGGCATTGGCAGCTGTTTTTAGATATTATAATTTTTTTTGAAAAACGTTGAATAACTATTTTTAAAATTATTATATTTAAACAGACCTAATTGTAACATTAAAGGAAATTTTGGAAAAAAAAAAAAGAAAAGAAAATTTAGCCATATAAATTAATCAATTAAAATAATATTATGAAAATGGTACATCCTATGAACCCCAAATCCACTATCTAAACTAATATTTTGCGGCTTCAATTAAAATTTTTAGTTTTACTGATATTTTATTTGAAAAAATTATTGTTAATATATTCTTCAAAGAGAGTAACTGAAAAAATACATTAAGTTAAATTTTTAAGATCTTAATTAATAATGTTTTAAAATTATATTCATGGATATTTACTGTTGTATTATTGATCTTTATTTTTTTTGGATAAAACTCACTAGAGGGGACTACGCTTTAATGAAAAAAAATATTACAAGTCCTTAATGAATCAAAAATTCTTTAACAATACAATATTTAAAACAAAACCTATGAGCCTTTGATTCAAACTAAATACAATAATCAAGCAAAATAAAATACAACAAACCAAAAGCCAGTACCACAAATAGAACCACCCAAGAGATGGTATCACGAAGAAGCCAATGCGAATACATCGAGAGGTTCAATAAACATCAACCTTCAAGAAATGAAACAACAAAGAAAACGTAAATGGTAAAGGCAAACAGAACAATCAACCAACAAAGAGAAATAGAGCCAACTGACCACCATAGAGAGAACACACCTCCCGATCCACAACCCAACTCCTCAGCCTTTTCTAAACCCAAACAACACTACCGAACATCAACAAACCCCCAACACATCCCCCCCCGCCCATGCACACACACAAATCCTAGCATTCAACCCAAAACACGCACAGCCGAGGCAAGCAAAGCCCAACAAGCACACCCAATGACAAAAAAAAATAGAGATCAACAACCGAAAGACCACAACAACCAAAAGAGAAAGAACCATCCAAGAAGAGAGTCAACAGCAGAAGAATGAACGAAAATAATAAGAATGACTTCTTTTAGATTTCCTCCTATGATGTTTTTCACCTATATGGGAAAAAAACTTTTTTAAGTATGCGACCCACATTCAAATTATACATCGCATGAAACCCATCCTCAGGCCCATCAAAGTCATCTCCATCACCCCACAATGCAAGGAAAAAGTCCTATCAAGCCAATTAGATTGGTCCACACAAGAATCCTTCATTTTCATTTCCAATTGACCTTTGAAAATATCATTAGAAATAAGAGAAATCAGAACATCAATAAGTGACTCATTCTCATTTGCAACCATAATATTAGGTGACAAAACTAGTTTCAAAGAAGCCAAGGGTGATTCATCAGAGGCAACAACCTTTCCACTAGAGCAATCATGTAAATTCACCATGTTAACATCACAATTCCCAATGTTCACCACATTCAACTTATCATGAGACAAACCAATAACTTTCCTTTGGATCCTTCTCAACAACAACAGGTGGATAACCACAAGTTGGCATAATAGGCAATTTGTTAGTATTCTCAAAAATAATACCACGCACAAGAAGCTTGAACGGAACAAGCCAAATCCACTAAAAGTGAGGCACAATGAAGGCAAAAATTACTAACAATAACAACTGAGGAGGGACAAAACTCATCTCCAGGTGGTAGAGCTAAATTGTCATCAACCATCTTATTAATGTCCGCATAAGCATCCAAAATAAGATAAGCAGCAAGGAAGCCATAGGGGCATCTGAAACCAACAAATTGGGCTCAATCGAAAGCCCCACATCACCAGTAACCAAAAAATGAATGAAAGGCCCAATATCCAAATGTCTTACTCTACATGTTCAACATTTTTGCTCACTGTTAAGTCAACAAAAGCAATGCCAAACTTATCAACCCCATAAACGGAAAGAGGGTTAATAGTATGGGTATGATAGAGATGTGGATGTAAAATGTTGCATTCCAGTTTCAAGTGGCCTGACAATTTACAATGCGACCAGTAAGAGGGAAAATCCTCCATAACTATAGATTGAATGTAGCTCAAATTTTCTTGTCAAACCCACACCTTAGCGATAAAGTGTTTGGTAACATCTAGCTGAATTAGAACACGCACAATGGATGGTTGAGAACTAGTAGAAGTGGAATTTTTCAGTTTTAAGAGGCCAGCCAAACTAAGAATAAAGACCATGAAGGATTCGAGTAGAAAAGAGGTGAGGTCTAAGGTTGGAAAAAGAGACCCAAATTGGAATAATGGGGGTTTAAACTTCAATATAAAGCATTGGTGTCCATTTGAATACTTTCATAAAACAATAGTTCTCAAAATTAGAGTGATGAGAAAAACAATTCTACAATAATACATATCATTAACATGCTTAATCAATACATGCTTCAGATTGATAATATTCATAGAAAAAACACCATTAAACTTGAGGTTAAAATAAAATTTCTTGATTGCATCAATAGATGGTCTCCAAATTGAAAATTTCCCAACAAAAGTGAATTTAAATGGGGCAGCTGGCGCAAGAACGTTTTCTTCCGAAATCCACAATGATGGTAACCAATGATGAGAGGTGATTTTGAGGTCACTGAAGTTCAAGGAAAGAGAAATACCAAGCATCTCTAAATGAATGAGTAGAGTTCTTCCCATAAAAAAAAAATAGGGATCTTTCAAACATCTACCCTCCATCAAACCAAAAAATAAGACGAGGAAAAAAAGAGTGATAAAAACAAAAAAAAAAAAATTCATAGGAAAAGACAGAGGGAATGGAAAAGGGGACTTCCCTGAATCTGATTTAACCGCTAGAGGACGGGAGGCGGGTGATGCAGAGGAGAGGGGTTAGGGAAGGAGAAAATAGCTAGGGTAGACGAAATGCATCCGTCAATGATGGTCTCAGCACAATTTTGATGTATTATTGAAAACTTATTTATGAAGTATGTAAATAGGTTTTTAAAATAATATATATTTGGGCATATTATACTCAAATGTTTGAGATCGAATATAAAGAAAATGAAAATTATATGTATGCAAATTGATGTAATGAGGTATTAATTTTTTAAATATATATAATTTAACTAATATTCATGTAATTATTCAATTTTTTCAAGATTTGTGTGGCCAACAATTTTATATCTAAATATTATAAATTAATCACACTCTAAATTTTCCTAAAATTGTTATGAATGGCAAAGTTATGTATATATTTTAATTTTATGAGCAAAAATGGTTATAAAACAAGAAAAATGAAGAGAGAGAATCAAAATTTAGTGTGAGAATTCAGAATTCATTACATTGGTAAAAAGTACAAATTTTGAGAAAATGATTGAATCATATGCTGACCCCTTATTTACAAATTCAAATGAGGGTATATCACTATAGAAAAGGTTACACTTATGTAATACTAACACATCATAGCAAGATTTGACAAGTAGTTGTTTCTATTAATAGAGAATCCATGATTTTTTTGGTGAAAGAGAGAATTTATGTGAACTATGGAATAGTATTGATAAATTGTATAATTGTAATCTGCCTTCTACTGCCCATGATAAGCAACTTTTCTACCTCTTGCTAATACTAAGAAAAGGACTGGAAAGTAAAAAATTTAACTAGTATGAAATAACTAAGGAAAAAAAAGATAGTGGAGCACATGCTCCATAACTGACTAAATGATAAAAAGCTACTAATATATGTAATACTCATTTAACTAGTGATGCTCCGCATCATGTGCTCCCTCCATGAGAAGAATGTATGCCTACATATTCAAGATTGATTGTACTTTCATCCGGTGGAAAATAACTGTAGATATCAACAACATTAAATGTGTGGGAAGTATTAACATTAAATGCGCGGGAAGTAATAAATTCTGCTGGTAGGTCCACATATAAGTGTTTTTGTTGATTCTTTTGCTAATAGGAAAAGGACTCCATTTCTTTTTTGTTAATTTCAAGTGGCTGCCTGGTGGTAGACGTTCCCTGCGCAGACGCACGAACACCAGCTCCCTTGGACAAAAAATATTCTCTCTTCGATGAGCATCAGCCTTCAATTTATATTGATTGTTGGGCTCTTCAAGTTTGAGTCTCGCGTTAGATAAAAGAGAAGTAAACTGGTTGGCAAGCACGGATGCGGTTTTGCTTTGGCTCTTCGGCAAGGATGCAATGTCAAGGATAACATTGGGCATTTTAGTGTATACAATACTGAATGACACTTACTAGTCGATTGATTGGTCATCAAATTGAAAGAAAATTCAACATGGCCAAGTACGTCATCCCATAGCTTAGGGTTTTCTTGTACCAAACGACAAAGTAGATTGCAAAGTGGTTGATTGACTACTTTGATCTGCCCATCGGTTTGAGGATGATATGACGAGCTTAGTTGGATTTGGGTATTCAATTGTCTCCATAACTCTCTCCAGAAATGACTGATACATTTAACATCTCTATCTGAAGTGAGGCTTCTCATAATACCATGCAAACAGACTATTTCTTTAAAAAATAGTTTTACAATGTTAAGAGCATCAAAAGTCTTTTTGCAGGCGACATAATGGGCTATTTTAGAAAAATGGTCTACTATGACCATGATTGAATCATTACCACGCTTTGTCTGGGGTAAACCCATCACAAAATCTAAGCTCAGAACTTCCCAAATGATTTTTGCAACGGGCAAAGGTTGATACAAACTTGTATTTTACCCACCACTTTTGTAACCTTGGCAAATAGCACATATTTGAATAAATTTGGTGACATCCCTCCTCAGGTGCATCCAAAAAAATCATTTTTGTAGTACAACAATAGTATTTTCATGGCCACAATGGGCGCACAAGCCTCCAGCATGCGCCTTTTGAATTAATCGTTGCCTCTAAGAAGACTTTGGTACACATAGAAAATTGTTTTTGAATAGAAATCCTTGCTGAATGAAATATTCAGCCATGGGCTCCTTGTTTATACATTGCTTCCATTGAGTCTGGAAGAATTCATCACTTGAATAGAGTTCCTATAAACTTTCCAAACCTGTAAATTCAATTTGCAAAATGGTTAGAAGATAATTCTTGCACCTCAAAGCATCTGCGACTCGATTTTGAGTCCCATTGATCTTGTATTTTAATACAAAAGTAAATTTATGTAAGAAGATGATTCAGCGAGCTTGCATCCGGTTAATATTCCTTTGCGAGTTAATATATTCAGGGCTTTATGATCGCTGCAAAGTATAAAGTCCTGGTGTAGTAGATAATGTTCCCATTGCTTCAATGCTCTAACTACCACATAGAGTTATTATTCATATATCGTCCACTGTTGTCTTGACGAGCTCAACTTTTAACTAAAAAACTCTACGGGTTTGGAATCCTGAGAAAGAACTGCACCAATTCCCATGGTTGAAGCATCAATGTCGACCATAAAAGGTTTATCAAAGTCAAGTAATGAGAGCACCAGGGCGGTAGATAATGCAGCCTTTATAGTCTCAAAACTGTTCTGCTGCCCAAGAGAAGTGTGATTACTTTAACACATTAGTAATAGGTGACATGATTTCATTGAATCCTTTAATAAATTGATGATAAAAATTAGCCAACCATGAAAACTACGAATATCAGTCATAGTCCGCAGTGTTGGCCATTAAACAATGGCCTTTACTTTGTTCAGATCCACAATACACCTTCAGCCGAAATAATGAAGCCCAAGAACATCACCTGTGCAGCAGCAAAGTCACATTTAATTAAGTTCAAATATAGCTTGTTTGCTCTCATTGACTCAAAAATGACCTTTAAATGCTGGATGTGCTCTTCCAAAGTAGGATTGAATACCAAAATGTCATCGAAGTATATCACACAACATTTGTTAAGAAACGGCTTTAACATTCCGTTCATTAGGCACATGAAAGTAGCCGACACATTGCACAATCCAAAAGTCATTACTTTCCACTCATATAGCCCTTGGCGTGTTTTGAATGCTGTTTTCCACTCGTCTCCTAGCCGAATTGGAATTTGGTGATACCCACTCCGGTGATCTAATTTAGAAAACAATATGAGCTCCGGATAGCTTGTCCAACATATCTTCCATCCTTGGTATTGGCAAACAAAATTTTACTGTGATTTTGTTTATGGATCTACTATCCATGCACATCCTCCAACTACCATCTTTTTTGGGCACCAATAAAGTGTGTACGACACAAGGGCTTAAGATATCTTGAATCAGCTATTTGTCTAGCATTTCCTCTACTATCTACTGCAATATTTTATGCTCATTGGAACTCATTTTGTAATGAAGTAAGTTCGGCAAGGAGGCACCGAGTGTGAATTCAATTTGATGTTGGATGACCCGCATCGGAGGAAGCCCAGCTGGTAGTTCCGCTGGAAAAATATCAGTTAACTGCTGTAAAAGGGTGTTAACCAATTTCCTATGTGTACTGTACCAATATTACCAACATATCCAAACATATTTATGCAACATGTGAACCAATTTCCTATGTGTACTGTACCAATATTACCAACACATCCAAAATATAGCTAGCTTAGTTAAAATAACCAAGCAATTAAAATTATATTAAAATTAAAATAATATATGGCTATCAAGAATACAGTCAAACTCATCCCTATCAGTAATGATGTTATCCATGGGCAATTCTCAGAGGTAATCCTCATTTCACATATTCAAAATAAATCTCAGCTAATTAAAAATATCATGTATACCATATTTGAAAAATAAATTAATTAACTTAACTTCATACATGAACCCAACACTCATACCATCAAGCTATATTATAAAGGGCACACGAACTACTGGTTGACCAACATATAGGTACTCCCAAACCCAGATATATAACATGTGTATGTACCCGACTATGTTAGCCTTGGTGGGCCTTATTTCTTCAATAAACTCCAAGTATGAGTGGGATAAAACTACTTCCCCAAGAGATTATTATTGAGTACTGCCAAATCTTTGATAATAGTCAAGTATTGTAAGTGTATCTCCGAACTTGATGTATTTGGGAGTAGATGATAGCCCATGATGAACAACTTGTAAGCCCAAACATGCATCTAGAAATCCATCTTGTTTAATTCTAAGTATGAACCTCACACAAAAGACCAACACAACCATTAGAAGAGATGCAAGTTTCTGCATGAGTCTGACCCATATGGAATATGGACATGAAGCAGTAATCAAATGAGTCATAGTAGAGTTTATCATGCATTGGATGATGCTCTAATAGGTCATCACAACAATCTAACCAAATCAACCAATGTCTCCCTGCACCAACAACTGTATGACCCACCAAATATGGACTATCTATATGTACACCAATATCATAGCCTCATCTTGTAAAGTGATAGCCATCTCAATAATTGTAAGGTAGAAACTATTCATTTGCGGTGAACATCTCTCAACTAAAGCTATAAGAATACGGTGGTCCATCATTAGATATCTCATTTAGATAACACAGACTAAACTATCCATCCATAATACATCCATAAATCTTAGACAGTTGACTGGACATTTGTGGACCATCAGATAATGTGATGCCACTACTAGAATTATACCCTATAATGATGCAAAATTATTAGCAATTAACCGAAAAATATATTTTTTACCATTATCTCAAAGAGCATAATAAAAAGGTACATACTGCGTTATGATTTGTAGCCCCATGTTTACCATGCAATGAAGCAATGCTCAGATTAAGCAATGCTGGTGTTGCTGCATGGCTAATAGCCTCTACTGAAGGTTCGCCTATGGGTCGATTCTTCTAAATCCAATGTTGTTCAGATGCCTTTCGGCCTATTAAAAGTTAAAGGTAAAAATTCAAACATGATTTTAAATACAAATATTAGAAAAAATTATAGAAGGAAAAATTTAAACATAGTTTTAAATAAAAATATAAGAAAAATTTTAGTCAATATGAACATTGATCACTCTTCTCTAATTATATTAATACAAATTTAGATACAAGAAGCAATTACAAGCATGGACCACAAGCAGTATTTACCAAAACTAAATACATAAAATTTAACACAAAATTAGCAGAGTTTCAAGATTGATACACATGTTAATAAGCTCCAAAAACTTCATAATCTATAATACATAAACACTGGTAACATCATAAGGTTCAAGACATAGAAAAAGAGCAAATAGATGAACTACTACATCCTACGACCAAGCCTAACTAGACATGTGGCTCGGTTAAGTCCGACTGAATAAACAAACTCTATCACTTTGTGGTCTTTTTTTGTCCACTGTATTTTAGTAGTGAGTATTCCTTAGAAGGCTATACCACCTTTTGTAGTTTGGTAGGAGAAAAGGATATTGACCAATAGTTGAATCATTTTGTCCCCCATTCTTCCTTGTTGGGTATGTGGTGGAATTCAGCAGAATAATTCAATTTATAGTTACTCATGTCATAGTAAGTAGAAACATAATCTAAATGGCTTCATCTTAACAATGCAGCTCAACATATGACATGTGCACTCATTATGTGATATAATAATGGTTTCCTACAGCTGCACTTGAATCTTCTTTCATTAAGTAAGTCATAACGCAATGATCTAGGGGATATATCGAGAACTTGGAATTCATGCTTGTTAAGACTCCACCCAATTGCCAAAAATAGCCTTAATAGTTATCTGCCGAGCATCCAAAGCCTTAATGTATGAAACTTTTATAATAAACTTTGCCTCCATGTGACCAATTATATTTATCGGCTTCAAGTCCATATGTTCTCTAATTATGGGTAGAATGAAGAAACTTATTAAGTGTGAGTTGCATTAACGGTGGTCAATTTCTAGAATTGGAGTTGTATAGGTATTTTGGTACCTTATAGATGATATTTTCCATACACTACCTAAGTGTTTGCTCTAAGCAGAATGCACATGCCATAGGCAAGGAGACACTAGGCAATCATGCTTTGTACATACAATCATGAATTTTTTAGTATTTGTTGTAGTGATAATACATTGAACAATATTTTGGATTGACCATCCTTGTAAAGAAAATTGTAGATTAACCTTTCTTCTGAAGCACATTCCCTTAACTAATTCAATAGGAATGGAGAAGTCATCCTCAACTATCACCTCATCATGGACATCATCTCTCAACTTCTTCATCTCATTAGTAATCCTACATGTGTCAGCATAGCGATTATTTTCTACCATTACATCCTTAGTGTGAATTGAGCTGGAGCAGTAATCTTGGATGACATTTCAAATATCCTAATTATAGGGTTCAGCTCCATCACTTAACTCTAGTAAAAGATCATCAGTATCACCATCAGAATAGTGTTTGTTATAGTCACTATTCATAGTCTCATAATCGTAATGATCATAAGGGATTGATTGTGTCTAAGGGACTGGATGTTCATGTGTCTATTGGCTCTCTATATCACTACATTTAACACATTCAACTTTATTTATTAAAATATAAAAAATTATTATAATTAATAGCTAGTAATATGTGATATAGGTTACTCACTAATCAATAGTCTTCTATTGGTTCTATCCTTGAAGGACCAGGAAGAACCCCTTCACTATATGTCTAAGCTTAATATCTTTATAAATTTGGAGGCTCAGTATTACTTCCTATCAAACTAATCTCTTCAATTTCAACATACATGATGAGAAATTTAGTACAAGCTTGGCGTAGTATAACTTCATAAACCTTGTCATCCTCAACATGTGAAGCAACTAACTCATTGTTGACAGGCACTCGAAATACTAAGTTTATGAAAAATTTTGAAGGATCGTACTTAAGGGCTCTAAGAATCCTTAACTTAAAGCTGCTCAAAGTTGATATTTTTTGGCACCTTACAGGGGACTATTCCTACCACCAAAATAAGTGGGTGTAAAATAGGTATCCACTTTTAACTCACCTCCATACATTAGCATAAACGTTACACATCGTCACTCATAATTGAACTCATATGTTTTACTATGAAAGAACAAGAAATCACAAAAATCGTAATATACATTATATTTTATTACACAAACATATTTCCACTCATTAAACATAAGTTATAATTACAATAACTAATATTAGTATGAATCTAACATTATAAACAGCCACAACAATTTACTTATTACATTATAAAACTTAATAGCTTAGTATATTAATTTCAAAAAACCTATAAATTAGTTCTAATTTATATACAAAAAACATTTCATTAAAAAGTTTACCAAAAAAAAACATTCACATCAAACATTACTTTGATATACTTCAAAATACATTTTCCAAAGAAAAATTTTACCAAATAAATTACTTCAAAATGCATAAAACAATACCATAAAAATATATAAAACATTACAATAAAAATTACTTCAAAATATATTTATTCCAACCAAATTAACTCATATATTGAACATTCTTTGTGAACAACGTCACAAGAATAAACCTAAAGATTAGAAAAACAAACCTAAAGCTTAAACATCTCCCCGTCTCTCAAACAACTATTTAAGTTAATTCAACAAACAAAGAGATTAAATTAAAAGATTAAATATACCACACCTAAAGCTTAAACCTAAACTTCTTTAAGTAAAATAAAGACTTAACAACAAATATTTAACTTAATTTACACTATAAATTTAAAAATAAAACCCCTTTCCTCAATAATTTAGTTGATGGTGAATCGTAGATTTTCAAGGTTGGCAACATGAATAGGGAGGTGAGGTAAATTGTGAGAAAGAAAATCTATAAGGGAAAGTATATTATTTTTCCAGCTTATATCTAACATAAAGTCACCCGTTAAACAAGCAACTTACATATGCCATGTCAACGTTCCACATATATGTTTGACTAATTAAGTTAGAGGTAAAACATCATTCTATAGGATTAGAATCATGGCTATTGTTAGTGGTATCTGACCACTTTTGATTTCTTCATCTCCTGATTGTAATTATGTGGCATTTGCGGCCACATGGACTCTTATATTCATATCATATGATTTGGTGATGTGATTGGTTTGTTTGCTTTTCATGCATTAGGAGTAGTTTCATAATCTTTCTAGGTTCTTACACTACTTGACACTTTTGTTTTAGCCTGGATGCAATTAGGCCTTTTAAGGATAAAATTGTTCCACTTGTAATTAAAATAAAGAGCTTAAGTGAATCTTTCTTGGTGTATGCTTTTTGCTGATGATATTCTTCTTGTTAATAAGACTAAAGATGGAGTTGAAGGTAAACTTGAATTATAGAGGTCAACCTTAGAGTCTAAAGGTTTTTGCTTGAGTAGATCTAAAATTGAATATATGGATTGTAATTTTAGTATCAATAGACCTAGTGATCGAATTGTGACTTTGGTCGAAAAAGTCATTAATAAGAATACACATTTTAGATATATTGGATCTATTTTTCAGAGTGATGGAGAAATAGATGGGGATATAATGAACATAATTCAAGTTGGATGGTCGAAGTGGAGGAATGCATCGGGCTTATTGTGCGATAAAAAAGTCACCCTCAAACTTAAGGGAAATTTCTATAAGATGGTGGTGAGACCTACAAGCTTTATGGTGTCGAATGTTGGCCATTAAAAGAGAAGCATAATACTAAATTAAGTGTTGCAGAGATGAGGATGCTTAGGTGGATGAGTGGCTTTACCCTTATACATAGGATACAAAATTAGCATATACTTGGAAAGGTTGGAGTAGCTCCAATAGAAGATAAGATAAGATAGAGTCGCCTTAGATGATTTGGTCACATTAAATGGAGTTGAATGGAGACCTTTCGATGACACGGTTAGGAAAGTTGAGGTATTATATTTGACTTATGTTAAGAAATGTAGAGGTAGACCTAAGAAGACTTGGTTAGAAAATATTAGAAGTTATCTTTCTTTATTAGATTTAAATGAGAATTTAACTTTCAATAGGTCACAATGGTGAAAAAGGATTTTTGTAGCCGACCCCCATGTAGTGAAACAAATGCTTGATGTTGTTGTTTTTGTTGTAATTAAAATAAAACATTTAGGCCAACATAGAAAGATAAATAATCTTAAGAAGTAATCTTGGGCACAAAGAGGTCTCATACATTCATATTATGACTTATCTTACTTATTAGGCACCTCTCTTCTTGTGGGTTGTGACATACCACCTATCTATTAGGGTACAGTTCTATCTAGTAGATGTTGTGCAAATTGTAGGAAAATAACGTATTTTAAAGATAATTTTGTAAATTACTTCAAGTCATTTATGCATGCAAAGTCAACCAACACGCAACACATTAGAAATAGACTAAATAACTCAAATTTTAATAGCATTTGATCATAATTTTACCTAACATAAGTAAAGAGGCCAATTAGGACTTTCTCTAGACAACAGCCATAATTTCTAAAAAACTTATACCACCAACCTAACTTATCTCTCATAAAGATTAGATACATGGATTTAAAGAGCTTAAGTGGTTAGCTAGCTCTCCAATCCAGGTCAAGGTAAGCCTAGATTTGCATGTCATTAGTTAGGTTTGTGTCACTATCGTTTAGTGCCAAATTATGATTTAGGATCTAGGCTAGACACAAAATCATATGTCCCCAACACCAGGAATGAAATTCCAACATTCTAATAAAATGACAACTTAAATTAAAATCTTCTCTAAACTAAAATGTAAATCCCGACACATAAGATAGATTTAGGTATTTCTAAATTGTTTCACAATCCCAAAATACCTCCTACTTATCATCCTTTGGCCTCCAAAATAATTGTTCGAATTCGATCCAATCCTTATTTAAATTCCAACCTCACTCCTTTTATATCACTCCTTAAAAATACTAAATGAAATTCCTACAATTATTTTAATCAAGTGTATTAGTAGAAGACACAAAGCCCCTTAGATATAAACTATGAAGGCTTTCCTTTGTAGTAGATTTAAGACCCCAAAAATAATCAAAATCTATTCTATTTAGCTCCTAAATAGAACATGAAAAATATTATTCTATTTGGGAAAATCAAAATCAAAGATAATATATCATTATTATCATATTCAAATGATTAATAATAATTGATATTTTCTTTTCTTGGGAAGATATATCATTTATTATCATGATTTTTATTTTTAAATTAATGATAATACAACTAGATTATCCTATCTAAATACTCGATTGAGCATCATTATAATCCTTTGGGGTCATATATTTCCTTCTTGTATTTGACTATAATAATCAGGATAAAGTTTATAGTTTTATAATATGAACCCCATTAAAGAATGATATTTTTATCGCCCAATGTGATATATCATTCATAATGATGAGTTTGGCTATAAAATAAAAAGAAACTCAAAAGAATTATGTTCCATATTTTATTTCTTTACACTTTTCAACAAAGTTAGCAAACAATTTTTTTTACGGCGACTCCACTGGGGAGTATCTCTCTCTCCAACTTTAATAATGGTAGAAATTTTATTACATCGATAGTTAAAACTATCTTTGTTTTTCTGGCCCTTCTTCCCTTTTCTTCCTTGGATGAGCAAAATTAACATAAAAAAAGTGAAAATAAAAAGTAAGAGAGGTTAGTGAGGAAACCTCTAAGAGAATTGAGTATTTGACATTTCACCCTAAGTCAGTTGGTGGAATGAGAGAGTAAACCAACCTTCTTAAATTTTCATATAAATTTTGCACACCTCATTTTGGGTGAAAACTCAATGTGTTGAGTTCCAAAATTTGAAGAAAATCTATCAAAATCCAAAACCCAGTCTCCCTTTCAAAATGGATAAGAAATAAATCTTCGGTGTTATTGTTATATGTTCCACCATGATGCACCCTTATAGCTTAGCATATACAATGAAATCTAAATTCCATAAAATCATGAATGATTTTCATAACTTATCACTATATGTCAAATTGTACTATGTATGACTAGGCAAATATGATAGGAATCAAAATTACCATTGATTTTCTTATTCAATTTCAAAATCAACTAAATAAAATTATTCCTTTTAATCACAAAACATTAAAACAAATCAATCAAATGGATAGAAAGAAGATTCTCTCCCTCGATCGCGACATGGACATTCAAAATCTGATATGTAATAAATCAATTCAGTTTGAGATGGGGATTCAAACCCTAAAATTGTCTGTTAATGGAGAAGTTGTAATTAACATGCCTTCTAATGATCAAGGAGATTCCCCCTTGGTAGAGGATGTGGTCGGGTCAGGGATTGACTCCCCTGTTCCTCAATCAAAGATTGTTGTCACCACCAAACCCATTGTACCATCTATTGAGGAGGATAAGAAAATGAGGTTACCAGTTATGGTATATGAAAATGTATTAGTTTTTTTAGGTGGAATTGAGCTCAACCATCCCATTTATAAGTAAAAACAAGAAAATAACTATCTATGAAGATTCAGAAAGAAGATAACCAAGGCTATGAAGATGGTTGAATTAGAAGCCTTATGTAAGATAGAGTTTAAGGTTACTAAAAACCTATGTATTCCTGCATACTCCCCTCTTCAAGGAGAGTCACTTCTATCCTCTTTCTACTATAGTGTGAGATGAGAGGGTTAATAGGATAGCTAACTCCCCAGTATGTGTAGTGGATTTCTGTGTCAAGAAAACACCTAAGGAGAAGTTTGTCTACAGGAGAAGGATTCTTAGAAATGTCATCCACACTTACACTACTGAGGCAAGGGAGACTTAAGAGGAATTTTTGAAGCAGATGAATGGGATGATTTCCTATCAGATGAAGAAAGAAATCTCAATGGAAGATAAAACCAAGGTAAGAATTTTGGCCAACTAATCACCTAAGATAAAAAAAGAGATATGTGAGATATTCTGCCACCTCAGTACTAATAGATAAATATCATTATGTGACCCATAATCCATCTACCAAGATTGATAAGATTTTCCATGATGGATTTGACAAGAGCCATCATCATAGTGGTAGGCTGCCGGTTCACCTTAGAAAATTGTGAGGCTGGCCTTTATGATGGTTTGATCTAAAGACCCAATAAAATTTGTTGAAGTCAAAGGCAAGAGACCTAAATCCCATATAGAGAATACATTCTAAAGAAAATTAATGAACTTATAGGAGAACTACTATTTGTAGAAACCTCCAATCCCCCGGTCCTCTAGTGTGATACTCCCAGGGAGGAAGTCCTACTACCCACCAAGGAAGCCGCTCTTATGACTACATATCTCAAAATAGTCAAAGGAAAGGAGAAAATCGATGAAATGAATAATATGTCCATAAATAAAACTTTGGATGACCACACCTATACCACTCAAGATCTCAAGATAATAGAGATCCCAGGAAAACTAGAAACTAAGGAAACTGAAGTGGCAATGGAATACAGTGGTTAGTTTCCAATTAATCACGAGTCTATTGAGGGGCGTTCTATTGATGAATTAATCCAAGAGATTAGGGATATACTAAAAGGAAAGAATTGATAGATGCATTTGATCCAGATTAGTATGATCTCTTAATGAATACTGATGAGGGGTATTTTACCACTAGAAATAATTTTATGGTAAAAACCAAAGCCTTAGTAAAAGATGCTCAGCTAAGTAGAGCTTATCCAATAAGAGAAGAGGATTTAATGGTAGTTGATTTAGATTCTAATGTGTCAATAAGATTGAGGGATAAGGATGAACTTATAAAAAACTTGGAAGTTAAAGTTGAATAAATGTTACTAAGGGTGAAGGAAATATAAATTTAGCTTGCCAAGATGAAACAATCTCAACCCGAGCAGTCCCAACCTATAGTATATGTTGTGGGAAATTAGAGCAAAAAGCCAGAATCTTCCATAAAAAATCTAAAACCAACTTCAATATTCCTTAGCTCAATCCTAAGGGATCATATCTATTCCAAAGGGTAGACCTTACCTTGAGGAATATAATGTAGCTCATTATCCTAAAAGGTTTATGCCACCTTCATTTAAAGTTTTTACTGGTGTAGAAAACCTAAGATAACATATGGCCAAATTTTGTGCAAGCTAGTGCAATGCTGGAGGGTCCGATGCTCTGCTATTTCGCCACTTTGTTAGTAGTCTATTGAAATTAATTTTGAGAGGTGTATAGATCTATTGTATGGTTTAGTGAGGACATTCACTCATTTGGAGAGTCTATTCTTAAAGAGGTTTTCTAGAGCTCAACAACATATTATTGTGAGTGATATTGTCGTCGAGAAACAAAAGCCAAGGGAGTCTTTGGTGTAGTACATATTGAGATGAAAAAATATCTAGATGAAGTGTGAAACCCAACTGTGAGAGCAACATGCAGTAGAGATTCTTTTAAAGAATATTCACAGACCTATTGCTTTTCTTTCAAAGGGGTTCACAATAAAAACCTTTGAGAAATTTCATAATATGACAAATAACTTGCAAGAAGAGGCTTCCAAAATGCCATTCTTGGAGAATTTTTTTGGTGAAAGAAAAGTGTCAAAATCTCAAAAAGCCTTTAAGAAAAAGTCAACAAACGTGTTAGTGTGGATAAAGGTAAACAACCAAAGAAAAGTCAAGCAACTGATCCACATCATCGACCGTTTCAGGTACCTTCTTACCTTCCTAGAGGTCCTTACTCGACATCCTTTAAAGAGAGGATGGAGAAGGTATATCCATTTAAAAAGGAGTTATTAAAGAAACTCTTCAAAAGTTTATTAAAGAAATAAGACTTTATATTGCCAAAGGTCAGAGAAACTAGAAGAGGCAAATAAGAGGGATGATAAAAATTTTTTCCTAAACCATCATATGCTAGGCCACATAATTGTAGATTTTTTTTTTTTAAGATTGGATTGAGTAGAATATGAAATAGGGTAACATCATCCTCTAGAAGGAGTACTTGGTAAATTCAGATCTCAAAGGCCCATTAAAACCATTTTAAGTAAGCATTCTAGCATTCCTTTATCAATTGAAGCTGATGATTGGGATCTTAATTTATCCTGGGCATTTAAAAAGTTGATTAATAAATCTTTCAATTTTCTCACAAGTTGTCAATAATAGCCT
Source organism: Dendrobium officinale (assembly GCA_019514585.1). Lineage (NCBI taxonomy): Eukaryota > Viridiplantae > Streptophyta > Magnoliopsida > Asparagales > Orchidaceae > Dendrobium > Dendrobium officinale. The sequence continues at coordinate 68,943,903 of CM033683.1, read as the reverse complement.
GGGGGTTGATTATGGAGGTTGAGTTGGTGGCAATGCAGGAGAACATTGTGATGATTGCCTCTCTAGTAGTTATAGGAACTACAATAAAAGAAGAAAAAGAGTGATATACTTGTAAAAAGGAAATATATAGTTGAGAGATATATTCAGATGGCGGATGGTGGAGAAAAACCCTTGTTCCCCTCTGACCTTATTTGACTTTTACTTTTCTCCATCAAAGGTGAAGTATCAAAAATTAAATAAAAATCATTTGCAAATTCTTGTGATTAGTACTAAAAATTAAATAAAATTGTGAACTTCTGGGATTCAAAATCAATATCTAATAGTCATCAATCAAATCACATCAATGATCAATCCTCTAAATTTGATCTCTATAGAGGGTGATGAACCTGACACCTTAGCATATAGTGACACCTTCAAAATTAACTTCAAGGGATTCCATTTAGTCTCTCTATCAGAAATTGATATTGAATTTTCTGTGGACAACATAGACCCCAACATAGTTTATCGTCTTGAGGATATCATGGAGGTACAATTTTGTGGAAGCAAAGCCTTACTTCCACGGCTTCCACCTAAAGATAAAGGCAAGTAGGTCGTATTTGATGATAAAATTCCATCAACAACTCAATCAAAAAATCCTCCCTTAGGTAGATCAGGTTCTTAGTCTAATGTCCCTAAGGTTTATTATAATGTCTTAGCTTATCTTAGTAAATTGCTAGCTAAGTTGAGTATTTATGATGCCCTCATTTTGTTAAGAAAAATTAGAGAGTCGTTAATTAAGGCACTTATCAACCCAGAGATTTGTCTAGCTCAATTAGCTACATCTTCCCAAGAGGAAGCTATGCACTTCAAAGAAGTCCCAGGAGTAACCTTTTTTTAATGAGAATTTACATTTGTGGACTACGAGCACTAACATTTCAGGAAGATCACAAGTGACTCAGGAAGAAAGGAAGACTCAAGACCGGGTAGATTAGGAGTACGAGTCAAAAATTGTATTTTTCCATTTATTGTATTTTTTTACTTTATTGAGTCTGGCCACAAAATGCGAAAGAGTAAGAGCAACCATGCACACACACAGGGGGAGAATTTTTTTTTAACTGAAAATATAAGTAAAATTCTTCTCTGGAGATCGTACTGTACGATGTTATTTCGTACCGTACGATCCAGGCTATGTGGGCAAATCTGTGAATAGATCGTACTGTACGAAGTACTTCGTACTGTACGATATGTTCAGATCCAAAAAACCCTAGCCGTGACTTAATTTGAGGAAGTGATTTTTGCGCCGTTCGTACTGTACGAACTTGTTCGTACTGTACGATCTGTATTAAATACTTACTTAAATTAACACGTGATTAGTGCACGTAATCAAGGCCTAATTGAGATTTGCACATCGTACTGTACGAATATGTTCGTACTGTACGATTGGTTTTAAATACTTACTTAAATTAACCCGTGATTAGTGCACGTAATCAAGGACTAATTGAAATTTGAACATCGTACTGTACGAACTGGATCGTACCATACGATGAACAGAGACGAAGTATGATCGTCCCGGATATCGTCCGGTACGATCTCTTGGTTTTTGTCACATCGTACTGTACGATGTCAATCGTACCATACGATGAACAGAGACGACATCCGATCGTCCAGACCATCGTCCTGTACGAATAGTATGTTGTTGAATCGTACCGTACGATATTGTATCGTACAGTACGAATTGTTTTTGTACTGTTCGTACACCTTCGTACCAGGACGACGGCTGTTTATGAAGATCGTACTGTACGATGATGAATCGTACTGTACGAACAGTAACGGCTAATTTTGAATTCAGAGGTTTTTGGAGCCTTTTTTAATATGCCAATCAAGTTCTTTTTGGGTAAGATTGTTAGAGAGGGTGAACGTGATTAGAGAGGGATTCCAAGGGAGAAAACTCAAGAGAAATTCTTGAGGGTTGAGAGGAAGGAGGAGGTGAGCGTTGTGAGGGAGAAGAGGTGTGAGGGAGATCACACGGTTGCTCCAAGCTCGCTGCATCTTGCTCCTCCTGTGGCCCGAGAAGGATTTGAGGGAGGATCTCCAAGGGAAAGGCTCGTCTGCATCCGTTACCTCGAGGTTCTCTGCCTTCTCCAGGAGGGAGAAAAACGAGAAGGTTCTCTGCCGTCGCCAGGAGGGCGAAAACAGAGTTTGGTCTTCCGCCACGCCGGGTTGGTGAAAGGGAGGTTTGTACAGGCTTCTCCGCCTTGCCAAGGGGGGCAAAAGGAGAACTATTTTTATAGTGAAAATCCCGGAGTGGAGGACTCCGGGGAGTGGACGTAGGTCATATTTTGACCGAACCACTATAAAAATCTTGGTGTGTTTGTTCTTTATCATTGTTTACTTTTTGCTTGCACTTTAATTTTTCATATCTATTGCACGTGGTTTTTTTTGATAAAGCAAAATTGCATTGATCTTTATTTTAATATTTCAAAAAACAACAAAAAAAATTAGAACTCTTGTTTAGGGTTAATTTTTTATTAAGAGAAAACTTTTTACAATTCACCCCCCCTCTTGTCGTTTAGTAATTTCAATTGGTATCAGAGCTTGTTTTTCAAAAATAGTGTTTTAGAAAACCTGAAAAAAAAACGATCATGTCGAATTTTGGTAATCGTAACACTGCGGAGGGTTATTCAATAACTCGTCCACCACTTTTTGATAACATACCGTTTGATTTTTGGAAAATTAGAATGTCTACATTTTTGCAATCTATAGATTACCGCATGTGGATGTTAGTTAATGATGGGTATGTTGCACCGTTTAAAACTGTTAATGGTTGAAAAAAACTCCTGTACCGTTTAATGAATGGAGCAATGAGGATAGGGAATTAGCCCAACTGAATGCTAAGTGCTTAAACTGTTTCTTTTGTGCATTGAAATCTGAGGATTATATGAGAGTATCTACTTGTGCTTCTGGTAAGGAGATTTGGGATAGACTGTGCATTACATACGAAGGAACAAACGAAGTAAAACAGTCTAGGCTTAACATTTTACTGCATGATTATGAATTATTCCGTATGAAACCTAGCGAAACAATTTCTGACATGTACACTAGGTTCACCCAAATTGTGACATCCTTGCATGCTTTAGGTAGAGAAATTTCAAATTCTGAGAAAGTAAATAAAATTCTTAGATGTCTGCCTAGTTCCTATGATGCTAAGATAACTGCTATCACTGAGTCCAAAGATCTTAATGTTTATTCTATTGATAACCTCCTCGGGTCACTCATTGCATACGAGCAAGGAGTGAGCCAAAGGCAAAGTGATGCAGGTGAAAAGAAAAAGGAGCGGACGGTGGCATTAAAAGCTAGCAACTCAGAAAGTGAAAGCTCTGCAGGGGAGGAAGACGATGAAATAGCATTGATGACCCGACAGTTCAAAAATTTTCTGAAGAGAAAACAGAAGCGTCATCAGAACAGCTGGAATAAAGGTAAAAGCTCAAGGACCAATAAAGTTTCATCTGATACAATTTGCTTTGAGTGCAGGAAGCCAGGTCATCTTCGAGCAGATTGTCCTAATCTTAAGAGCCAACCAACAAAGGAGAAAGGAGATGACAAAGGTAAATACAAGAGAGGAAAGACCAAGACACAGAAAGCTTTTTGGGCCGACTCTGCCTCAGAATCATCAGAAGAAGAAGCAGAGGAGGAGGTAACAAACTTGTGTCTTATGGCTAATGATAACCTTGATCAATTGGATCAGGATGAGGTATGTCAACTTTCTTATGATGAATTATTGCTTATTTCTGAGAATATTCATGACTCTTATAGAAAACTGAAGAAAATGCATGCTAAACTTAATATTGAATTTAGTTCCTTACAAATTGAGCATGCTAACTTAGTTAAAGAAAATTCTGATTTAGATAAAGATCACATGTTACTTCTTGATGAGTATGATGCATTAAATAAGAAGCATATTGATCTAATTGAAGCGCATGAATCCTTGAAAACATCACATATTGAACTAGATGTAGAGTATGAAAAACTAACTGCAATTATATTAGAAGTAGACCATAGTGAGCACTTGCTATTGATAAAAGTTGATGGATTGACAGCTCGAAATAAAAACTTATAGTGAAAAGATAAAAGAACTAGAAAATGAAATTGCATCACTCACAGTAGGCCATCCTAGAAAACCCCCAACACAGCATGCATCACAAAATCTTAGGAAGAGGCACCACCACACTCATAGATTAGTAAACCCATTTCCTGGTGTTAGGTGCTTCTCTTGTGGCATGTTAGGTCACATAGCCCGCACATGCACAATTCACCGTAGGACACACTTAGTGTGGAGACCTAAATTGCATCCATCACAGCATAACATGCATACATCTCATTCATGCAAGCATAAGGTGGAACCCAAACTCACTTGGGTTCCCAAATCTAATCTGTGAATGAAATTGTAGGAATGCTCTCACAAAAGACCTAGTGAGAGCATGTGGTACCTGGATAGTGGCTGCTCGCGACACATGACTGGAGACATGAAGAAGTTCATCCTATTGGAGACCAAAACTGGAGGCAAAGTAACGTTGGGAGACAACACTACCAGGAAGGTGATAGGCTCAGGTACAGTTGGTAATGCTAAGAATTTTTTAATTGAAAATGTTTTACTAGTTGATGGTTTGAAGCATAATTTACTTAGCATTAGTCAACTGTGTGACAAAGGTTTTGATGTTAAATTTTTTACTGATAAATGCCTGATTAGTTTATTTGGTGAAATAATTTTAGAAGGAAAACGAATGAACAATGTTTACATGTTAGACCTTGATTGCGTAGATAACTCAAAATCATTGTGCTTGAAAACAATAGTTGATGACTCGTGGCTATGGCATAGGAGACTATGCCATGCTAGTATGAAAACTCTTAGAAACATCACTCAGAAAAACCTAGTTAGAGGTGTACCTAAATTAGAATTCACCAAGAATCACTTATGTGATGCTTGCCAACAAGGAAAACAAGTCAAATCATCCTTTCACTCAATTAGAGACGTGATCACCTCTAGGCCACTAGAAATTCTACACATGGACTTATTTGGACCCGTTAGTACAGCCAGTCTAGGTGGAAAGAATTATGGATTTGTGATTGTAGATGACTTCACTAGATTTACTTGGGTAAGATTCTTAGCACACAAGAATGAGTCTTTTGAGGAATTTAAAATTTTCTCCACATGGATACAACGAAAATTAGGTTGTGAGATATCAACAATCCATAGCGATCATGGTGGAGAGTTCCAAAATGAAAGATTTGAGTCATTCTGCCAAGAGATAGGAATAGAGCACAATTTCTCAGCTCCAAGAACACCCCAACAGAATGGCATAGCAGAAAGGAAAAATAGAACCTTGGTAGAAGCTGCTAGGGCAATGTTAGCGGAGTATACCCTTCCTAGATACTTTTGGGCAGAAGCAGTCAACACAGCCTGTTATGTTTTGAACAGAGTAAACATTAGATCGAAGCTGAATAAAACTCCGTATGAACTCCTTAAAGGTAGGACACCAAACCTTTCACATTTACATGTCTTTGGGTGTAAGTGCTTCATCTTAAATAATGGTAAACATCCCTTAGGAAAGTTCGATCCCAAATCTGATGAGGGTGTCTTCTTAGGCTATTCTTCTGTAGGTAAGGCCTATAGAATTTTCAACAAGAGAACCCTGGTAGTAGAAGAATCCACCCATGTGGTATTTGATGAATCTGATATGCCCTCAGAAACTAAAATTGAAGATGATGAAATAGAGGCAATTCAAGGAGTAGAGACTATGACCTTAGAAGAGAGGGTCGAATCTCAGGAAGACTTGCCTAGAGAATGGAGATATTCTTCTAGTCATCCTAAAGAGTTAATTTTAGGTGACCCTTCAGAAGGTGTAAGAACTAGGCATGGACTTAGGAAGGAGGTTAGTCACTCAGCTTTCATCTCTATGATAGAACCTACAAGTATAGATCAAGCCTTAGGAGATGAATTTTGGATTCTAGCAATGCAAGAAGAGCTGAACCAATTCACCAGGAATGATGTTTGGGAGTTAGTTAAGAGACCTAAAGAGCAGAGTGTTGTTGGAACAAAATGGGTCTTCAAGAATAAGGTGAATGATTCAGGAACAATAATAAGGAATAAAGCAAGGCTAGTAGCTAAGGGGTACAACCAGATTGAGGGAATAGACTTTGAAGAAACCTTTGCCCCGGTTGCTAGACTAGAAGCCATAAGAGTGCTCTTAGCTTTTGCTTGCTTCAAGAACTTTAAGTTATATCAAATGGATGTAAAGAGTGCATTTTTGAACGGGGGTAATTAAGGAAGATGTCTACGTTGAGCAACCCCCCGGATTTGAAAGCTCACAATTTCCAAACCATGTATACAAATTAAAAAAGGCACTATATGGATTAAAGCAAGCACCTAGAGCATGGTATGAAAGACTTAGCTCATTTCTTTTGAATAGAGGTTTTCAAAAGGGTAGTGTAGATACTACTCTCTTTTTACAAAAAGTTAAAGAAGAAATTCTCATTGTTCAAATATATGTAGATGACATCTTGTTTGGATCCTCGGATAAAAATTTATGCGATGAATTTTCAAAAACAATGAGTAATGAGTTTGAAATGAGCATGATGGGAGAGCTTAACTACTTTCTTGGCTTTAGTGTGAAACAAATGGAAAATGGAACCTTTCTTAGCCAATCAAAGTACATTAAGGATATTTTAAAGAAATATGAAATGGATAGTGCAAAACCCATGAACACCCCAATGAGTTCGACAATCCAATTAGATAAGGATCCTAGTGGAAAAATCAGTAGATCAGAAAAAATATAGAGGAATGATTGGATCACTTCTTTACTTGACTGCCAGTAGACCGGACATCATGTTTAGTGTATGCCTTTGTGCCCGTTTCCAAGCCGATCCTAAAGAGTCTCACCTAACTGCTGTTAAAAGAATTCTTAGATATCTACTAGGCACACCAAACTTAGGAATTTGGTATCCCAGGCACAGCACTTCCTTTGAAATCCTTGGGTACTCAGATTCTGACTTTGCAGGATGTAGGATAGATAGAAAGAGCACCTCTGGTACCTGTCAATTCATCGGACAATCATTAGTTTCTTGGTCCAGTAGGAAGCAAAACTCAGTAGCACTTTCCACAGCCGAGGCAGAATATATTGCAGTAGGAAGTTGTGTTGCACAGGTACTATGGTTAAAACAACAAATTCTTGATCTTGGACTACCTGTTGGAACCATCTCAATCATGTGTGACAACACAAGTGCAATTTGTATCTCTAAGAACCCAATTCAGCACTCCCGAACAAAACACATAGACATTAGACATCATTTCATTAGAGATCACGTCGCTAAGGGAGATATAGAATTACATCACGTCGCTACAGAAGATCAATTGGCAGACATATTCACAAAACCATTAGCGTTTGACACCTTTAGTACCTTGAGGACTAGATTAGGTGTCATAGATATAAATGCATAAAAAAAAAATAAAAAAAAAAAAAAAAAAAAAAAAAATCTTTAGAGCTGCTCCTGATCACCACACACTCACCACACCAAAATTCACACTGACTGTTCATCGTACTGTACGATCTATATCGTACTGTACGACTTATCACAAATCTAGCGTCCACCAATAGGCAGAATTCAGCTCTGTTGATCGTACTATACGATACCCATCGTACTGTACGATTATCGTCCAGTATTATTGCCTACCGTACTGTACGATACCTCCACTTCGTACAATACGATCCACGTCAGCAACGGATTGGGACGAATTAAAGCCGTTTGGTACGACATTATTGCGTATCGTACTGTACGATCCACGTATTCGCACTGTACGATCCACATCAGCACAACGGACAAATTCGAGTTAAAGCGTTCTGGTACGATATTTATTATGTATCGTACTGTACGATCCACGTATTCGTACAGTACGAAACTTTTGGTCAAAAGTCGTACTGAGAACCTCGGGACGATCGATATTCGTCTGATCGTACTGTACGATACCTATCGTACTGTACGATTTGACCTCTTTTTCCCGAAACGACCGGTCAGGATATTAATTGTATTTCGTACTGTACGATCTCCTGTTCGTACTGTACGATCTCCGGAAAATTCTATATAAACCCTTGCATAGGCTGATAAATTCATTCACCTATCTTCCCTCTCAGCCTTCCATTAGTTTTCGTGCCTTCCTACAATGTCTAAGCGAGGTCGGATGACTGCCGGAAGCTCATCCTCATCCAGTCGTCAACCCGATCGCTTTCTGAATAGCGAAAATGAGGAAGCCTACTACCGCTACAAGGCTTGCAAAATCTCGCCCTCGAAAATGCTAAATCAAGCCGCTCTAAATTTCGAGGTAATGGGCCTCTTTGCCTCCACTACCTTTCAATTCCTACTTACCCTTGCGTTCCCTTACAACTCTGAACTCCTATTTGAATTCCTCGCAAATCTCACCTACACAGTAGATAACACCACTTTTCACTCCCTTGTTTGTGGCCGCCCTGTGGAAATAACTAGAGCTGATATCGCCCAACATATTGGGCTGTCCACTGAAGGACCTATGGTTCGCTCGTTTCTAACTGATGATTTTGATTGGAGCGATGTCAATAGAGTCCTTAGGAACACTGTTTTTTCATCAACACCAGCCCCTAGTCCAATCCTTAAACCGCAATGCCCGTATCATTCAACATGTCCTTCGCACCTCTATCATACCCAAAGGTGGCGACCGCATCAATCTGACTCCTACCCTGTCAGTCGCTACCTACCTCATTATGTCCAATATTAAGTTTGATGAGGTCGATTTAATCAGCAACTATATTAGGCACATGACTTTTGTTCGTCTTCCCACCACTCGACGGAAACAAAATCTGGCTCTTGGTCACCTCATAGGATATATCCTCTACCATAAATATCAATTAACCTATCCTGCTGAACCCGATATGCTTCCTATTTTCTATACGGATGCTTCCTTCCGTATCCTCTTTCATCGGGGACATGAGCCTGAAGAACCCGTCTTTGACGAAGAAGAAGGAGAAGATGCACCAGCCGCAGCTCCAGCTCGACCCCGACGCCATGCTGCACCCCGAGCACCTGCACCAGCACCAGCTCCTCCACTCCCAAATGATGATCTAGTCGCCCGCTTCGACCAGCTGCAGACTCGCCTCGACATGCACATTCAGGAACAACATCAGCAACACGAGGCTGATATGCGATGGTTTGGCGAGCGTTTTTACAGCAATTGATCACCGCTTCGACACTTTATTTCAATACTTTCAGCCAAATCCACCTCCACCTCCACCTGATCAGGACCCGTCTGACTAGATTGTCTATGTATGCATTGTAGTCTTTTCTTTTTTTTTTTTTCTGCTTTTGAGCTTTTAGTGGCTCCTCCTTTTTGTGCTGTCAAAAGGGGGAGAAGTTTGTTGTAATGCCTTTTTATCTAAATACAGTTTCTTTTGTGTTGTTTCCTACCTGCTTGTAGTTCTTTTTTTTTTTCTTCTTCTTCCCTTCTTGTGTTTTTTTTTTAAAAGAAATAAAAAAAAAATAAATAAAAAAAAAACAAAAAAAAAAAAACAAAAGAAATATTTATCTTTCTTACTTACAACAAATTATTTGACATCATCAAAAAGGGGGAGATTGTTGCAACCCATGACCCCGAGTTTGAGATTTTGATGATGCCAAATAATGAGTGACTTGGAACTGCTTTTCATTGCTTATTATTTTATTTGTTATTTTCCTTGAGCACTAACATTTCAGGAAGATCACAAGTGACTCAGGAAGAAAGGAAGACTCAAGACCGGGTAGATTAGGAGTACGAGTCAAAAATTGTATTTTTCCATTTATTGTATTTTTTACTTTATTGAGTCTGGCCACAAAATGCGAAAGAGTAAGAGCAACCATGCACACACACAGGGGGAGAATTTTTTTTTTAACTGAAAATATAAGTAAAATTCTTCTCTGGAGATCGTACTGTACGATGTTATTTCGTACCGTACGATCCAGGCTATGTGGGCAAATCTGTGAATAGATCGTACTGTACGAAGTACTTCGTACTGTACGATATGTTCAGATCCAAAAACCCTAGCCGTGACTTAATTTGAGGAAGTGATTTTTGCGCCGTTCGTACTGTACGAACTTGTTCGTACTGTACGATCTGTATTAAATACTTACTTAAATTAACACGTGATTAGTGCACGTAATCAAGGCCTAATTGAGATTTGCACATCGTACTGTACGAATATGTTCGTACTGTACGATTGGTTTTAAATACTTACTTAAATTAACCCGTGATTAGTGCACGTAATCAAGGACTAATTGAAATTTGAACATCGTACTGTACGAACTGGATCGTACCATACGATGAACAGAGACGAAGTATGATCGTCCCGGATATCGTCCGGTACGATCTCTTGGTTTTTGTCACATCGTACTGTACGATGTCAATCGTACCATACGATGAACAGAGACGACATCCGATCGTCCAGACCATCGTCCTGTACGAATAGTATGTTGTTGAATCGTACCGTACGATATTGTATCGTACAGTACGAATTGTTTTTGTACTGTTCGTACACCTTCGTACCAGGACGACGCTGGCTGTTTATGAAGATCGTACTGTACGATGATGAATCGTACTGTACGAACAGTAACGGCTAATTTTGAATTCAGAGGTTTTTGGAGCCTTTTTTAATATGCCAATCAAGTTCTTTTTGGGTAAGATTGTTAGAGAGGGTGAACGTGATTAGAGAGGGATTCCAAGGGAGAAAACTCAAGAGAAATTCTTGAGGGTTGAGAGGAAGGAGGAGGTGAGCGTTGTGAGGGAGAAGAGGTGTGAGGGAGATCACACGGTTGCTCCAAGCTCGCTGCATCTTGCTCCTCCTGTGGCCCGAGAAGGATTTGAGGGAGGATCTCCAAGGGAAAGGCTCGTCTGCATCCGTTACCTCGAGGTTCTCTGCCTTCTCCAGGAGGGAGAAAAACGAGAAGGTTCTCTGCCGTCGCCAGGAGGGCGAAAACAGAGTTTGGTCTTCCGCCACGCCGGGTTGGTGAAAGGGAGGTTTGTACAGGCTTCTCCGCCTTGCCAAGGGGGGCAAAAGGAGAACTATTTTTATAGTGAAAATCCCGGAGTGGAGGACTCCGGGGAGTGGACGTAGGTCATATTTTGACCGAACCACTATATAAAAATCTTGGTGTGTTTGTTCTTTATCATTGTTTACTTTTTGCTTGCACTTTAATTTTTCATATCTATTGCACGTGGTTTTTTGATAAAGCAAAATTGCATTGATCTTTATTTTAATATTTCAAAAAACAACAAAAAAATTATTTCAAAAAACAACACAAAAAAATTAGAACTCTTGTTTAGGGTTAATTTTTTATTAAGAGAAAAGATATATGATGGTAAACATGAAGCAATTTATCACACTAGAGGCTAAGGTAGGAGGCAAGATAACACTTTGGGATAACACCGCTAGGAAATTGGTGAGCTCAGTTTTGATTTTAAATTTAAATTTTTTTTCATTTAAAATGTTTTTGTTAGTAAATGGATTAAAACATAATTTGCTTAGTATTAGTTCACTAGAAATGTTACATATATATTTGTTATGTTTAGTTAGTACAACTAGCTTAGGTGAGAAAAGTTTTGGATATATAATTATTGATTATTACTCTATATTCAACTAGGTTAGATTTTAGGACATAAAAGTGAGTCATTTGTAGAATTTAGAGTGTTCTCCACTTGGATACAAAGGAATTTAGGGCCTATGATTTCCATAAACCATTGTGATTATTGTGGAGAATTTGAAAATGAGATATTTGAATCTTTCTATAAAGAATTTGGAATTGAATAAAATTTCTTTACCCCTAGGATCCCTTAATAGAATGGAATAGCTGAAAGAAAGAATACAACATTAATGCAAGCATCTAGGGTAATATTAGCTGGATATTCACTCCCTAGATATTTTTGGGTAGAAGAATTGAATATTGGTTATTATGTTTTAAATAGGGTAAATGTTATATTAAAATTAAATAAGACACCTTCTGAGTTTCTTAAGGTTAGGACAACCAACCTATCACATCTTTATATCTTTGAGTGTAAATGGCTCATCCTTACCAATAGTAAATCTCCTCTAGGAAAGTTTGATTCTAAATATGATGGAGGAGTCATCTTATGCTATTCCTTTGTAGGTAAAGCCTATAGGACCTTTAATAAGTGGACCTTAGTTATACAGGAGTCCACCCTTTTTTTTTTTCTTTGATGAATCCAATAAATCTTGTGATCCTACGTTATAGGAGGATTAAGAGGTTGAGGTTACCCAAGGAGTAGAGTCTATTGACTTAGGTGATAGAGAAGAATCTCAAAATCCATTACCTAAAGAATGGAGATACTCATATAGTCATTCTAGGGAGCTCATCTTATAAGATCCTATAGTAAGAGTTAACACTAGGCATGAACTTAGGAAGGAAGTTAGTCATTCTATATTTATCTCTATGGTAGAACCTGTAAGTATAGACCAGGCCTTATTTGATGAATTCTATACCTTAGCTATACAAGAAGAGTTAAATTAACTTGTTAGGAATGATATTTTAGAGTTAATTTGTAGACTTACGGACTAGTGTAGTAGGTACCATGTGGATTTTCAAAAATAAAATGATTGATTCTATAGTAGTGATTAAATATAATGTTAGGTTAGTAACTAAGGGGTATAATCAAATAGAAGGAATTGATTTTGATGAAACTATTTCCCCTATAGCTTGATTAGAGTCCATCATAGTACTATTAGTTTTTTTGTATATTTTAAAAGGTTCAAGTTATACCAGTGGATGTAAAAGTGCTTTTAAAATGGGAATATAATAAAATATGTCTATGTAGAACAACCCCTAGATTTGATAATTCAACCTTTCCCAACTATGTGTATAAATTGAATAAGGCTTTATATGGGTTGAAGCAAGCACCTATTGACCTCATTTTTGTATGAGGTCACTATGATCAATTTAGACTCTAGGATCAATCTAGGTTTAAATCAATCCAGAAACTATGATCAATTTAGACTCTAGATAAATCCAGATATTAGATCAATCTAGGTTTAAATCAATCCAGACCCTAGGATTAATCAAGACCCTAGATCAACCTAAACTATAGATCAATACAAACTTCAGACCAATCAAAACCTCAAATCAATCTAGATTCAACTTCCTCAAGTCAATTAGAATCCAGTCTTTAATTCAAACCTCAATCCATCCTTCAAATCATTCTCCAATATTGCTTCAGCCCAATCTAGTTAATAACAATCATTCAATTGATTGTAATTTACTTGGATAATTCAAATGTAACCATTCAAATAAAAAATCCAGCTTAAATCTAGGCCTCTAGACAAAATTTCAAAGTCTAAAGGCCTACGTCCTAAAGCCCTTATTAAATGATTTTTCAAACATCTAAAAATCCAATCAAATGACCCCCAAATTATGATCTATCAATTTCATATTGATTACCCATGTCCCTAGGGTATACCTTACAAATTTGAGCTTATTTTGAGGTCTCCAACCCTAGAAACTGAATTAAAATCCAAAGGCTATAAAAGCTTCAAATATTTGTGACCTTCCACACCATATTTTAAATATTAAACAAAACATGTCGGACCCAAACCAGGCCTTGGGTAAACTTGGTTGACAAAGTCAACTTAGGTTGGCCAAATAGGTCTTAAGGGTCCAAATAGTCAATTTCACTAAAATGACATCCCTAGATCTTAGGACCAACTTCAATAGACTCAAAATATCATTTCAAACCTAATGAGCCAAAACCTAGTCACTGGGTTAACTTTATTAACCAAGTCAACCTAACTTGACCTAATGGTCCCTTAATGGTTTAAATGGTCACTTTGACCTAAAAGTCCTTTCCAATCCTTCAATATTATTCCTAATAGACTCTATTAATCAAGCCTAATTTATTTAACCCACACCCAACCCTGGGTCAACCTGGTTGACCAAGTCAACCATAGTTGACCCAATAAAACATTTAAACCATTTTTTTTTTCTTTAAATCAAATTTCAAGTGTGTTCAAACCCTATCAATTTCCCAATTACTTTCCAATACATGGTATAAGTGCTTCCAAACTCCCCATAGATCAAACTTTGATCAGTTTGACCAAGTCAACCTTTTGAGATTGGTGAAAATCCTATGTTCTTGGTCAAACCATAATTTACATTCAATCAAACTTTATCAAACCAATGATTCCATCTAATTTTAAGGCTTAGATGTTCTTTTATCCATCAGGATTTGAATTCAACTAGGTTTGACCAAGTCAACTTAATATGACTTGGTCCAACCTCACAAATTTACTCATGCGATTAACTCTTTCCTTCAAACCCCATTCGAACCACTTCAAGCCAGCTCATCAAGACTTCCTTTATGCCACCTCATCCACATTGACCCATTGACTTATAAAATAGTCAATGGGTGGTCAGATTTCCTCCTAAGGGGGTCAAGTTGCTTTAAGAATCTAACCCTCCTTATTTAAAACCACTCGAGACCTTTAAGAAATCTCTAAAAGATTCTAAGACCCCTCCTAAGCTCTGGTTAATTCCTAATTATGCCTAATCACTTCCACATGTGTACTAGGGGAAAAAAGGACTTTCCACCTATCCTTTTTTTATTTGATCCCTCTGTTCCTAACAACCCAAGGGTAGTTGGCTACCTTCAAGAAATAGAGATAAAGAAATTAGAGCCATCCAAACACCTCATGTCATTTAAACATGGGGAAAATAGGCTAAAGGACCCTCATTCTAGCCCAAGTCTTCTCTCACCATTCAAACTTCCCCAAGCTTATCTCTCATTTCATTCGTGCTTCCCACATCTCCCTTCATATATCTTCAGTCATATCCAGCTATGAGAAGTGGCCAGTGACCAGCTTCTCAATGAACTCAAGCTCATATCCATCCAAAGCATAGATCTCTCAATCCGTCGTGTTCCATATTGTGGTCTTAGCTAAGGTATTATACAAGGATAGTATATAAGCTCAAAGAATCATTAATCATCAAAATCTAACTATTGGATTGAGGTAAAACCCTAACCCTATGTTTGAACACTTAGCTTTAAATAGATCTTCATTAAGCACATTTTAAGCTCTAGGAATCTCTCCCCATAATTTTTTTTTTCATTAATGCTATTTAGGTTTAAAATTTCAAGTGAAATGGTCCATCTAATCGAGATAATGAGACAAAAAATCCATTATAGGGTTTGTTCATAATGTGCTCTCGATGCACATTTTCTAGACCATTGATCATGCGATCAATGGTCTAAATCAAGCCATTCCATAGTTTTGTTTAATCATAAATCTGATCCCACGATCATTTCCTTCATCCGGTACAATCTGAGCCACTCATTGTGAAACAACGAAGATCCAACAACTGGAAGTGCGCGTTTATGGGGTTAACTTTAACCACATTGCATGCGTCGCTTTGCAATCATTGGCAGTGATTGCGTGGTGATGCAATCATCGCCGATGATTGCCTGCATTTATGATTGGCAAATCTAAAGCTACCAATTAGCCCTGGGTTGCTAAATTGATTAAAATGATTTTAAATTAACTTTATTTTTCTTAAATAAGAAAACTTCATTAAATCATAAAAAATATTAATTTTAATATAAAAAATTAATATAAAAAATCAAAATGATCTAATTTTTTAAAAACTTTAATTTAAAATTAAAATTAATTTAAATTAATTTACATATTCTAAAATATTTAAAAAATTCACCATTTGATCTTTTTTAATTAATTTTTAATTAAAATTAACTCAATTGTTTTCAAAAATTCAAAACTTTACTTTAAATTAAATTAAATAATCATAGTTCATGCTTAAAATATTTTAAATTAAATTTTAATCAAGCTTAAAGTAATTTATATAAATAATTTTAGTATTTTAATATTTAATCAAATTAAAATTAATATTAACTCACATATATTTTAAAAATTCAAAGTTTTATTTAAAAATATTTTAATTAAATTGTGAAAATTTTTTAAAAATATTTTAGAATAAAAAATAAATTAAAAGTATTCAATATATTTAAAGTAAATTTAAATTATTTAATTAATTAATATATAATTAATGAAATATTTTTAAAAACTCATAAGTTTATTTTTAAATATTTTATATAATCAAAGAATAATTATAAAATATTATAATTTGAAATTAAAATTAAATTAAGATATATTTTATATTTTAAATAATGTTAAATTAGTTAAATATTTATAATATTTAATAAAATAAAACTCAAAATAATTCTTTAAATTTTAAAAAGAATTATTTTAAGTAATTTAAAGTTTCCCAGAGCATTTAAGATTTAATTTAATTTAATTTAAAATTTTATTTTGAATATTAATTATTCTAATTAATTTTTAAATTTATTTAAGTACATAAAACTACAAAAATTCAAAAAAAAATCAAATGAAATCAAGAAATTTAATATATTATATAAAAACTTTTAGAATTTTAAATATTTTAAATAATTAGATAATTACCTTAATATATTTTAATTTAGATTTAAAAATAATTCCTGATATTTTAAATAATTTAGTGATTTTAATTATTTAAATATATGAATATTTAATTAATTTTAATTAAATGTTAACTTAAATAAATTTAAAAAATTAGAAATTTTTATTTTACAATATTTTCATATTATTATGATTTTTTCAAAATTTTTTTTTTGAAACTATCTTAATTTTTCTAAAATTCAAATTAAAAGTAAGTTATTTTCTTATTAAAATTAAATTTAAAATTATATATATTAAATCGTGAAAGCTTTGAGCAAGTCATGGATTTTTGAACATATATTAAGCATGATTTAATTGAATAAATGGGGAGATGATTAATAAAAAATCTTGTCTTGATTGTTCACTAATCTATTCATCATTTACTTTTATTATTTTTATTATTTGCATGTGTAGGATGCACATACATACCTAGATTTAGGATTTAATTGTAATATTTGTGGGATGCATTTGTACCTAACCTATTAACATCTTGATGAGAAAAATTAAGGATATGACTTAGAAAATTTTTTAAAAAATAAAATATAGTTATATTGGACATTAAACTATAAAGATTAAAACATAGTAACATCTCCAGCCTTACAAAAATTTCACACTAATTTTAAAAATAATAAGCCATTTGATTAATTAACTTAAGATTAAATCCTAAATTAAGACTTAAAACTTCTTAAAATTCTAATAAATCCAAATTAAATCCAAAAATACAAATAATAGCTATAACTGAGTAGAATTCAACCATTAATCAATGAAAAATAAATACCCCTTGATTAGACTTCAATTTCAAGCTTAATTTAATTTTAAAAAATCAGTCCATAGTTCATTTCTCAAATACTTGAGAACACCCACCTCCATAGGTCATTTCCAACCTTTATAGGTGATTTCAAGATGTTTGGAGTTCATTTGGATTCAATCATTAAAACTCTTCTAATTAAATAATTTCATTAATTCTAATAAATACCACAATTTTAAAAAAGCATAAATATTTCAAAAAATTTTGATATTTAGAAAAATTAAAAGAATTAAACTCGATTTGTGGTCTAATATTTATTTAAAATGTCAAACCACCAAAAATAATTCAAATTTAAAAAGTTAACAATTTGGTCAACCATGGGTCAAAAATAGATCAAAACATTAAAAGTTTATAACTAAATGTAAAAAAATTCAATTCCCACAAACTCAATGTCTAATTACTCATCATAATGTCTAGTATCTAGAAAAAATCTTAAAACTCCATAATTCAATCTAATTTGATAAGTTAAAATTTAACCCCTTTAATTAAATATATTAAATAATTCAATATAATTCCAGAAAATCTTAATCCAATTTTTAAAAAACTAGCAACGAATCAATTTTAATTAAAATTCATCAACCTTCAAATCTTAATCAATTCAATTCACTTAACTATGTTGGTTACTACTAGGTAACCCGATCCTATGAGGCTATTAACTTAGCCCCAAAAAAGATGAAATAAACTTCATGGCCCTGGTGAGAAACAAAGGTGGTAACTATTTAACATTTAAAATACCCTTTAAAATTAATTGTAAATCATTAATACTTAAATTTTAACTAAACTTTCCCTTAAGCCTTTCAATCATCCAGAACATCAGACAACTTTAACTAATTATCTTACGTATGATATATCCAAATCACACAGCCTACCTCACACACTTTAGATGATTTTCTATGATAACCAACTCTAGTCTTAGGTTAGGTTGGTGTTTACTTTTCTATTATTATGGGCCAGGTTTTTTGAGCTTTCACTATATGCTAGTTGTCAGTATAAATTGATTGATTCTTTATATATGATGGGGGTTAGATTTACCCTTAGGTTAGACATGATTTAAATTCTAACATAATCTTATGTAGGTGATCATGCTTATACAGGGCAATTAAAATAAAAAGGGGGAATAAAATTAAGCTTTAAAATTAACAAGTGTTTTGCAAGTTCTTTAGAAAGTTATGTCCCCCTTTTAAAATCCAAAGAGCATGGTCAAGTGTAGTTATGAGTTTGAGCATTTTTAACTTTTGATAAATATAATTGCTTAGGATGTTGGTTTTAAATATAATTTCTTAGGATAACCTTGTAAGTGGTTTGAGTCTAGTTTTTTTATTATTTATTTATTCAAATGTAAGTAAATTGTATTTGAGTTAATAAAAGTGTTATAAAAGTCTTTTGGGATGGGATATTAAATATCCAATCTAGAATCCAAAGAGAAGAGTGACATCCCTTAAGGGAGAGTCCCTCTCCTTTTGGATATCCAAATTAGGATACTTTGAGAATCCAATAGAAAAGAAGAAACCCCTTTCAAGGGGGACATTCTTTTCATTTGGATATCTAGACCAAACAAATCCAAGGAGGCCATAGAAGGAAGAAGAAGTGATGGCTGAGAAGAATCCCAATCTCAAAGTCACTCATGTCTTAGGACTAAAAATTTGGGTTTGTTGTTAGTGGTACCTTACCACTTTACTTTTTCTATAGACCCTAAGTTATAATATTAAGTGTGACTTGCCACATGGACTTTGAATTTAATTTAATTTGATATTATTGATTTATTTAATTTTATTGTGCAGTATAAATAGTATATTTTCTCTAACTTTTTTTTATTGCATGATGCTTTAATTTTAGCCTGGAATGAATGGAGGCTTCTGAAGGTATGAATAAACTTTTTCTACCTTAATAAAATTTAAAAATTTTAAGCTCATATAGAAACTCTAACGATTTTATGAATTAAGCTTGAAACACCAAGGGTTTCATGAATTCATTTTAAACTTTCTCTTTCTTATTAGGCACCTCCTTGCATGCGGGTTCTAATAGGCCACCTGACATATTAGAGTGCAAGCTTGTCAACGAGATGTTGTGCATTCTCTAGGGTAAAATACATCTTTAAACCTTTTAAAACTACTAATATATCTTTAAACCTTTTAAAACTACTTTATTTTTTATTTATTAATTTATTCAGTCAACTAACTTGCATTGCATTAAATATAAACTTTAAAAGTGTCTAAAAAATTAATTGTATTTAATTTCAAGCATCATATTACCCAGCATAAGTCAAAGGACTAATTATGATATGTTCTAGATGTCAGACCCATTTTCTCAAACATAACTGAACAATATACCTACCACTCTTACATAAAATATTAAAATCATGGTTTTAAAGTGCTTAAGTGGTTAGCTAGCTCCCCAATCTTGGCTGGGGTTAGTCCAGGTTTGTATTGCATTAGTAAGGTCTTGGTTACTAATTTTTTATACCCAATTTAGATTTAAATTCTAAGGTAGGTTCAAACTATAAGAACTTAACCTTATGGGAATTTAATCCTAATATTCTTATAAAATTAATAATTCAAATTAAAAGTTCTCTTCAATCCAGAATAAAAGCCCAATACATAAAATAGGTTGAGGTGTTTTTTTAATTATTTCAAAATCTCAAACACCTACTTTTCTTCCTCTGACCTCTAGAATTAAGTGTTCAATCTTGATCCAATCCTAATTGAAATTCAAGCCTTTCTCTTTTGATATCAATCTTTGAAAATTCAAAATAAAATTTCTATCATTATTTTAATCAAGAGTATTTGTAGGAGACTTTGGTCTTCCTATGATATAATTAATTATGAGGGCTTGCACTCATAGGAGATTTAGAAACCCAGATCAATTTTTAAAATCAATTTTTCAAAACTCTAATTAATTCTCTTTGAGAAAATCAAATTTAATTATCATTATCTTTATATTCAAATGATTGATAATAGGTGATATTCGCTTTCCCTGGAAGGATGTGTGTTTTATTACCATAATTTTGATTATAAAATTAATGATCACCTATTCAAATTATTATAGTTAAATACTCGATCAAACATCATTTTGACCCTCTGTGGTCATATGTGGTTCTTCCCTTAGTTTAACAATGATAATCAAACTGAAATTGCAATTTTCTAATCTGAACCCATTAGTGAATGATATTTTTGCCTCCCAATGTCATATATAATTCATGATGATGTGTTCAATTTTAAAACTTAAATTCCAAAAATTAAATTCTTACAAAGATAATGAACCTTTTTCAAAACTCCGATAAGAACTTTTTCAATCAAACATCACATAGGTAATAGTATTAAAGGCCTAGTATAATTCTCCTAGATTAATCATTTATTAAGGGTAGTGTAAATATCACCCTATGTATTATGAAAGTAGAGATTCTTTAAGCTTTGTTAAAATATATGTGGATTGTATATTATTTGGATCAACAAATAAATGTCTTTGTAATTATTTTTAAAAATTATGAGTAGAGAATTTGGGATGAGTATAGTGGGAGAGCTGATATATTTTCTTGGATTTAGTGTGAAGTAATGGTTGATGGCACCTTTCTTAATCAAAGAAAATATATCAAAGAAATTCTAAAGAAATATGATATAGAAGGTGCTAAAGTAATTAATATATTCATGAGTTATATAATTCAATTTAACTAGATGTAAAAGGAAAGTAAGTATATCAAAAAAAGTATAGGGGGATAATAGGATCACTTCTATATTTA
Source organism: Dendrobium officinale (assembly GCA_019514585.1). NCBI lineage: Eukaryota > Viridiplantae > Streptophyta > Magnoliopsida > Asparagales > Orchidaceae > Dendrobium > Dendrobium officinale. Next base: position 68,922,836 of record CM033683.1, on the reverse strand, counting down.
TCTGCTAGTAGATTAGATGGAATATTTAGTTTTTGTCTATGTGCTAGAATATAAGTAGATCCAAAAGAATCCTATATAATAATAGTTAAAAGAACTCTTAGATATCTTCTGGGCATCGAAAACTTACGTATGTGGTATCTTAGGAATAGTTCTTCATTTAAAATTATTGGATATTTAGAATTAGACTTTAAAAGGTATAGAATAGTTAAAAAAAGTACTTCTAGCATTTGTCAATTCATAGTGAAATCACTAATTTCATGGTCTAGTGGAAATTAAAATTCAATAGCCTTCCACCGCTGAGGAAGAATACATAGCTATAGGAAGTTGACCTCTTACTCTTGGTCATGTTAATGGCTAGTCCTGGTGGCAATTTTGAGTTCGATTCCATCTTCCACTGTTCCTTCTCATGGTTTCTACAGTTGTTTATCAATCCTTTTGTTTGAGTTCAATTTTGGGGTCTCATTTTATTTCGCTTTTGTGGCTGGTTGGCCCTAAGTCGTTCTCTTCTCCTTATGGAGGCAGGGTCATCCACTATGATACTAATGCTTGGGGTGTTCCCCATTCTGCACCAACTATTTCCTCGAAAGGTTTCCTGAGTATTCATGGTTTTGGTTCTATATCTTGCTCTTTTTGTAATGTTTTATCGGGATCTTCCTCTTCGAAGGAACCAACCTTTCTTTCACTAAATTGATGGTTAAAGGCCTTTTAATGTCTGATGATGATATTCTCAAACTTGTTAGCCCTAGCTTACTCTTGTTGTTAAGTTTTCGGTTCGTTAGTCAAATCTTGATGCATTTCAAAATTTTTTTGGAAAGTTGAAATTATCTGGCAATTTCTCTATTGGTTTGCTTGATGCAAGACATGTTTCTATTCAGTTATCCAATGACCTTGATTATAGTAGGTTTTTTGCTAGCAGAATTTACTATATTCTCAATTGTCAAATGATATTACTTAAATGGACACATTTTTTAATGTCAAAGAAGAATCGCCCACATTCTTACTTGGATTTCTTTTCCTAATTTTTGTTTGTATTTCCTCAACTCTCATGTTCTTCATGCTTTGGGGTCCATTTTTGGTAGAACACTTCAAACGGACGAAGATACTGCCTCTCGTTCAAGGCCTTCAGTGGCTAGGATTCTGGTGGAATTAAATATCACTAAGAAGCATCCTAAAGACATCTAGTGTGGTTCTAAAAATTCTAGGTATTTATAGAAAGTTGAATTTGAAAATGTTTTGGATTTCTATTTGCATTGTAAAATTAATGGTCATTCGATTAATGATTGTTTTTGTTGCTCATCCTGAACTCAGAAAGGATAATAAGACCACTAAAACTATGATTGAACCAAATAATGGTGAACATGTTGTGCATGGAGGTCAGAACCTTCTTAAGGAAAAGGCACAAAACCTTCATTTAGAGGAACCAAAAGCTTTTGGAGATGACATAGACACTGATCCTTTAGATATATCCATAAGGAGTGAAGGTTTATTAGATAAGTCTAGTAAAGATGGCCAATATAATATTAATGTTGAAAATGTTGATTTTGTGGAGGAGCATGTTCTTTCGGATGTTGGTGAGAATGGTGTAGAGGACAAATTTGGGGATCGTCAACATACTACAGAATAATTGGTTAGCCAAGGAATGGAGGAGAACAATAGGGATTATCTTTAGCAAGAAAATGACCATAATGAATGTGTTGCTAATCATGTTATTGAGGATAAATGTGAAAGTGGATCTGAGCATAGTCTTAAAAATAATCAGATGAATGATGAGGACAAGATTGATGACATGGAGGAAGGGGAAATTATGTCTCTTGATACTTTCCCTCCTAAGGATGCTCTTAAGGATTCCACTATTAATTATATGTCATCTCCTAATGAAAAGACTAATATTATTGAGGAAGGTTATACTTCTTATTCTAAAAAGAAGAGCAAGAATGAAAAGATCATGTCGGGCATTACCCTAAGACTCATTAGAGCTTCTAACCAACTATTAATGGTTAAAGATCTTGTGTGGAATATTAGGGGTGTGGGTGGATCTCTATATAAAGATAGAGTTAAGAATATTTGTAGGATTTATGATATTCACCTTCTTATTTTAATTGAGCCTTTAGTTTATGCTACTTTTGTTCGCATAAAATTGGGTTTTGATTTGGCTTTTGGCAACTCTACTAATAAAATTTTGATTTTCTGGTAACACTTTATCACTTTAAATGTTATTATGGATTTGCCTCAATTGATTCATACTAATATTACGTTTAATCAAGTTTCTTTTTATGCTTATTTTGTTTATGCCTCCTATTCTAGATTAGGGAGAAATTTTCTTTGGGATCAATTTAATAATTTTTTCCTCTTCTGTTAATGCCCCATAGTTAGGGGGGGGGGGGGGGGGGGGGGGGGGGGGGGGGGGGGGGGGTGGGCGGGGGTTAACTATATTACTAATGCTGCTGAAAGTGTTGGAGGTAAGAGTCCTAATTATCATGCTATTGAAGATTTTAATGATATGAATATGAGTAGTAACTTGCATGACATTGGTTTTTCTTGCAATGGTTTTACTTGGAATAAGGGTACTATGTGACAAAGATTAGATCATATCCTTCTTAATAATTACTAGATTTCTTCTTTTCAAACTACTCACATTAAGCATTTAGCAAGAACTTTATCTGATCATTCTCCTTTATTGTTAAGCATTAATAGGACTAGTAGTAATACTTTTCAACCCTTTAGATTTCAAAATATGTGGCTTCTTGAAGATAATTTTTTGCATGCTATGCAAAGAAATTTGGATGCCCCACTTTTCTCGTCTGATAATATGTATGGTATGACTAGGCTTTGGTTTAAACTTTAAAGGATTAAGCTAAAACTTTCTTAGTGGAATAAATGCATTTTTAAGAATATTTTTTCTGGTATTATGCTTACTGAAAAAGATGTGGATAATGCAAATATGGATTACATGCAGAATTCTTCTTTTGATAATTTGTTCATTCTTAATGAAGCTAAGACTACTTTGTTCAAACTTCAAGAAAAATAAGAAGATTATTGGAGGAAAAGGCCTTCTCTATATTTATTATGGAGGGTGATCACAATACTACCTATTTTTATAACATTACTAATCATAATAAATGTAGTAGCTAGGCATATTCATAAGATCACTTCCTCTGAAGGTAATGTTATTGAGAATCATGATTTGATTTCTGCCTCAAGTGCTGAGTATTTTGAAAAAGCTTTCAACACTAATTTTTGCCTAGATTTTAATACTGAATTTTCTTTTATTCATTCTCTTATTACTGAGGAGGATAATTTGATGGTGACTAACATTCTTTCTGAAAACGAAATTTGGCAGACATTGAAAGACATGAATTCTAATTCTGCTGTTGGTCTTTATGTTTTCACTAATAAGTTTTTTTTTTTTAAATACTTGGGAAATAATTAAAGAGGACCCTATCAATGTTGTGATGGATTTTTTAGGGGTAATCCTATTCAAAAATATTTTTACTTTTACTTCCTATAGCTTTAATTACTAAATCTAATACCTTTAATTTTTGGAATAAATTCTATCCCATTAGTTTATGCACCTTTTTTAATAAACTTATTGCTAAAATTCTTATGGGGATACTTGCTTTAATTCTTCCTAATATCACTTCTTTGGAACAAACTAGTTTTGTTAAAGGTAGATCTATATTTGATAATGTTTTACTCGTACAAGAATTAGTTTATGATTTGCATGCTAAGGTTGATGGTGGAAATATAATTTTTAAAGTTGATATTACTAAAGATTATGATAAACTAAATTAGGTATTTCTTTGTACCATTTTAAAGCTTTTTGGTTTTAATTTGAAATTAATTAATCATATTAAAACTAGCATTGAGTTTTTTTTATTTCTCTATTATTATTAATGGCAAGTCACATGGTTTTTTCAAATCTTCACATGATTTAAGACAAGGGGATCATCTATCTACTATTCTCTTTATCATTGCTATGGAATTATTAGCTCGTGGTATTAATAATTTTTTTAGAAGTCATCCTAATCTACAATTTAGAACGGGTGGAGGTTTTCTCCTTATCCATTTGAGCTTTGCGGATAACTTAATTATTTTCTTCAATGTTGTATTAAAATTATGTATAATATTTTCAAATTTCTTAACTCTTTTCAGCATGCTAGTGGTTTAATTTTTAACTCCTCTAAAAAATTTTTATTCATTCTAAGTATATTTCTCCTACTCGTATTAATAGTATTAAAATAAAATTGGGTTTGAAAAAGAGGCTTCTTCTGTTTAAGTATTTGGGTACTCCTCCTTACAAGGGTAAGAAATGATCTCGTTTATTTGATGATATTTTCACTACTATACATAAGAAAATTTCTTCTTGGGCTTTCAATTTTATCTATTATGGAGGTAGGGCTGTTCTTATTAAACATGTTATATGTTCTATTCATATATACTTCCTACATGATGTGTGTCCAAACTTAATTTTTTGTAGTAGAATGGAGACTTTATTTAATAAATTTCTTTGGGGTTCCAAGGATGGTAATCGTTCTATTATTTGGAATTCTTGGAGTAATTGCTCCGGGGTTATGGATGAGGGTAGATTAGGTTTTAAAACCTTTAATGATAATGATGAAGACATATAATCATAAACTGTGGTTTGCTTTTAGAGATAAAAAAAGTTTATGGGCCAAGTTCATGGTTTCTAAGTATTATGTTTGGAATCATCCTTTGAATTGTTTTTTTAAATATGGCAACTCTTTTAATTGGAAAAGATTATTTAAAATTAAGTGGGAAGCTGAAGAGTTTATTCAATGGGTTATGGGAGCTGGCAATATTTTTTTTAGCAAGATAAATGGTGGGGCAACTTTTCTATTCATAATCTTTTATACACTCACTCTACCTCTTCTTGCAAATTAAGGATATTATTATTAATGAGAGTTGGAATATTGATTTACTTAGTAATTTTATGCCTGACTTTATTATTAAGTTAATACTCAATATTTCTATTCATTTGGAGAATGAGGATTGCATTATGTTCAATCAATCTAGTGATGGTTTTTTTGATACTAAACAAGTTTGGAATTTTATTAGGCAAAGTCTTCCAAAAAATTCTCTTTATTTTTCTTTCAGGCATGCTAGCATACCTCCATCTTACTCTTTTCTTCTTTGGAGGATTACACAAATTTATTTTCCTTAGGATTTTATTTTGTTAAAGAAAGGTTTTTATATTGTCTCTAAATATCAATATTGCTATCATATTGAGAATATGAATCATGTGTTTATTCAGGGCCCTATTGCTATGAAAGTTTGAGTTTATTTTTATAATATGTTTAATTTGCTTTCTAATACTCTGTATTATTCTATTGGTAATCTTCTTAAAGAGTGATTTATTCCTTCTAAAGGTCATATTAGGAATATTCTCCCTGCTATTATTTTTTTTGTTTTTGTGTAGTAGTAGGAATGACTTCAAACATGAGGATATTAAAATGGATGCTTTAAGTGTCATTTCTAAAGTTATGAATAAAATTTACCAGCTTTTGTTGCTAAGTTACTAAAGGTTGATTCCTTTAAAGGATTTTTTCATGTGGCTTGTGAGTTTGGGTTGGTTTTTAGTTCTTATATTGTTGCTTGTAATGATAGGATTATTTATTGGAGAAAGCCTTTGGATGGATGTTATAAACTTAATATTGATGGCTCCAAGAATAATTTAAATGTGGGTTGTGATGGTACTATTCAGGATTCTAATGGTTTTGTGATTATGGCTTTTATGGGTCCCTCTACTGCTAATAATACTATTCATGTTGAAATTGAGAGTCTCCGTTTTGGGATTAAATTATGCATTTTTCTTGGGATCACTAATATTTGGATTGAAGTTGATGCTTTGCTATTGATCCAGTATCTCAAAGGTAACAGCACTTCCAATCTGCCTAATTTCTATATGTTAAGAGATATTAAGTATTAGCTTTCTTTCATTACATAATCTTTTTCTCATATCTTAAGGGAGGGGAATGTTGTTGCCGATTCTTTGGCTAAAATGGGTTGTAACTTGTCTGGCTTCACTGAATACTATAAGCATACTCTCCCTAAAGAGATCAAAGGTTTGGCTAGATTAGACCGTCTAGACTTCCCTTATTTTTTCTTTAAACAGTGGTCTTGTGTTTGGGTGGTTGCTTTTGGTTATGTTTATATTTTTTGTTGTTCGGCTATTTTTAAGGTTTTATGGTGGTCTTTAGGTTCTTCTATTGGTGCTTGGGTTTTTATGTTTCTTTCATTGCTGCTCTTATTATTTATGAATATGTTGCTCTTCTTTAGGTTGTTATCCTTTCACGTTTAATATGGAGCTTGGATCTTTGTGGGTTGGCCCAATTTTGTTTCAATAATACTACTAAGTTGTTATTTTAGATCGATTTTATTATCTCTATTATTTTTTTACTGTTGGTGTTTAACTGTTGTGGTTGGTTGAGAATTAGCAATGATGGGAATTATTATTTTGTTGAATTAACCCCTTATTGTTGCTCTCTTTTCATTGGATGAAGTCTTATGGGGTGTTTGGCTTTGGTTCATTCTTACCTTTATCCAATGAGGCTTTTTGGTTGTGCTGGCATTTTAAGATGTGAATGATGCTCTTTTGTCCATAATATGGATTTTTTTTTCATTTGGGATTGCTGGGCTGTGGCTTTTTGCACTGGTGGCATCTTGGGTTTCTTATGTCCTGCTTTTACTAAATCACTTGTCTATTTATATGCTGATTTCCTGTGCTGCTTTGGATTGGCTAATCCAGGGATTAGATTTGAGTGGCATTTTGGGTTATATCATGATCGTGTAGGTACTACACACCTGACCTATGCTAGCTCCAACTAATGACTTCAATTATGTGGCTAACCTATTTCCCTTTTATGATGCTGAAATTTTAGATTTTTTTTTTTGTAACTGTAACAACTATGGCTTAATTATGGGTGTTCTTTGGTTTTGGTCTACTAACCGTTTGGGTCGTTTCTGAAGTTATCATAGCCCGATCTCCTGTTATGATTTTAAGTATAATCTTTTTTATAATTATAATTTTTTAGGTAACTCTATTTACAATAGGTTTGGCTCTCTATTTGACAATTTTTGTGATTTACTATTTGGTTTAATGGTTGGTGGCATCATAATATTACCTGTTATGGTTACAAGGTCGGCTACTATTATATTTTTTCGCTCTTTATTAGTCACTCCATTGGTTTACTGCTATTGTTTGCTTATATTAATGGGTAGTGTTAGGGCTATTTTAATATCATTATCACTTTCAATTGTGCTAAATTACAGAATTCTCTCTCAGTTTGGAGTTTGATCTATTGGCCTATCTTTTTTTAATTTCTTTTTATATTATCTTTGCTCTTAATTATTTTATCTAATGTCCTTGCAGGCCTTTTTTCAAGTTTTTAGAGACTCCTCATTTTGTGTAGGACCAGACTATGATTGGAAAGGCAGTGCTGAATGTGATTTACTTATTCCTTTCCTTTTTTATTTCTAAAATGTTATTATGTTGCTTTGTAATTAGGCTTAGTAGGAACCAGCTCTTAAATTCTTTTTTTTACTTTTCTTATAGTTCTTCAGAGCAGTAGCAAACTGGAGGTCCCTTTAAGGACCTTGTATTTCTTTTTTGATATGAACACGTAGGCCTGATAGTGGGTTTTATCAAAAAACAATAGCAGTAGAAAGTTGTGTTACTCAAGTCTTATGGCTAAATCAACAAATCCTTGATCTTGGACATTTTATAGGCATTATATCAATCATGTGTGAAAACACTAGTGACATTTATATTTTTAAAAATCTGATTCAACACTCCCACACTAAGTATATAGATATCAGACACCATTTCATTAGAAACCATGGTGTCAAAGGAGATATAAAATAGCATCATGTAGCAAGTGAGAATCAATTGTTAGACATTTTCACCAAACTCTTAAATTATGACACCTTTAGCACACTGATGACTAGATTAAGTTCATTGACATTCATGCTTAATTTAGGGTAGAAGTATAAACATTATATGTGTTGTACTTCTATGTTTGTTATATTTCTTAATCTTTTTTATGTTTTTTTAATTTTTTTTTCATATGTTTGAAGTTATTGTTTGTAGGAGTTTCCCCTCGTCATCACACATAAAAATAGGCTAAAAAATGGGGAAATTACACACATCTTATTGTACGATTATCTTGTACTGTATAATTTTAAAAGATTTGCTCATCACCAGTACATATTGTATCCATCTACTCTGATTGAGTTAATTATTGATGGTCATACTGTACGTACCCCTACATTATATTGTATAATATATATGGAAAATGCCATTAGAAAAATTCAATTCAGCTAGTATAATATTTAATAACATATCTTACTATTCAAACACATATTCAAATTGTACTATGTATTAGTTAAATATCATATAGCCTGATGCCTCGAGAGGCAGGGGAAGCTCCATCATCAGGCATAACCCCATCTCAAGCACCAGCTTTTACCCACCAATCTCATGATAATAACTTGATTATGGAGAACCTTAACCACCTAGAGACACAAGAGAAAATATAATATCAGGAGAATACTCAGCATTAAGAGTGGCTCCACTAGCAGCACGAGCTACTCAAACAATAACACGATCAACTTCAACAAAAACATGAGGTTGATAGGGAGTGATTCAATGAGCAATTTACTTCTCTTTAGTAGTACTTTTAGCCACCACCACTACCACCTAATCAGGATCCTTCTTACTTTTATATTGTGTGTTATATTGTAGTATTACTTTTTTTCTTTTATTTATTTTTCTACATTCTATTTGTCTTTTTCTTTCTATTTGGTTGTCTCTCCTTTTTGGTGATGTTAAAATTTAGGGTTTCAATATAGTGTGTTGGTTATATTAGTAGTACTTATTTGATTGAGTTACTTACTTTAGTTTTTATTTATATTTTTATTGTGTTGCTTTATTATTCCTAAATTAGAAAAAAAATCAATAATCTTAAAATAATTCACTTAGTGTGGGAGAGATTAGGAGATAATACAACTAATTAGAAAATCCAACCAATAATGTTTGCCAGTATAAAAAAGGGAGAGATTGTTACAATATGAGATCTCGAGCTTGTGACTTTGATGATAACAAATATTATTGATTGCTACTTTATTTCTTATAGTACATGTATTGCATATTTATTTTTATACTCACTAATATTTCTGATACATCGCATGCCGTGTAATAAAGATACAAGGCTTAAGACTAGGTAGAATAGAGTGATGTTTGCAATAGTCTATAGTTTTAATTAATTTATTTATTTTAAATATTTCTTAAGTCAAAGTCATATAAGGGTGCATTCTAGCTTACCAACCGTGCACACACACACTAGGTAGTGAAAACATAAATTTCAAAGTTTCTAAAGTTCATACTCTAGGATCATGATCATACTATATTATAAGTACCATACTAACAAAGTTAGCTAATATGAATTTTAGGATTATTTTGGCCTTTGTTTAAATATCATCCCTAATCCACATTAGAAAACCTTTGGTCACTTTTTTTAGGGAGAGCTTCTGTGATAAGAGGGTGTATTGGTTTTAGAGAGAGAGAGAGAGAGAGAGAGAGAAAGGTGAGGTCGTAAGGGAGAAAATTCTTACATGAATAATAAAGTATGTGAGAGCGATTTCTGCACATAGTTGCATGGTGATCTTGTACATTCTTCCTCCAAGGTCACTTTCTTTACTTGAGGAGGACTTTGGGATGGGTCTCCTTATGGGAAGGATCTGATGCCCCCACCACATCGTGGAGGTGAAAGGTCTTCGACTACTTCGCCGCACCTAGTAGGTGAAAGTGATTCGACTACTCTATCGCAATGAGGAGGTGAAATGGATTCAACTTCTCTGCCTTACCGAAGAGGTGTATATGATTTATAAGGGAATCTCCACTTTTTTATGAAGGAAAAGGAGAGTCACTAAGTTTTTAATGTAATTCTCAGAGTGGAGGACTCCGGGGAGTGGACATAGGTTAAGGTTGATTGAACCACGATAAATCTCCGATGTATTCATTCTTAGTTCTTTACTTTAACTTTTCTACACTTTATTGCTTGCATTTTACATATTGCTAAATCTGTAATTTAGAAGTATATTTTGATTTCGCTTCAAAACCAAACAACAAAAATTAAAAAAAAAATGAAAAAATATATTTTTCCTTGCAAGTTTCTTTTATAAGAATAAAAACAAAGTTTTTTATGAGAATGATATTGTCATATTCTTTTTCTATTGAATCAAAATCTTTCAAAAAGGATAATTTTTAACATAATTTTTAAAATACTAATTCACCTCCCCTCTTAATGTGTACTTATAGTTTAAGTCAGTCTAACAACCCACATTTCAACATTCACAATCATCTGCTCATCTTTTGAGCAAATCATACCTTGGCCATGTTTTTAATTATTAGGGGGGCAAAGTAGCAAAAAATATCTTTAGAAAATGTGATTAACTTGAAAGCCTGATAATTATTTATCCCCTTTTTATTATAACACTATCACCTGTAGAAAATTTTGTTAACATCCAGATCAGTCTTAACCTATAAAAAATCTAATTAAACACCCATCACATATTACATCATAAATAATATAGTGAAAGCATCAAAGTATAAGCATCATAGATATCCTCAAACCATAGCAACTAACATTCAATCAAATATAAATCCACATTAATCCAAATCACAGAAAAAAAACACATGAAAGGAACAACATGCTAGCTTAAAGCTAGAGTTGGTTGTCCTAAAAAATCATCTATAGTATGTTTAATAAGTAGTGTTGTTTGGATGTATCCTAGGCTTGTTATTGTATGATTTTTTTTTAGGATTTAATTTGTTTTGTTGAAGGCTAATGGAATTTTAGTTTATGCTTAAGTTTTAGTATTTTTTATGTTTCGATATTTATTTTAGGATATATTTTAATTATTAATGTTGATTAATGGTTTATTGCTTATGGTATTTTAATCAACCGTTTAGAGTTTTCAATTAAAGACATAATTTCCTTCAAGAAAGGAGTCAAATAATATGTATGAAAGCTTCAAAGGATAAGTTTTTTATTACTGGTTTAAAAAGTTATTAAAGTTTAGTGGTAATTTTCTTTGTTTACATCAGGGCTATGAGGTTTATTTCACCCTCCTTGGGCCTAAGTTAATAGCCTTCTAAGCCCATATTACTTAATAATTACCTATTAATTTAAGTTTATTTTTTGGTTGGTGAAATATAATTAATTTAATTTATAGAGTATTAGTTCAAGATAATTATAACTTAATGTTTCTATTTCGTTAACTTGTTTGTGGCGTTGTCACAACGTGCATGAGGACCACGGGCTTCATAGGACATGCAACTCCGAAGCTCGAGTTAGTCCAACCTAAAAAGTTTGTTTAAGGAGGGAGTTGAATTTATGTATAGTTATGATTGTTGTGCATTTTATTTAGTTCAATAAATGATTGAAATTCTAATTTTTTTGTGATTTTGTTAAATTTATGAATATTTATTAATTATTTAATTAATTAAATTTGTTTAGATTTAACTTTTTAATTTACATTGAATTCAAGAGATTTATTCTTTTTAAAAATATTATACCTAGGAATGAGTCAAATGCCTTTGAGTTTATGTTAGTTGGAATTTTTTTATAATTAATTATAATTTTTCAAAGTTTGGTCATTTTAATGAACTAGATTCAACTAAAAGTTGTCGTTTTTTATTTTCACTGGATTCTAGAAGTTTTATAATTTTCAATTTGTTTAATTTAGAGATTTTTATAATTAATTATGAATTTTACATTTTGTGAATTTAATAAATTATTTAATTGTTTATTTAGAGAGATTTTCTTATTTTTGTTCCACCTCAACCCAAAACCTCTTAAAATCTTTCCAAAATTTCACTGATTACTCCTAGGAATGATTACAAGTGTTTAAAATTTATTTAAAATATTTTTAATAATATATTTTAATTAATCAATTAATAATTTTCCTAAGTTTTTAAATAATTTTTAATTCACGGTGTCTGTGATGGGCCTTTTAATTTTCATTGGTTGAGAACTTACTTCTGAGAAATTTGAAACTTAGTTTATATTTTTTTTAGATTTAATTTAGATTAATTATAAATTTTTTTAAGTTTCTAGGTCAATTATGTGCATTAATCTTGGGTTTGCTAAATGACAGACCAAATGACCTTCAAATTTAATAAAATTTGAACATTGGTGCATAAGCACATACGATTCAAACTCACTAAATTTGCGGTCACCAAATCCCCCTTAGGTTTCAAAATCAATCACCAAAATTAAGTGCATCAACAACTTTGATGATTTGTTTTAGGAGTTTTACTTACAATATTTGGGTGAAATCAATGGTATACTAACTCATGTGTAATCATAAATACACTACAAAAAATAAAAGGAAAATACTATTGAATTGAAGAGTTATGAATTTACAAAATTATGGGTCAAATCATGACACATGACATTGAAATTTTAATATACAAAAACTACAGCTCACAATGGGCAGGAAAAAAAGTTAGGGTACGTAGGTAACACAGTGCTATAATACACTCTATAAAAATTTTATTTTTACTTAGTATCCAACTTTAATTATTTATCTTGCATGCACTCCTAACAACACCTATAATGCATTGGCCAAACTAAAAGATTTTTTCTATTTTAAAATAAAACCAAAAGATCATTCCCACAAATGTTTTTTACTACTTTTTTTTTTTTCATTTTATATTAAATTCTTTAGTGACAATAAGATGCCTATTCCAATCATATCTGATGAAGTATATGAAAGGTTCTCTCCTTGGCCTATTGGTTGAGAGCTTAGGCTTCCAACTAAGAGGTCTAGGGTTCGAGCCTATGTGTATGCGTTATGTGTGTGAGTTTGCCTTAAATGGCCTAAATGTCCCAAAAACAAACGTTCTATCCAAAATATTCCAGTGAGAAAAACCTCTAATATATACGAACAACATTTAGAAATTATACTTTTCGCTTTTAACACAACTAAATTTTCAATTGTAGTAAAGCAGGCAGACCTGACACTTATCCATGCCACAAATCCATTTATTTTTTTTGAACATTTAGGCCATTTAAGGCTAACTCACACACACAACGCATACGCAGACTTGAATCCAAGACCTCTTAATTGGAAGCCTAAACTCTCAACCAACAAGACAATGTGCATCTTTATTCGCTACACTTTTGTGGGTTGTACTGCACGACCAAATCGATCAATTCCCATAATGGTAGACCATTTACCAAATCAATTCAATCTTGGAATAAAATTGAACCGACCACATTTATTAATTTCATGGATTTACTTTGATTTAACCACAACTATACCGTTCAACATCAAAATATAACATTAATCGGACAATACAATCATTTTAAATAGTTAAGATAGATATAGTTAGTAAGTACACATCTTCATTTAAAACGTTAGCCACTGTACTAAGATTAATAACAAGAACATATTACTTGATTAAATGATGGGTTTTATTTAGGCATCGTTTGCGATAATTTTCTTACTATTTGTTTTATTATAATTATAATTTTTATTTAATTTTTTTTAGCTGTTTAAAAAAATTATACTAGAAAACGTAAAAAAATTATTTTCTCTAAAGCTGTTTTACAAAGAATAAAAGACTTAGATAATAAAAAAAATTTGAAATTTAAAATGCTAGAATAAGCCGAAGAAAACAATAAAATTAAAAAAAAAATGTATATTTAAATTTATTAGTAAAAATAATTATTATTTTTAAAAATATTTGAATTATAACACTCCTACTGCTTTCCACCTTGATCCGTTCCGACTCCCGTCGGCAAGCTCCTCCCGTTTACGCCACCAAGGGAACCCCACAAGCGAAACCTCGCCGCATCATGGGTCCCTCCCTCGTTGAAACCCCAAACGGGTCCTGGCCCGACCCGTACCCTCCTGTAGGGGCCACCACGTTACCTCCTCCCTTTTCCTTTCACAGATTCATCCTCGCCTAAATCTATCAAACATTTCGCTTTTCTAACGTCCCATCTAATTCTCCTCTTAACTCTCCCCATCCTCTCCTCCTTCCATCGTTTCTCGCTTCCTCACCCGAGCCCCAATGGATTCCAAAGTATCTTCAGCTGCAACACTTAACCGAAAATAAAACTCCCCGCATGGATCCAGGGGCCGAGGATTCCGGCCCCCGGGAACCTTCTTCTTCTTCATCTAAGCCTGCAGAAACCCCTACATCAGAAGCGCCGCTTCCACCAACAATAACTTCTCCGGCTGCCAGCGCATCATCATCTTCCTCCCAACCAAGCCGCTACGAATCTCAGAAACGCCGAGACTGGAACACTTTCCTACAGTACTTAAAGAATCACAACCCGCCGCTCACGCTAGCTCGTTGCAGCGGCGCTCACGTTATCGAGTTCCTCAAATATCTCGACCAGTTTGGCAAAACCAAAGTTCACTCGCAGGGCTGCCCCTATTTCGGGCTGCCAAACCCGCCCGCGCCCTGCGCCTGCCCGCTCTGCCAGGCATGGGGATCACTCGACGCTCTCATCGGCCGCCTTCGGGCGGCTTACGAGGAAAACGGAGGCCGGCCCGAGTCAAACCCGTTTGCGACCCGAGCTGTCCGAATCTACCTCCGCGAGGTGAGGGAGTCACAGGCTAAGGCCCGTGGGATACCCTATGAGAAGAAGAAGCGCAAGCGGCAAACAACAGCTGCTTCTTCTTCTGCTTCTGCTTCAACGGCAGGAGAAAGTTCTACGTCAGTAACTAGAACTGGAGGGGAGACCCACGAGGGATCCGGCTCTGGAGTATAGCTTTTTCTCTTCTCTCTAAATTGCTCGCGCTTCTTTTTCCTCTCTCTCTATATATATTTTTTCAATTTTCTCATTATTTGGTGGTGATTGAGGGGTTTGTGAGTAGGGAAGAAGATTCGAGTGTATGTTAATTTTCAGGTAGTCAAGTATGGCATGCCAAAGAAGATTAATTATTAAATAAATTTATTAATCCTCTCCTGCTCTTTGCTCAGCTCTTCTAAATAAGAAGAAGAATATAAAGAAGATTGAGAACTTTTTTCCTTTTTAAATACAATTAATTTCAGGATTGGTGTTTATTGTTTAGGCTCGTTTCTACTGTTTGAGTAGTTGGAAACTCTCCCTAATAGTTGTGGATTTTTTATTTCTTATTTGAGTAGTTGGAAATTCTCTCATAGAAAATGGCAATATATGTTTAGTAGATGTTTGTTTTTATTTAATTAGACAATGATTTCTAATGTATTATATACAAATATATTATATGAGATTGTGTAAAGCTATGGAGGCATAGAGAATGCACAAAGTAGTACTACACATGCGCTATAGCGATGACATGCGCAGAGATGTATATGCTCTTGTTATTTCACTGTCACTCAGCACATATATTACATCGTTTTGGTCTATGATTTCTTTTTCTTTTTCACATTATTATTTCCTGCAGCTCGTTTTTTAAGTAAATTATGGTGTACTCAGTCATTGACAGGAAATATTTCGGTTTATTTGTGTCTGAGGCGTCTAATGATTTCCCTCTGGGATCATCCTTGTCGTCTATAGATAAGTTTTCCATATTGCATCGATTAATATAATTTTAACATCTTCTGTAAACACAAAGATATGAAGTATGGATCTATATTTTAACATTTTAGATGTGAGAATATATATAATTCTATTCATGAATAAATGGTACCTTGTTCCTACTTTCAGTGCCAATTATTTGGTTGATCAATAATGGCGGTCCTCTTCAAATGAATTGTTGAGGTTGAAAAGATCATCCATAAAATTCTTTTGAAAAATATGTTCTCTGAAATATTGCTAACTGAAGTGATGTTAAGTTCTAGCCGTATAGGATTTGGTCCCCCTCCTGAAAGAGTTTATTCCACACGTGTAGAAACCGCACGCTGTCGAACAGCCCCGTTGCAGCAGAGTACCTCTCACTGTTCTCTTTCCTTCTCTCTCTCTCTCTCTCTCTCTCTCTCTCTCTCTCTCTCTCTCTCTCTCTGGAGATAAAGCTGGGAGGTCAAGCTTTTATTGATTTAGTTAGGTCATTTATCTTTCTCTGTCTACTTCTGAATGGTTTGAACTGGTAAAATATTTAAAAGGAAACTAGGAAAACAGCAGCAGCCTTCCTTTACTTCCGTTGGTTCATAAATAGGCTATAGTGAATGAATCAGGTAGTCATGAATGCAGCCAAAAAACACGTCGTTTTCTACTTTCGTGATTTCCATTCTCCAACATCTGCTTGCCGGTCACACGGAAAACAGTAATTTCTGTCTCTCTCGATCACTTTAATGAGGTTTGAGCTGTTTTGAGAAAGAGGGATCGATCTTGAGCTGGAGTTGGAGAGCAGGAGCCCGAAGAGCTTGTTCCTTACATGCGGTTCAGTCTGAACGTAAAGTATTAGGGCTTCTTCGGGGCCATTCGTTTAGGGTTCCTTTTTTTTCCCAACTACTAACATTTCTTGCTTTCTTTATTTTATTTGAATGGGAACTGATCCTATTTGATCTTAGGTTTTGGCTTTGGGTCAGTGGAATTAATATGTTGAAAATGGTACTTAACAGTAAACTCGATCGCTTACTACTTAAGTTAAACAATCATACATCAATTATTAAGGTTTTTTGTATTATTTATTTTATCATTTGAATAATTCATTTCTGGCTTATCGAAATCTTCGAAGAGCAGCTGGAGCCTGCTGCACAACGAACTCGCTTAGTAATTTTCTGATGAAGAGGTATTAAACATTTTTATTATTATTATTATTTTGTTTGGGTAAACAATGGGAAAAGTTAATGGAGGAATATTAGCTATGATTCCCCATATTTTCAAAGGTTATTAGAATAAATTGAGGTGGCTTCCTATCAAGTAAAATATGGATGGTTTGGTTCTATTTTATGAAGGATGAAAATTTTATTATTTTTGGATTTTCTGGGGAATATAAATGCATCGGTAAAAGCGACGGACGAACTTGCGGTTATTTCGTCGGTAGTTTACGGCGGAATTTCTGGCATATTTTTCACCGCTAATTTACTGGCGCAAATTCAGCCAAATAATTAGCCTGTTTTTATAATATTGTGGCGCATTTTCCGTCGGGAATCACTTGCAAAATCTCTGACGTAAATTTCCCCGGCTTACTTAAAGACGACAAAACTTTTCCTACGTATTTTTCATCAGTTCTATTAACGTCGGAAATCTGCCATTTTCCTGTAGATATGATTCATGAAGCGGAACATGTGTCGTAGGCTCTTGGGTTTTAAGAATGAAGTGATTTTGGATTATACAAGGATTCTCTTGTCCTTATTGCTCATTTTAAACCACTTGCTCTTCTTAATAATGCCTGCTTATCCTTGAGTTTTGAGCTTGGTCCGATCTTCAAGAGCCTAGGCAATGGAGTCAATTGTACAGCATTGAAACATTTAAAACCTCAGACGTACTGTTAGGATCACCTAATTCCTTCACATTGAAGATTTTGGCAGAAAAAAAAAATCTCAATCTAGCCTCTGACAAAAATAATATACAAGTTGATATATATATATATATATATATATATATATATATATATATATATATATATATAATATATATATATATATATATATATATATATATATATATATATATATATATATATATATATATATATATATATATATGAGGGAGATTCTCTCTCTATTCCTATTAACGTTGACTCTAAAGATGTTATCTTATTTAAGTTAGCTAATGATGGCTTATTTAGATTGAAAGATGCTTGGCATAATTTTAGAACTAAAAAAAGAGGTTAATTTAATTTACTCTAGGATTTAGCATAAAAGTATCCCTGCTACGGTGTCTACCTTTGTCTGGAGAATTTTAAACAGATTTATTCCTACGGATGATATTTTGTCTAAAAGAGGTTTTGTCATTCCTTCTAAATATCAATGTTGTTTCCATGTTGAAAGCATGCACCATGTGTTTGTGCCAGGGCCTATTGCGATTAAAACCTGATGTTTCTTTGATGATATTTTTTAGGTTAACAATTTTAAGGGGACCATGTCCATTTATGAGCTTATTCAGGTTTGGGTTGTTAATTATAAAGGGCATATTAGGAATGTTACCTTTTCTCTTATTCTTTGGTATCTTTGGTTGGAAAGAAACAATGCTGTGTTTAATGGTATTAAAATGGATTCGTCCAGGGTTATTCATAATGTGAAAGACAAATTATTTAGCATGATTTCTGTTAATTTAATTTCTATGAAAGGTTTCTATCAGTGTTACCATGTTCTTTCCAACCTTGGTCTTAACCTGCAGCAGTTTTCCACTTCTCCTAGGCCTCATCTGGTTGTTTGGTTAAAATCGAGGATGGGCTCTTTTAAACTTAATGTTGGTGCTAAGGTGGCTAACAATATTATGGGATGTGGTGGTATCATTAGAGATGGCTATGGTAATTTTATTATCGGTTTTGCGGGGCTTTCTTCTGGCAACCCTCGGTTGGCCACTTTGAACTCTATTATTTGTGGGTTAAATTGCTGTCTTTCTCTGGGTATTACCAGCATTACTATTGAGGTTGAGTGTCTCCTGGATGTTCAATGTTTACTCATTGGTGTGGATGCTCCTTGTGATCCTGAGGCGTTTCACATTATTCGTGCTATCAAGTTATTACTTACTTTTGTTCATACTGAGTTTTCTCATGTGCTTAAAGATGGTAATGCCTGTGCTAGGTGGCTTGCTCAGGTTGGCACAGGCATTTCTTGTTTCAATGATTTTGTGGAAGCTAATTCTCCTACGCCTCTTAGAGGCCTTATTAGATTGGATAAAGTTTCTCTTCCTTATGTCAGAATTTAGTTGGTGTTTTTCCTGTTCTCGGGCTTTGATCCTGCGGTGCTGCTCTGCTGTTATGCTTTGGCTTGGTGGGTTATTTTGGTTGGTTCATTTTGGTATGGAGGTTTTTGAGGTGTTATTTCCTTATGGCTCTTTTTTTCCTGATTCTGGGTGGAGCAATGTTTGTAGGTTTTGGGTTCTGGTAACTCTTTTTCTTTCTTCGTTGATCGGGTGCCTTTGGCAGGGTTGCCTGTCGTTCTCTGGATGGCTGTTTATGAATTGATTTGGTAGATGGGTTTCCTGCTCCTCTGTTGATATTGGGGGGAGCCCTACTGTTTAGTTAGGATGTTGATTACGGGTTGGATTGACTACTGCTGTTTCACCTATTCCTTGGTGGATTTCTTAGGTTTCTATTGTATTTGCTGGAGGCTTTGTCTTTATATTTTGATATGTAACGATGTTGGTGGTTATTCTAGAAGCTATGATCTTGGGATTTATCTTGGGGTCTATCCCAACATTGCTAGTTTGAGGTGGGAAGGCCTTTTCTGTTATCGGTGGTTTTTACTGTCTGTTGGTGGTAAAACTGGTTGGAACTGTGCGGGTTTTAATGATATTCTATTGTATACTACTTGCTTTACCTATTCCTTTGTGTTCTCTTGCAGGAAGACAGTACAATTT
Organism: Dendrobium officinale; assembly: GCA_019514585.1. Taxonomy (NCBI): domain Eukaryota; kingdom Viridiplantae; phylum Streptophyta; class Magnoliopsida; order Asparagales; family Orchidaceae; genus Dendrobium; species Dendrobium officinale. The sequence goes on along the minus strand of CM033683.1, from coordinate 68,903,343 downwards.
TTACATGAGTGGTATAGTTTTCTTCTTGGTATGTGCCCCTCTTTGTTCCTTTCTTTTTGGTGTTGTTTTTTCCTCTATGTTGCAGGTGTTTTTTGTGTCCTTCAATATTTCAGTCAGTTTTGGATAAGGGAGGTTATGCTAATTGCTGATTTGATCTATCTCCCCATTTTTTGGGTGTTCACCCTTGAGCACCGTAAAATGTATCTAGGTTTCATTGTATTTTGGATTAGCAGGGATCTTGAGCTTTTAGGTTTTTTTTTGTTTTTTTTGGATTGTAGCTATTTTGAGTGGTAGTAAAGCTCGAGGTCCCTTTAAGGACCTTGTAATTTCTCCATTATATTAACGCGTAGGCTCCTCCATGGGTTTCCCCCAAGAGTTTCCCCCATATATATATATATATATATATATATATATATATATATATATATATATATATATATATATATATATATATATATATATATATATATATATGAGCAAGGTTTGGTTTGCCAAAACTCCTATGATTAAAACTTATATATTCTCCGAGAGGTCTGGGTACAAGTATCTCTTCAAATCAGGAATTTGTCTTATGAATACTCACAATATTTATTTTTACCCTCTCTACTCGTCTGTTATCATTTGAAAGTTGCATTAGCTTTCAAACTCTAGCCTGTTTCTTGGGTTTACCAAGTCCATTTCAAAAATGTTCAGGCTAAAAAAAAAAATTTGCTTCAAGGCACTACAATGACAGATTATAAGGTTAAGTCAATAGACCAGATGGAAAGGAAATTGCGTTTGAAATCTTTAATGATGCTTAGATTCTAGCTTAGATAAAACTGTCAAAATTGAGTTACCTGGCACCTCTAAAGCTAGGGCCTGGTCCACCTGCTCTGGCCTCTTGTACTCATGCTCCATCAATTAGTTTTATGGTTTTTTTCTTAATGCAAGCCAAATTGAGAATGGCTATGTTCTAAGTTGCATATTGTATACGAACATAGAGTGTGCCATTCACATTCATAAAGATAGAGATCTTACTATAATTTTGATGCAATATTTAGAAGGTATAGATTTTTATAGTAATTTCTAGTTGTTTGGGATCGGCCAGTACTCATTATCATAGTTATTATTTTTCATACAATCTTTGTTGATTTGTTGTTCAGTAACTCAGATCAATACATTATGATTTTTTTTATTAAAATTCAAAAAGGGACCTACGTGTTAATATAAAATAAAAGTACAATTCTTTAAAAGTAATCTAATGCTCATTATTGCTCAAAAGAGCTACAATCTAAAAGAAAAATGAAAACTACGAACATATTAAAATAATATAATCATAAGAAAACATAAGAAAATATGTGGCTATGCAATTTTTTATCATAAGAAAATAATATAAAATATTTATTTTTTTATGAGTAATTAAAATAAAGATCAAAATGATTTAGAGTATAATAAGTATTTTTTTATAAATTTTTAGGAATTGGAAAAAAAAAGTGAGCTAAGATCCAGAAATTGCAAGATGATAGCCAATGTACCTCTAATTATTGAAAAACTCATTAAGATAGCAAAACCATTTTCTTAACCTATATTAAGCTACAAAATCTTTATTTGATGTTTTTAGCCCACTCTGTGGTATTCATCAATCTCAAATTGATGTAACTTCATAACCAAATAAAGAGCAATTGTTTAAAATATATGGTAATTGTTATTCTTAATGCCATCTACTTAAACCATTAGAACCTTCAAATCAAGTGTTTGGAAAAAGTTAAATCAACTTAATGTACCTTTTTGGCTCATGGTTATGGTACCAAATTTGAGCATCAATAAGTGTAGGAATGTATTATCTCAAAAGATAGAGATAAATTTCACATGTAAAATTGAAAATATATGATATATACATTAAGGAATGTATTATACTACATTGAGAGGTAAAAGTTAACTTTTTATCACTTCAAAGGAAAAAAAAAATATATAGATTAAAATATATTTCAAAATGATTTCCCCCACCAAATACAAGGAACACTAGTTTGGTTTTATTTTATTCCATGATTCAATTTTCACATACAAGTATGCTCTTATAGTTAATTACATCTCCCAGGGCTAAGCCCAAAGAAAATTGTCACTTACATCATGAAATGTAAGTTGATTCACATATAGTTTCAAAAAATTACTTTCAAATATTTTAATTAAATAGAACAACCTTTAAAATCCATAATAAAATAATAAATAAATAATATAGTGACAACCTCACAATCTAGCACACATAAATCATATTTATGTGATGTTTGTACATGATATTTTTGTGTGAAACTTCAATGTGCCTTTATTGCATTTAAGTGCCAATGAAAGAATGTATATGATATACACATTTTCCTATAATATTAATTTTTTTATAGGGTCAATTGTATAATTTTTTGCTTTCACAAATATAAATTTAGAATAGGAAACCATATAAAACTTATGGGATTGAAATTGAAAACAAGAGAAGGATATACCATATGGTGATGCAATAGACCCTTGAAGAACCCTAAAGATAAAGCTAAAGGACCACATTCCAAAACTCACTTTTGTATAAATATAAGTCGACTTGTATTATGACAAAGCTAAAATTTCCTTTGCATTCTATTAAATTATTATTATTATTATTATTATTATTATTTTCAGGGGGGTTGGGGGTATTAATAAACATAATCACAGCCGACCCTTCTTTATGCTTGTTTGTGATTTATTTTCTATTACTTGCTTGTTTACTTCGGTGCATGCTCCACTAGAATTTCTGCTTTTCCTTAGGATTATACATGTTATTATTTGTGGAGTGGCTTGGACATACCATGATAATAGGTTCTTAAGGACTAAATTTCCAATAAAAATATATAAATAAATTTAATAACAATCATAGAGCAATTAAAATGTATTATAAGCATTTCATTTGATTATTGTGTATGACCAATGTTTGATTTTTTTTTTTTTTTTTTGAAGATGGGCTTGATAAGAAAAATAACATGTAACCCTAGTTCAATAGATGTAAAATATTACACATCCATATGGCTAGGCTACATAGCTTTAATGTCTAAGTTATAAATTCTATTGTGACTCATTGCTCACGAGTTTATATTTTTGATGATAACAAATATTATGGCTCACATCTTTATGTTTCATAGTATTTTTCATTTTGTACTTATTTTGTGTGTATACTAACATTTCAAAAAAATCATATTCTAGATTGTTAAAGACTTTAAATCAGAATAGATTAGAGTTCATTGTAAATTGAGTCTGTATTTTTCATTTCATTGAGTCTGGGAGAGTGTGATTGAAATTGAGTAATTGAGCACATACACATCGAGGGAGAGTTTAAAATTCATTTTTTTTTAACTGATCATAATGTACGATACCACTTCGTACTGGACGATTTAGTCAGTTATTTTTTCCTAGCGAGCAGTCGAATGAACAGAAATGAAAATTTTCTAAGTATGGATCATACGGGATGAATCCTAGTTCGTACAAGGACGAACGTCTCCGGTATGGATCATACGAGATGATTCCTAGTTCATACACAGATGAATGTCTCGGGTCCGTTCTAGCTCAAAAATCGTACAGGACGATCCCCAGTTTGTACAAGGACAAACATCTCAGGTTAGAACTCCCTTTTTGTCCTGACAATTTTGAAGATTTTTATGAAATGTTCATATTGTATGATGACCTGTTCATACAGACAAATTTGAACTCTTCGTACGGGACACTATGTATTCATACGGGAATACTATGCATTCATACGGGCAATTCGTATGTGACACTATTCATTCATATGAGATGATTTGCAATTGTACAGAATAATTGTAGGACAGTTTTCTTATAATTTTCAATTTTTAGACACTTTTCCATGTCCTTTCTATATAAGGAGTCTTAAAAACTGTCACAAATGGCCTTTGTTGTGAATTTCTCTTGAGAGGGATCATTGAGTGTGAGTGTTTGGGAGAGATTTTGAGGTGAAGTGTGAGAGATCAAGTGACGTGGTTGTGAGGGATTGACAAGGTTACCCAAAGCGATGATCTCTTTATTTCCTTCAAGTTTCTGCCCATCTCCTCAGATGGTTCTTAAGTGAAGTTCTTCAACATCGATCGTGGGTTCTCTGCCTTCACCAGGAGGGTGAAAAAGGATGCAGGTTCTCTGCCGACACTTGGAGGGTGTGAAAGGACACTGGTTCTCTACCGACACTTGAGGGTGTGAAAGGACAATGATTCTCTACCGACACTTAAGGATGTGAAAGGAGGACAGATCTCTACCGACACATGGAGGGTGTGAAAGAAGATGATGGTTCTCTGCAGTCCTGGGGATTGGTGGAAGAGAGGAAAATTGTGAAAGCTTCTCTGCCTTGCTGTGGGGCAAAAGGAGATCAGTCACTTTGGTATAGTGCAATACCTGAAGAGAGAGTATTCAAGGAGTGGATGTAGGCCGTGTTTGACCAAACCACTATAAAACTTGGTGTTCTTCTGTTCTCTGCATTTTTATTTTACACACTTTAATATTTTATGGTTGAAAAATCTTTTGTGATAAAATTATAAATTAGTTTCTAAAATTCATCAAGAGTTTTTTAAATTATCAATTCACCCTCTCTCTTGGTTAGCATTGAGACATTAATTTAAGTTTAACAACCAAATCAAGATTCAACAAATTCCAATTCTTAAAGTGAAAATTGCCTAACCCAACATGCATTATAAAAAGACTTGAACATCGTAATTTTAAAACATTTAGATTTGTTTAGCTCATGGTTCTTTTTAGGTAGAATTATAAGTTCACTAGAGTTGGTCCTACTTAAACCACTTGGTAGGATTAAAAGTTAAGTTCCTTGTATTTTTTTAGACTTATATTCAAGTTACTATCTTTCATATAGCTCTCACCATAATTTTAGGATTTAATACTCATAATCTGATGGTAATAGCGCTTTTTTTTTTATAATGCTAGTTCTTTTTTTAATATTATGTTAATGAAATGTACACATCAAATTTCCACTAAAATGATCCACACAAAAACTAAATTCATGTTTTAAAATATAAATCCAAACATAAGATTGTTTGGAGTGCTTCTAAACTATTGAAACTTTATTTTTCTGTAATTTTCTTCTATTAGCTTTAGTAAAAGAATTTAAAATTTAAAACTATCATGTTTGTAATTTTAAAAGTATGCCCTTCTATAAAGTTTTAAATCAAAATAATATTTGTCATAATTTTAATCAAGTATATTCTATGGAGATATGGGCTCCAAAAATTTGCACCCCAGCCACTCTGTGGGCCTTTTCTTCATCTTGGGCTGTCGAGGAGTGTTTTAACAAATATGTTTCTAGATAAATTTTTAGAAGGCATATTTAGTTTTATATAAGACACTACCTAGAGATTTTTCCCTCATTTGCAAGGACTTTCTGATCTGAGTTATATTTCCTATAGGCTCAAGCCCCTATAATTAATTACCCTTCCCAATAGCAAGAGAGAACTTTTGATTAAGGTTTGTCATCAAATAGATATGTAAGGTATGTAGTATCTGGTGTATAATAGCAACATGATTTGGTATTTAAAATTTAATATTTAAAATTAAAAATTCACCACCTCCTACTTAAAGAGGATGGTGGGGGGGAGTGACGATGAACCTAATCAGGATTCTGTAGTTTCATCATCCTAGGCCATTGTAGTCCCTAATCTACTTAGTCAAAGGAGGTAGTTGACCCAACCTGACAAAACGATCCTTGTTAGCAACCATGGGTTGCTTCGTCCAGGAGTACCTTATAGACCTTGAGTGAATATTTATCTAAGAGGACAAATATTATAGAACTTAGCCAAAGCCAGCCCTTCTTTATGCTTGTTTTTGCTTTATTTTCTATTAATTGCTTGTTTACTATGGTGCATGCTCCACTAGAATTTGTGCTTTTCATTAGGATTCTTTATGTTATTATTTGTTGAATGGCTTAGACATATTGTGAAAATAGGTTCTTAAGGACTAAATTTCTAATTAAAAAATAATTAAATTTAATAACAATCACAGGAAATTAAAATATATTGTCAACATCTTATTGGATTATTGTGTATGATTAGTGTTTGATGGTTTATTTATTTATTTATTTATTTATTTATTTATTTTGTAAAGATGGGCTTGATAAGAAAAATAACATGTAACCTTAGTTCACTAGATGTAAAGCACACATGTTTGTATAAATTACATATTCAAACTAATTACAATTCATTTAAAAACCAAAAAATAAAATAATGCATTAGTTAGAAATATTACACATCCATATGGCCAGGCTACATAGCTTTAATGTCTAAGTTATAAATTCCAATTTCTAAAATGAAAATTACTTAACTTAATATTCATTACAAAAAGAATTGGACACAATGATTTTAAAAGATTTAGAATGGTTTAGCTCATAGTTCTTTTTAGGTAGGATTATAAGTTCAGTAGAGTTGGTCCTACTTGAACCCCTTGGTAGGATTAAAAGTTACGTTCCTTGTATTTTGTTAGACTTATATTCAAATTACTATCTTCCTTATAGCTCTCCCCATAATTTAGGATTTAATGCTTATAGTTTCTTATATACTTTGTCTCATTCTTGTTCTTTTCTTAATATTATGTTAATGAAATGTACATATCAAATTTCCACTAAAATGATCCATACATAAACTAAATTCATATTTCAAAATATAAATCCCAACATTAAAATTTTTGGAGTACTTCTAAACTATTGAAAGTTTATTGCTCCCTAATTTTCTTCTATTAGCTTAAAAAAAAAGAATTAAAAATTAAAAACTATCATGTTTGTAATTTAAAAAGTATTTCCTTCTATAAACTTTTAAATCATAATAATATTTGTCACGATTTTAATCAAATTTATTCTAGGGAGATATGGGCTCCAAAAATTTGCACCCCCGGACTCTCCGTATACCCTTTATTTATCTTAAAGTCCTCGAGGAGAGTTTTAACTAGTTGGTTCTGAGATAAATTTTCAGAAGGCATATTGGGTTTTAAATAAAACACTACCTAGAGATTTTGCCCTCATTTTGCAAGGACTTAATGATCTGAGTTCAAGTTTCCTATAGGTGCAAGCCCATATAGTTAATTAACCCTCCCAATAGAAAGAGAGAACTTTTGATTAAGGGTAGTCACAAAATAGAAACGTAGATGTACATAGTATCTAGTGTATTGTAGCTGCATGATTTGATAATTGAAATTTAATATTTAAAATTAAAAATTCACCACATTGTACTTGAAGTAGGTGGTCGAGGAAGTGATGATGAACCCGATCAGGATCCCAATGTTTTCTCATCCCAAGTCATCTTTGTCCCTAGTCTACTTAGTCAAAAGATCATTGTTAGCAACCATGAGTTGTTTTGTCCACTAGGGTGAATGTCTAAGGAGAAAAATATGCATCTACCTTAACTAATAAAGAACTTTGTGCCCAATTAATCATATCCTATTGATTCATTGCTTAAGGACTTAATGTCATCAGGGAACATGTGGGATCTGACCATGACAAAAATTTAATAGTGACATTTTGCGACAAAACCACCTAGTTCAAAGGATCCTTACTAGTCATAATCATTTGCCTTTATAGCCATTTAGTAGCAAAATCATTGGTGTGGTGCCATTTTACAGTGAAACCACTGCTTAAAGGATACATGCCACGTCCTTACTAGCAAGAGATGAATTGATAATGAATCTTAATGATATTCTCGATCTAACATTTACTCTTTGTGAGCTAGAGTGATTATTTTAACTTTCCACCTCAGTAAATTGCTATAAAGGGCAGATGTGTATTTTGTTTTAAGTTATTTAGGTGTTTTGTTTCAATTTTAAATATTTTAGTTTTTTGGCAATTTTTGGAATTTTAGATTTTTATGGGCATTTTGGAGGAATTGTTATGTTTGTGGTCCTTTCCTATTGAAATTTTTTTGTCAACATAACCATCATTGTGGTATATGGACTGTTTCATTTTTGTTAGTTAAACCTTGTCAACTCTGCCAACTTGCTAACAAGGAATTTAGTTCATTGTCATCTTTATGTCTTTATTAGTGAACTTTTCTTATAATAGACCTTTAACGCCTAATATTAATGTATAAGATAAATATCTCAATTGATGCTGCAACTGTATATTTATTTTATTATTCAAACCATGTTGACTCATATACATTCATGTAAATGGATCGAGTTCAAACTTAGATTCATTTATTGGCTTGTGCACCATCCTTGAGCATCACATGTGTACCCATAACATGCTCATCATGGCCCATGTAGGTGTATGCATTTGCATGTATTTTGTATAATGTGTTTGTATGGTTGTTTCATGTATGCATATATGTTGATATGTGTTTACATTTTGTTTGATATATTTGCATGATGCATGTTGTATATTAATGAAATGTGATGCCCTGGTCTAACGTATTTTGTAGGTTGGGTGGTACGCTTGCATAATGTTTCATGCATGTTGTATTTCACATATATATAATTCATTTACACATAAATGCACATGACATGCTTGAATAATATTTTCCACTTATTATAATGTATGTAGGCAGGTATTTTAAAGTTTTGTACATATATCAGCTATATGAATGATTGTCATTTGAGTGTACATAATGTTCTATTTTGAAGCATGGAGATGTCTTTTATCTGCTTGTATGAGTGATGCAGATTCTGTGGCATGACTCTATATTATGGGTTGCTTATTGCTTTATTGCAGGTAGATTATCATGCACTAATGAGTCTCATGCAATTGCTCGTAAATAGCATGTTGTATATATGATGGGTCTCCTGCAATAACCCATAGGTGCTTGCCTTTGTTGTAACCCTACAATCTTCATGGCCCTTTGGCATTTTGTTCGTATATAACATGTAATGATTACAACATGTCTCCTATAATAGTCATAGGAGCTTACATTCATCATCAATACCTCTCTACATGTTGATTAACATCATTCACAGTGAATTATTGCATACATTTGAGAGATGGCTCATATTGAACGAGCTGGTTGTTATTGAACATAAGAAACTACTACATCCACACCTTGCTCATTAGCATTATTTCTTATTCATATATGTAGGATGATCGTCGTGCTTCATTGTAGTGATATTAGCTGCATTGTATACGTTTGCAAAAGGGTTATGTTATTTATTGGTGAAGCATTATATGCATTACAAGTACTCTACTATTACCCACATGTGTGCTGCAATGAATGCAGATATTCTAGAACCACTCATAGATATATGTATTTATTATATTTCTCATGATTCTTGCTTATAAATAACATGTAGCATGCTTGATGAGTCTCCTACAACGGCATGTAGTTGCTTACATTTTCTATGTATCAACCTTCTTTGCTAGTATGTTGGTTAATGTGTTTGCTTGACATTGAATTGTCATTGACTACAAGGCAATCATAGCATTCATCATATATTCTCCATGCTTTGCTTATAAACTTATCATTGTGTCTATAGAAAACTTCTTGTAGGTACTTCAAGCTGTATTACATGCATCAAGCTTTGAAGATGATTTGTTGCATACATGATGAACCCGATAATGTTGACTATTGATATTTGCATTCCAATCATCACGAGAACTTTTAATGTTCATTAGGGTTTTATTTCATAACTTGCAGGTCTATTGTTACATCCTATCATAATTCTCATTAATCTATCTTTGCAGGCAAGTTGTACTTCAAGTTTTATTCACCACAAGTTCTGTGCTTATTATTTATGTTAAATTTGAATGCTTTGTATCTTTAAGTAACATTTACATTTTTTGTTAAATTCCGGTTTCCTATGAATTGTTTGATTTTTTTCCTTGTGGCTTCAATTGAGTTTTGTCCCTTATTGTCTATTCAAGTTTTCTATCAATTATTTAAATCAATGTCCTCTAGTCACTGGAAATTTTGATAGCCTCCTAGTGTCTCCTCTATTTAGGAGAATTTTGAGGAACTGGTCCATTCCACCAAGCTAAGAAAGACATGTATGGTAGGTGTTAGATAACATCGTAGCTATGGTCCTCAATCCCACCACACCAACAATCACGTGTACATGTCTTTAGAAGTACCTATTTGAAATGCATACTTGTTTCCCAACTGGTACTGACGCATGCACAAGGGTACTTAGAAGTTGTCCCCACCATACTAAGAAAAGTGTATATAGGGCTTACCCACCTCATTACAAGTTCCGCACCAGGTTCCCTAATACCACACTAAGAAAGCATGAATAGGTAATTTTTCAATGTGCCACGATCACCAAGGATAGGATTTGGAGTTTTTTTTTAGTTTGTCAACATTTACTCCTTTGCATAAGGCCGGTGATGTTGAGGTCAGTGTTGAAGGCATGAAGATCGAGGCGATGAATCACAAATCCTTTTCCTCCTTTTTTCTTTTTTTCTCTTTTTTTCTATTCCTTTTTTATTTGTTGATCTTTCTCTTTCTTTTTTTTGTCATTTTTCTTCTCTTCCTTTTTTAAATAATAATATTAATAATAACTAACTTTAATAATTAATAATTGGTGATAATGATGAGAGGGTCAAAAATGAAATTGTTTTGTTGTGGATTTATCTTAGGGTGACTATGAGGTAAAATGAGTGTGAGAGATATTGTATTGAGTATGGAGAGTTGCTGAAAAGAGTGGCTTTATCTTTGTGAGAGTGAAGGAGTTTAGAACTTATAAGGTTTGGTCGAGCATCAGCTAGGTGGAGGAGATTACGTGCAAACTAAGAGAGGAGGAGTTAGAGCAGATTCGCTTGGCATAGTGGCAAGGAAATCAGTGACTGTATCACAAAGTTTGACTAAATCAAAGGTCGCTTGGCATTCACTGTGAAATCCTTAAAAAAAATTTAGGACTTTTTGGCATATAGTATTCAACAATTATTTCAGGAGTCATTATAAGTCTAAATCATAAATCGTCTAAGAAAAATATTTGTAGTGTAGTGCTTTAATTGCCCTAATTTTTTCATATATTTGGACACTAGCGAAATATCTTAAGAAATTAACACCTTTCGGTACAAGTGAGATTTTTGGGACTTTCAGGTATCTATTTTATAAACTAATTTCACCAGAATGTTCAGATATGATTAGCTAATTTATGTATACATTTTTTTAATTTTTAAATTTTCAAATTTAAAGATATAAAAAATTTTAAATAAAATTAGTATTTTAATACTAAATAATTATTTAATATTTTATTATAATATCCAAAACCACTATTATATAATATGATTAAATTTTTGCCTTTTTCATTTTTCCCAATTAGAGAACGGAAGGAAAAAAATTAGAAGAAAAGTAAGGAGAGTGAACATAGAAATCTAATTTTGGAGGTCTTAGAGCCATTTTTGTCCGTCGGCCCAGTTAAAAAACTTGTTTGTCTTAAGATAAGTCATATTATTCTCATTTTGATTTTTAAAAATACAAAATTTTTAGCAAAAATTTTAAATTAAAATTTTATTTTTTTTTGGCAAAAAATGCAGTTAACATTGCACTAGTTAAACTTTCAATACGTAACTTTTATATGCTATATAGATTATAATTATAGACATTTTAAATATTTTCTAGAATTTTTACAATGGGAATTTTAAATTATGGGGCTTTTATTGAATAAAATTATCTTGATGTTAAAAAATAGTGGTGTAGTATAATAAAAGTATTAAAATATTATCTTATCCAATATCTGATAAGTTGGTAATTTTTTAAAAATATTCATTTTTACCTAATAAGACTTTCTATTGGTTACCATTATAGAAAATTGTACAATTTTGATACATGCTCAATTACTCTTTAAATATTATAATGTGATGATATATGCATATTTATGATTATATTATATTTGGTTGGAGCCATAAAGGGTGTCAAAATCTTTTGAGATTCTATTTATATTAGGAAATATTCTGATGCCTATAGGGTATGTTCTGATGACTATAAGTCATCTTCTACTATCTACAGATATGTTTTGGTGCTATAAGCATAAAAGGGAGTCATAAGGGGCTAGAATTTTTTGAGATTCTAACTAGGTCTAGGAAATATGACATAAACTGCTCTATAATATGTATTACAATTAATTTATCTATTCAATATTATTATTTAAACAATTGGATAAATGTTATACTATTATTATAATTCTTAGTACATTGATTTATTATATCTTATTTAACATTTTTTTAAAATATTTAGAAAAATATTTAATAAAAGAATTTTAAATTTTATATCATACTTTGTGGCATGCTGAGTTATTGTAGCTCACTATTAATTTACTTTTGGTTTTTAGGATTTGGGAAGGGGAATGAGACTCTGGACTAGTAGTTCATGATCAAATCTATGGTTAAAGGTACTTTGCTATTTTGATTTGGGTACAATCATGGCTAGTTAAAATTTTAGTTATGTAGCCCTTTCTTGTAGCCATGTACTATATTATAGATATTTATTTGGATGAAATAAAAGAAACTTTGTGGATGAGTATATTTTTAGTATTTGAATATTTTAGTAATTCTATAGTCTACTTTATTTAAATGAATATTGGCAAAAAATCTAAAATAATTTCAATATTAGATCTTGTGATTTGTCTGTCATAGCTCAACACAATAGAAACTGCCCTGGTTGGGTTGGGTTATGACATTCACAGGTTATGGAAGTTGATTGATCGTGCAATCATAATAAAGAGAGCAGAGCAAATTTCTTGGGTTGGGATTATAGAGGGAGGTCAGGGAGCATCTGATCAGGTTGTGTGAGAACGAGTGGGGCTCAACCACTAGGTCAGTATGAGGCAGATCAGCGCTGCTATAGAGTCAGGATTAGAACTAAGGATTGAAAGTAGAAGTTAAGATGTATGTACATAGTTTTTAGAAGGTCGGACAACTGAAGGTGTCATCAGGTTTGGCTGGAGAGAGGGAGTTCGGGTGAGGTAGAGGTCGGAAAATGTTTCAGGGTCATGAGGTTGTACTTTGAGGAAGAGTTTTGATTGGATTTATGAATAGGAGACTATCATGTGTTGAAGAGTCTATGGGATTCGGCACAGAGAAACATGATCTGGCGTTTGGCTTGCTAATAGAAGACTTTCGGGTGTCATAAAGGAGAGGAGCTGAAGGCTGTGGTCGAGGAGAAATTATTCTGTGTGGAATCTTATCACAGATCTATGTTCGGATGCTTACGTGGAAAGTGAAAAGTCCGGGTTATTTATATTGACTTGCTTTAACCCGACGATACCCGACCCGTCAAAATTATTTGTCTTCCAGCCCGACCCGGGCATAACGTTAAATTTAGGTTGGTGCTTCTTTTTTTTAGAATTTAAGGCGCGAATCACCACAATATATAACGCTTTCAGCCAAAATTTTTGTAGAAAAAATGCCAATGAAGATGAAGATTGATCTAGATCTGAAGGAGGATGTTTGTTTTTTATGAGCAGAATATTTTTGCAGGGCTCGGAGGAAGTCGATAACCTTGAGAATGCGACGTCCAGGAAACGAGCGCACATGAAGCAGAACACCTAAAACCAGTGTGACTGGATGAAATATTTAGCTTATCGGTAAAGTTTGCCTTCTTCCAAGTTTTCTTTATAGCAATGTTCCAATTAAATTTATTTACAAAGTCATTTTTTAATGTAATTATTTTAATGTACAAAGATTTTTGATATATTTATTGTGTTTAACAAATTATGGGAGCGAGTTATAGAGCATAGGTTGCGGCGTGATACTAATGTTTCTCAAAATCAATTTGGATTTATGCCGGGTAGGTCGACTATGGAAGCCATACATTTATTCAGAGGTTTGATGGAAAAATATAGAGGAAATAAGGAGGATCTACATATGATATTTATTGATTTAGAAAAAGCATATGATAAAGTTCCAAGAGAAGTGCTATGGAGAGTTCTTGATAAGAAAGGAGTCAATAATGCTTATATTCAAATCATTAAAGATATGTATGCAGGAGCTATTACTTGTGTTCAAACACAAGGTGGTTTGACCAAGTATTTCCCTATTTCGGTTGGGTTACATCAAGGATCAGCCTTAAGCCCATATCTATTTGCTTTAGTCATGGATGTTCTCACTAGACATTTGCAAGATGATGTACCTTGGTGTATGCTTTTTGCTGATGATATTCTTCTTGTTGATAAGACTAGAGAGGGAGTTGAAGGTAAACTTGAATTATGGAGGTCAACCTTAGAGTCTAAAGGTTTTCGCTTGAGTAGATCTAAAACGGAATATATGGAGTGTAATTTTAGCAGTAATAGTCCTAGTGAGGGGATTGTGACTTTGGGCGATCAAGTCATTAATAAGAGTACACGTTTTAGGTATCTTGGATCTATTGTTCAGAGTGATGGTGAAATAGATGGGGATATTATCAGCAGAATTCAAGTTGGATGGTTGAAGTGGCGGAATGCATCGGGCTTGTTATGTGATAGAAATGTACCCCTCAAACTTAAGGGAAAATTCTATAAGATGGTAGTGAGGTCTGCAATGCTTTATGGTGCCGAATGTTGGCCATTAAAAGAGAAGCATAATACTAAGTTAAGTGTGGCAGAGATGAGGATGCTTAGATGGATGAGTGGCTTTACCCTTAGAGATAGGATACGAAATGAGCATATACGTGAAAAGGTTGGAGTAGCTCCAGTAGAAGATAAGATTAGAGAGAGTCGCCTTAGATGGTTTGGTCACTTAAAAAGGCGGCCTTCCGACGACCCAGTTAGGAGAGTAGAGGTATTAGATTTGACTTGTGTTAAGAAAGGTAGGGGTAGACCTAAAAAGACTTGGTTAGAAAATATTAGGATTGACCTTTCTTTATTAGATTTAAACGAGAATTTGGCTTTTAATAGGACACAATGGAGAAAAAGGATTCATGTAGCCGACCCCACGTAGTGGGATAAAGGCTTGATGTTGTTGTTGTTGTTGTAACAAAGATGCATATTTTTATCAACAATGTACAAAATGTTAAATTGTAATTGACTTTAAAAGAAGACTCGATGGTCCCATCTTTTAAAGCAGTATTGAGCTAGGGTACAATAACGAATTTGTAGTTCGATTTTCTTAATGCAAAGTTTTGTTGCGTACTAATTGCGTATGTATTGCTTATTTATTTGATATACATTGAGTATTAGTTACATATTTGTTTTGTATATATTGCGTATTAATTGCTCATTTAGTGAGTTTTTATTGTGTATTGGTTGCGTATTTATTGAGTATTATTTTGCTTAATTACTGCTCATTGGTTGCATATGGATAATTCATTTATTGCGTATTTATCAGGATGTTTATGTTGATGAGAAAGAGGATTACGAGGCTTATTGTAATTATGGCCAAAATCTTAGTTTTAGTGTTCGTAAGGATCATCACAGTTACTAGCCAAATTCCAAAAATTTAAAATCCAAGGACTTTGTTTGTTTAAAAGCTGGTTTCAAGAAGTTGCCTGATCTTAATATCCAAAGAAAATATCGAAAATCAGATACCCGAACTGGTTTTCCAGCTATGATTAGGTTTACAGTGGATGAAGCTGGATATTATAAGGTGAAAAAAATTATTGAAAGTCATAATCATGATTTGCCTAAGACAGAAGACCGGCATCTTCTTAGATCATGCAGGAATGTGTGTGATAAAAAAGCTTATGTTCTTAAAGCAATGACAGATGCTGGGATAAGAACCATTGATGCATTTTCCTTCCTTGCTGATGAAGTTGGAGATGTCGAAAATATTGGATTCACAAGGAGGGATGCGTACAACTTTATTCAAAAAATAAAAAGAGCAAAGATTAAATTTGGGGACACTAATACTTTGATTGAGTTATTTAAAGAACGTCAACTTAATGATAACATATTCGCTTGGGATATCCAGAAGGATGAATTTGATAGATTGTTAAATTTTTTTGGGTTGATGGGATTGATAGGATAGATTATAACTGCTTTGGTGATGTGGTAATATTTTATACAAGTTATAGGCTTAATAAGTATAATTTGGTATGCGCACCATTTGTCGGGGTTAACGATCATTGGCAAAACATTTTGCTTGGGATGGTCTTCTTGTCCAAAGAGACAATTGAATCATTTACGTGGCTGTTTATAACTTTTGTAAGAATGATGGGTGATAAACATCCAAAAATAATATATATAGATCAATACCAGGCAATGGCTAGGGCCATAGAAGTTGCACTACCTCACAGTCGTCATAGACTGTGCCAATGGCATATCCATAAAAAGGCTCCATCAAAAATATCGTGCTACAATACCAACAACAAAGTCAAAGGCCTCATCAATAAGTGTTTGAGAAGATGTGACTCTAAGTAGGAGTTTGAGAATGCATGGGCTGAATTGATCATACAAGGGAACCTCCAATATCATGTTTGGTTGCAGGATCTTTATAGGATAAGGAATAAGTGGTCAACAGCCTTCAATAAGGATTGTTTTAGCATAGACATTCTATCCACACAACATAGCGAGTCTACTAATAATGTGTGTCATGGCATTTCAAAGCCCATAAGTTCTATAACTGATTGCTTTCTGGGTTTAGAAAAGGTGATGAGGAATTGGCGCCGGAATGAACAAGATGAGGATTATAGATGCAGCCAGTCTGAAATAGAACCTGTAATAAAAAATTGCTCAATATTAAAGCAAGCTGCTCAATTTTATTCAAAAAAAATATATTCATTTTTTGAACAAGAATTTTTACAATGTGTTGGTGTAATAAGTGTAGAGCTTCAGTCTTGTGATTCTTCTAAATTTTTTGTCTATTACACAGAGAAAAAGGATCATTCTAAACCATGAGTTGTTGATTTTGATGCACAAAATGATAACATTCAATGCTCCTATAGAAAGTTTGAAACGATGGGTTTATTGTGTTCTCACTGTATAATAGTTTTTAGGCAAATGGCTATTGAGAAAATCCCCGAGAAGTACCTACTGTTGCGATGGTCAGCACGAGCTCGACAAGATATATATTATGGTCAAATTTTTTGAAAGGAAATTCTCAGAATAGCTCTGAAGCTAGTATTGGATTCATATTCAGAAAATATATTAGTAGGTTTGCATATGAAATGAGCACACGAGCGCAACTGAATGAGGAGGGTGAAGAATTCCTATTGGCTTCGATGAAGGATACATCTGAAAAACTTGATTTGATTATTTATGGGAAGAGAAAGACATACAAGTCTACACATGGTGGCAGTGTACAACTGAAAGATCCTCTAAAGCTTAGGCCTAAAGGCATATCCAATGCTAGGCTGAAAAGAAACTAGGAAAAGAAGCCAAAGAGTATGATTTTATATTCCGACTAATTAGATTTATTGTCTATTATGACATGACATATTGTTATTAATTTTTTTAACAAGGAAACCACCAGTGAAGAAAAGTACAACAAAAATTTCTACTCCTTCAAATCAATGTAATTTCACAAGCATGCCCGAATGCTTAATAGAGGATTTCATAAATTCTGTACACTTTAATCAACCATCAGCTAAGCAATGTAATTTCACAAGCATGCCAGAATGCTTCACTAAGGACTTCATAAATTATGTACAGTCCAGTCAGCCATCAGCTAAGCAGTGCAATTTCACAAGCATGCCCGAATGGTTCATCAATGACTTCATATCCAGCGTACCGTCTAGTCAGGCTTACAGCAGTTCACAAGCATACCCGAGTGCATGAACAATGAATTCATAGTCGGGGAACCGTCCAGTCAGCCATCAGTAAAGCGAGCAAAGCATTCTAATTTCACAAGCATACCCAAATGCTTCACTGAGGAACACATAAAGGGTGTACGTTCAAAAAAGCCATCAGCAATGTACATGAAGTTGATGATGGATATCTTTAAATCAAAAAATTAAATGTAATAAGAATATTTATATTATTATCTTTAGAGATGTTTATTTTAATAAGAATATTTTTTTTAGCTGTAAATTTTGATTTGTGTATGGCCTGCATATGCAATGCATCCTGGATGCGTATATAGAGCGTATGTAATGCGTATTTTCTATGTTGCTCAAAATTCCATGTTGCTTGCTTCTATTCTTCACGAGGATGCATATTAAATGAATGCATTGAAATGATTAAATTCTAATTAAATAATGTTTTAAAGGAAAAATCAAGGACTTTGATTAGCATATGAATGGCGTATGAAATGCGTATCTGATGCATATATGGAAAGTATAGCATGCGTACTTTGCAAAGCCAAAGCAAAACCTTCTTTAATCACAAGGAATCAAGGATCAATCATGAGAAACCCAATATTCAACGCTTCCTTATTCTATTCTTCACGAGACGAAGCATTCCAAACACCTTTGATTCATCAAACATCTCTATTGAATGCTAAACCAATGAAACATAACCCCCACTCTCTAGAACTATCACTTTTGTAGCACAAGGGTGTGCACATATACCATGTATCATTGAGAAAATTTTTATAATCATTTTATAATGATCCTAAAATGAGTATTTAGAGGATGCATATTGAATGAATGCATTGAAACGATTAAATTCTAATTATATAATTTTTTAAAGGAAAATCAAGGACTTTGATTTGCGTATGAATGGCGTATGAATTGCGTATCTAATGTGTATATGGAGCGTATAACATGCGTACTTTGCAAAGCCAAAGAAAAACCTTCTTTAATCACAAGGAATCAAGGATCAATTGTGAGAAACTCAATATTCAACGCTTCCACATTCTATTCTTCACGAGACGAAGCATTCCAAACACCTTTGATTCACCATATATCTCTATTGAATGCTAAACCAATGAAACATAACCCCCACTCTTTAGAACTATCACTTGTGTAGCATAATGGTGTGCACATATACTATGTATCCTTAAAAAAACTTTTATAATCATTTTATAATGATCCTAAAATAAGTATTAAGAGAATTCATATTAAATGAAATCATTGAAACGATTAAATTCTAATTAAATAATTTTTTTAAGGAAAAATCAAGGACTTTAAATTGTGTATGAATGGCGTATGAAATGCGTATCTAATGCATATATGGAGTGTATAGCATGCATACTTTGCAAAGCCAAAGTAAAACCTTCTTTAATCACAAGGAATCAAGGATCAATCGTGAGAAACCCAATATTCAATGCTTCCTCATTCTATTCTACACTAGACGAAGCATTCCAAAATCCTTTGATTCATCATATATCTCTATTGAATGCTAAACCAATGAAACATAACCCCCACTCTCTAGAACTATCACTTATGTAGCACAAAGGTGTGCACATATACTATGTATCATTGAGAAAATTTTTATAATCATTTTATAATGATCCAAAAGTGAGTATTTAGAGGATGCATATTGAATGAATGTATTGAAAAGATTAAATTCTAATTAAATAATTTTTTAAAGGAAAAATCAAGGACTTTGATTTGCATATGAATGGCGTATGAAATGCGTATATGGAGCGTATAGCATGCATACTTTGCAAAGCCAAAGAAAAACCTTCTTTAATCACAAGGAATCAAGGATCAATCGTGAGAAACCCAATATTCAATGCTTCCTCATTCTATTCTTCACGAGACGAAGCATTCCAAACACCTTTGATTCATCAAATATCTCTATTGAATGCTAAACCAATGAAACATAACCCCCACTCTCTAGAACTATCACTTGTGTAGTACAAGGGTGTGCACATATACTATGTATCCTTGAGAAAAATTTTATAATCATTTCATAATGATCCTAAAATGAGTATTTAGAGGATGCATATTGAATGAATGCATTGAAAAGATTAAATTGTAATTAAATAATTCTTTTTTAAGGAAAAATCAAGGACTTTGATTTGCGTATGAATGGCGTATGAATTGCGTATCTAATGCGTATATGGAGCGTATAGCATGCATACTTTGCAAAGCCAAAGAAAAACCTTCTTTAATCACAAGGAATCATGGATCAATTATGAGAAACTCAATATTCAACACTTCCTCATTCTATTCTTCATGAGACGAAGCATTCCAAACACCTTTGATTCACCATATATCTCTATTTAATGCTAAACCAATGAAACATAACCCCCACTCTTTAGAACTATCACTTGTGTAGCATAAGGGTGTGCACATATACTATGTATCCTTGAAAAAAATTTTATAATCATTTTATAATGATCCTAAAATAAGTATTTAGAGAATTCATATTAAATGAAAGCATTGAAACGATTACATTGTAATTAAATAATTTTTTAAAGGAAAAATCAATGACTTTGATTTGCGTATGAATGGCATATGAAATGCGTATCTAATGCATATATGGAGTGTATAGCATGTGTACTTTCCAAAGCCAAAGAAAAAACTTCTTTAATCACATGGAATCAAGGATCAATTGTGAGAAACCCAATATTCAACGCTTCCTCATTCTATTCTTCACGAGACGATGCATTCCAAACACCTTTGATTCACCATATATCTTTATTGAATGCTAAACCAATAAAATGTAACCCCCACTCTCTATTAAATGTTATTACTTATTTATTTATTGATGTTTGACCGTTATTTGTTTCAGTTGGTTGAAAATTTATGGCATGCTGATGTGGCTGATTTGATATCTACTATTATTGATGGCATTCATTATTGGTTTGACCAAATTTATTGCTCTCTATTATTGCTTTGACCAAATCATCCGCGTTGCGTATATATGGCATATATATTGTGTTTATAATGCGTACAATCATATAGGGTGCTTGTTTTCTTAAGTGGAACCTTTAAATATTTGGTTTAGAGGGTTGATTGAATATTTATGAGTCTTTATTGGCATTTGATTGCTTACTATTTTTCAACATTCAAATTTTCACTATATAATGCGGTATCGTTTGAAGAAAAGTGTAACTCATGATTTTCAAATAGAAGTAATGCAGCCTTGACCGAAGGTAAGATTTTTTACTTCAAAAACTAAGTCTAAGGTTGTTGTTAGTTTGTGATTCTTTTGAGGATGATGATAACTAAGTAGATTTCTAAATTGTAAGAATAAAAAATTTTAGGTAATTCTTATCCTTAAATGAATCACAAACTACCAGAAGCCTAAGTCTTATTTCTGAAGTAAAAAAAACTTTCTTTTGGTCAAAGGCTGCATTACTTCTATTTGAAAATCTTGTCTAAACATCAAAGGAATGTTCTCTTGTAATTGTATTTATTATAAATGATTGTATATAGGTTATCTTGTGAAATTGTATTTGTTATAAATATTATTGTAATTGTATCCTTATGAAAAAAGGACTATTTAATTGATTTTTTATTTTTACAAAATACGCATATCATATGCAAATGACACGCATCAATTACACATAATATATGCATAACCTACGTAGGCGATACGCATATCATACGCATAGAATGCGCATCAATCTTAGGGAGTCATTAAGAATATTGCATCAATACTACCAATACATCAAGAATAGAGTATGTCAAACTTTAAAAAGCTTACTAATATTGTAGATGATCAAATAGTAGCTAGTGAGATCGAGACGTAGTTAGAGAAGGTAGACTTAGACATTGAGAAAAAAAATAAAGATATTAGTAGTGGGAATGTGGTCTTGTTAGATGAACAAAAATCACTTAGTGATTAGGAGGTAAATATGAATCACTTAGTCATTTTTTACATGTTAATATACATACAAGAGTTTCTTTTTTGTTTAAGCATAGTAATAGCTACTACTTATTTCCTGCATTAAATTTATTTATTTTTTTTTGTATTTAATATATTTATTTCTTGCTTTTTTATAAATATATAAATTATAGTTACTTATTTCTTTTATTTTTTAATGATGGAATTTGAAGGTGATAATCCCCCTAGGCGGTCGATTATAAACATTTTCAGGTGCTAGAAGAGTATTGGTAGATGATCTTATAGGGTTGGAGGTACAGAGGGGTCCTCCTCTTCATAGCTTGCTAGTCACACTCAGCCTAGCCCCCTTTTGCCTGCACATACTATAGGGAGTCCTCAATTTTACTTTGTAGGCCCTTACTTTCCATTGTCATACCCTACACAAATGGCTCCCTTTTACTTGTACTAACCCCCCTCCCCCTAACTATCTTCTCAGAGAGTCTCAACTGCTTATCCATATCCACCATAAAATTGTAGGCCCTAGGCAGAATGCAGAATACAAAAGGGATAAATTTAAATTGTTCTAAAATTTTAAAAAAAATATATTTTGACTTATAACGATAAAAATTTATTTCATTATACATTATAAGTCAAAATTATAAATCAACTTTTCCATAACACTAATATTGTTGTGCTATAATTAAAATATTTGTTTCTATTTTTTTGGGCATTGTTGCAATTCCTTAAGAAATTGACACATATCAATACAGGTGGGATTTATGGGATTGTTAGGTGTCCATTTTACAAATCAATTTCACCAAAGTATTTTAGGAATGCTTAGATAATTTATGAATATTTTTTTTATAATTTTTGGACATCAAAATTTGATGATATAAAAGGATTTATGTAGATTTTTTACTGAAAATTAAACAAATGCCACAAATATATTTGCACCCTTGTATTCATATATTGTAAAAAATATACTTAAGAACTTAATCCAACTTTGTTTTAGTCATTTCGGTTAATTGAGAATGGATTTGAGATAATAAGGAAAAAAGAAATGATAGAGGAAAAAAAAGCTAATGTTTGGCGACTGTAGAGCTATTTTCTTCCATCAGCTCAGTTGCAAAAATTTGTTCATCTCAAAGTAGATTATGTTTTGCCTATTTTGGTGTTTAATAATTTCTTTCTTTTGAGATTTATCATATTAAATTTATAATTTTGGTTTTAAAAAATGTAGTTTTATGAAAATTCTAGTAACTTTTATCCATGTAACTTTTTATGTTATCGGTTCTACTATTCTGATCGTTTTGAGTATTTATTTAAGATTTTTTGTTTGGTGATTTTGAAAAAGGAGCAATTTTTATCAATTCAGAAATTTATTTTTACATCTAAAAATTGCTTTTTTGTTTAATTAAAACTTTATAATGTTGTTATACAAAATCTCTAGTAATTTATTTACGTTTTGAAACTATGAATTTTTGTTCACCACCCACCAAAAACTCTAGATTATAACAATGCACCTTAAAAGAAACATTCAAAACTAGTTCCATCTACATAAATCACCATAAGGCCATTCATTATCATCAATTCTTGTAACTTCTCTTCTTAATAACTATTCTTGTTATGTAATTAAATCTTAAATATTAAGAACCAAAAGCCTTTATAAAAATAATTTTTTAAGGTGTATTTCCATCAAAATTTACAAACCTTATCTATCACCCAAGGTTAAAACAATTGTAAAGCTACTCTTATTAACTTTTGGAGTATCATATAAAAAGTGACCTATAAAACAAACCTCTGATCATTAGTTTAGAGTTAAAAATTCAAATGGATGTCTATTATATCTATATTTAGGTTGATTCTTATCTAATTATAAATCAAGTGGATTAAAACTACAAGATCCTTGAACCTAATTTTCTTACATACCATAAAAAAGTTATGGATTTTCTCTAATATAATCCAAATATTATTTTAGCTCTAGTGCTCTATTATGGTAACATCCTTGATAATTCACTTGCAAAATTTATTTAAGAGTTAAAAAACCCATATAGTAATATTATCTCAGTGTGGTCAAAATAGATAGATTTTTTCTTCTGTAGTATTCCATTTATACCCGTAAACTACAAATGTAGATGAAAGTTCAATTTATGGTTGTTAGACCACTTCAACTACAACGACACACCAAGAGGGGGTGAATTGGTACTTTTTTAAATCTTCTTTGAGAAACTTATCCAAATTCCCAAAAAAGAAAAAAAGTTTAAAAAACATTTTTCTTAGGCAGAAATGAATATTAAGGAAAATTAAATGCTTTTTTTATTTCATAGCAAAATATTTTTTTTTTTTCTGATTTTTTTCCTTTCTAATTAAACTTAAATTTGCAAAAACTAAAAAAAAAATATCCCCTTAAGTACTATATGATGAATTTTTCCTGTTATATGATTCCTTTATACTTCTTCTGATCATTTCATTTTCCATCTATAACTCTATCAAGCTGGATGGTTGAGCTTATTGGTATATTTATAATTTTTGAACCTTTCATATCAAAATTTTTTTAATATCCCCTTAATATATCTAGTATAAGGAAGATAACAACATGTTTTTGCTTTACACTAAATCTAAGGAATTATCTCAAGTCTCAAATCATACTCATCCCAAACTGCTTACTCATAGTATCTAAGAATTCCTTACATAATTTTTCATTTGTACATCTAAGTAGTATGCCATTAATATAGATTTGAACTATGAGTAAATCATCGCCTATTTTCTTAAGGAAAAGGGTTGTGTCTATGCTATCCTTAACAAATAATCCATATAGGATAAAGGTGCTAAGTCTCTCATATCATGCTCTAGGTACCTATTTAAATCTATAAAATGTTTTCTTTAATTTTTAGACATGGTTAGGAAATGATAAATTTTCAAAACCTGGGGGTTGTTCTATGGAAACATTTACTTTAATAACCTCATTAAGAAATGCACTATTGATATACATTTGATATAGTTGAAGCCTCTAAAATATGCAAATGCTAGTAAGACTCTAATGGCTTCTAATCTAACTATAGGGATGAAGGTCTCCTCAAAGTCCATCTCTTATATTGATTGTATCCCTTAGCCACTAATCTTGCCTTAGTTATAATTACTGATCTAGAGTCACTAAATTATATTTAAATACCTATTTAGTGCTAACTACGCTCTAATCGGAGGGTCTACAAACCAACTAACATATATTATTCCTTATAAATTGATTTAACTCCTCCTGCATGGCTAGGATATGAATTCATCACTATGGGATGAATATTGGTTGTTTCTACCAAAGAGATGAAAGATGTGTGGCTAACTTCTTTTCTAAGACCTTACCTAGTTCTAAGCCCTAATCATGTATCTCATAAGATAAGCTCCCTAGTGTGACTAGAGGAATAGACCATTAAATTCTTCTCTATCTCCTATGTCATAAGCCTCTACACCATGTGCAAATTCTACCTCCTCATTATCATCTAATCAAGACTCAATAAGTCTATCTAATTCATTAAATACAACATGGGTTGATTCCTCTACAACTAAGTTTCTTTATTTGAAGACCCTATAGGCTAACATAGCCCTAGTAACCTCTACTAGTGTCCTACTTTTCCTTTTATCTATGCCATTCCACTGCAAGGTCCTAGGAGCAAAAAGATTATGATCAAATTTTGACTCTTTGTAAAATAATTCAAATTTCTCATTCTCAAATTTTTCGCCATGATCATTATGAATTATAGAAATCAAACACCCTTACTTCCTTTGAATCCAAGTAGAGAAAATCTTAACTTCATCAAAATTCTCACTCATATATGCCATCTACTCTCACAAATCCAAAACTTTTACCACCTAGATTGGTTGTACTAGTAGTTCCAAACAAGTTAATGTGAAGGATATATAGTGGATTAGTGGTAGTGATATCCTTAATAGAATGAAAATATGACATAATTTTCTTTCCTAATTGGCAACTATCACATAGATGATCCTTAGGGAAGTCTAGCATTAGAATGCCTCCAACTAGGGTCTTTCTACATAATCTTCTTAAGAGGTTTCATACTAGCAAGGCATAGTCTCTTATGCCATAGCCTTGAATCATCCATAAAAGTTTTAAGGCTAGAAAAGTATCAAAAATATCATTGCAATCAACATTAAGCATGTAAACATTGTCTCTTTCCTTCTAGTATAATCTTTTTATTTAAAATGATTAAACACTTATTTGACAGAATTTTTATATCAATGCTCTTATCAAATAATTAACTAATACTAAGTAAATCATGCTTCAAACCTTCAATTAAAAATATTTTTTTTAATAAAAAAATTATTGGGTTTACTGATTATATATGATCCAATGACATTTAAAGTGGTGATATCAATGAAAGTTACCTTGCCTTCGCTCTTGGCCTCCAGCATGATGAACTACTTCATATCTCTAATCATGTGTCTTGAGCAGCTAATGTTCAAGTACCATGTGCTCTCACTTATTTTCTTATGAAAGCTTCCCTACACGGTTACTCAAAGATTAGATTTGGAAACTTAAGTGAGTTTGAGTACCACCTTATTCTTTAATGAATGAATGAATGGAATGCATATTATGTTGTGATGAACATTTGGGCCTCTAAATTATGTGTGTTATATAGTACAGAGTGTGCATTCATGCTATGTATCCTATATTCTACAAGAGTAGCACCTAACCCATGGAAATGGATTTATTAACCTATGTGGGGGATAGTTCCTCTTCCTAGGTACATATAATACATGTTGTGCCCTAGGTTGTGGCTTTAGTGATAGCGTAGGCCCCTGTGAATTATTTTGAAGAATAATTATAATATTTTGTACAAATTTATTTACTCTTTTGTAACTTGCAACTTCAAATTTTAATGCATACTGAATAATGTTAGTTCCATTGCAAGTATCTCTAGTTCCTTAAATGCTTTCTCTAACTCAGTATGTTCATTTTTAAAAAAGTTGTCTAACTTAGTTAATTAAATATGCTTTTTATTTAAGTCATCAAACTCATCTAGTAATGATCCATGCTCCTTATCTAATGTGATACGCTAAGATTTAAGATTACCATGCTCTCTAACTATTATGTCATTATCACATTTCAAATCAAAAAAATCTTTCTTTAAACATGCATGCTATTTTTCAAATTTCCTTTATGACTCATGCATTTGTTTAGAAATTAAAAACAAGTCTTCATAAAATAATTCATATGCTTTGTTATGATTGAAGTTGATAAGTATAGCATTTACCATGAAGTACAAATTAGTTACCTCTTCCTCAGGTTCTTGTTCAGGTGTATCTTCTAAGGTAGAGTTAACCCAAAAATCATTTTGCATCCTCTACATGCCCTTTTTAGAGTTGAAGTTTTCTTCACCCTTTTTCTTAGTAGGGTGATTTTTTAGGTTGGGATAGTCAGACCTTAGATGTCCTAGTTTCCTACATTCAAAGTAAATAATATCGGAGCAAACTTTATTAAATTTACATGTCTTTCTTTTGCTCCTATCATGGTAGCATTTTTGCTTTCTTTTAAAGAAGATTTTGAACTACCAAGTCATCAAAGCTAAATCATTGTTCTCATCAGCTCCAGAGCTATCACTAATCCTTATCAATGGCCTTTAGTGCCATAGGCTTCTATTTCTCCTTTCACCTACATCTAAAAGTCTTTTCCTTGCATTTTACTCAAAAGCAGTGAGTGATCCTAATAAATATCAATAGAGTATATATTTAAATCTTTAGACTCATAAACTATATTTTCCTTAACATCAAAACTATCAAGAAGCTCGATCCTTCCAACCCCAAAGCTGAATCCCCCATACGAAGCCTCCGATCCAGTCGAGCTCCCAGTCCAATCTCGCGATCCAGTCCATCCCAATACCTCTCTCCTTGCTCGATCTACTCCACCCGAAGGCCCCTCTCCTCCTTCAGTTAAGAGAGAGAGATAGAGACATAGAGAGATAGAGAGAGAGAGAGACAGAGAGAGAGAGAGGGAGAAGGCTTTCTTCCTTACCTCCTTTGACCTCGATGCCTGCGACCTTCACATCGCGCCGAACTCCTCACTTGCCTGACTGCTCCTCTCCAAACCGAAGCCAATCTCCTTGCAAGGCTGAATCCCGCTGCCTTATCTCCTGCACCCGAGCTCTCTCCACCTCTCACCTAACTACCTAGCCGAAGTCCACTCCACTTGATCGATCTCTTGCAGGTCCCGACATTGACCTTGGCCGAACTTCTCAAACCACCTCCCTCACGCGTGCTTCTTTGGCCAAGTCTCTTAAACAGAGGGTTTAAGAGAGTTAAACTCTCTATTTAATAAGATTAGGTTTAATCTAATTTAATTTTTTTGATCTATAATTAATTTTAAATTAAATATAATTAATTAATATAATTAATAATATTTAATTTATCATAAATTATGAATTAAAATGATTTACTTATAATTAATTTAAATTAATATAATTAATATATAATTAATTATAATTAGTTTTTTATTAATCATAAATTAAATCTAATTAACTTATGATTTAATTTTAAATTAAAAATAATTAATTATATACTAAATATAATTAATTATTATTTTTTAACTTAATTGTAAAAAAAATCTAATGAACTTATAATTAATTTTAAAATTAAATATAATTAATTATGTATTAATTATAATTATTTTATAATTAATTATAAATCATATATATTTAATTTATAATTAATTATGAATTGAATATAGTTACTTATATGTCAAATATAATTAATTATATAATTTGTAATTAGTTATAAATTAGATATGCTCTTTTTCTCGATCCACATGCCACTACCACCCTTACGCAAAGGTATTTTTTTTTTTTTACTATGATTCTTTTCTCGTGGTTTGCAACGGGCCGGCAAACCCCCTACGTGCTCACGTAGCATTGTAGGGAGGGAAACCGGCGCGGCGCTTGCGGCGACTTAAAAATCCCTCTTCAATGTTAGCAACGAGCCGATAAACCCCCTACGTGCTCACGTAGCGTTGTAGGGAGGGAAACCAGTGCGGGGCTTGAGGCGAATGGGATAAATATATATATATATATATATATATATATATATATATATATATATATATATATATATATATATATATATATATATATATATATTATATATATATATATATATATATATATATATATATATATATATATATATATATATATATATATATATATATATATATATATATATATATATATATATATATATATATATATATATATATATATATATATATATATATATATATATATATATATATATATATATATATATTATATAAGTACCCCCGAACGCTCACGTAGTGCAGAGGGGAAATTATGTGATCTTTCTAACTTATGCTCCAAACACTTAAACGCTCATGTAACGGGCGGGGATTTTAATAATTTGCAAACGTGGTGTCTTTTGTCACCTACCTGAAGCGCTCACGTAGCATTGAGGGGAAGGTTGCCTCTTAGTTTTTCCCCTAAACGGAGGAGACGCCGAGAGGCTGCCGAAATTTGGATTGAAAATCCATGGACTTTAAAAAAATGTTGAATTTTATTTGGACACTAATTTGAACGATGCAAAGGACCTTAACACAATAAATGTGCTTGCAAATTTGAAAAAATTAAAGAGAACTCAAATGTGATGAACTATAAAAGACTTGAACACAAATGAACTCAAACTCAAGTAATCAAAGACTTGAACAATTTGGATATGAAATTGCACTTGCAAGGACAACAAGGGACATATAACTTGAGCTTACTCAAGCAATGATCTAAATTGGAACTTGAACTTGCCAAGATCACAACAGACTTTGTTTGGACTTTCTTTGGACAATTGAATTAACTAAATACAAAGATGAATGATTAATTAAAAGACCTCATTAAAAGCTTGATTCAAAATGAACTTGGTTTGAACCAAGTGAGATGGACTTGCAACGAATGTGTGATGAATAAGGGTCCAAATTTTGAACTAAGTGGGACTTGAGTTTGAACAACAAGGACCCGAATCACATTAGCTTAATTTGAGCATGGAATGAACACGAACTTATGAATTTTCAACATAACTTGTATCAACATATTTTCAAGCAAGAGTCAAATAGAGAAATGCAATAGTATGCTCATGCTTAACAACACAAAGTCTTCAATGAGCATTAAAGAACTCTCATTCCAATTGAGAAGCCAATTCATCATGCATGGCATGAGTCAGCTTCATATGACACCAAGGGATTTGTCACATTCAAATTAGACAATCTACGAGCAATAATATTCTTTAAATGAAGATCATCAAACTGGTCAAAGCTCAATCATCAATGAACCAAATTATTATGAAAATCATGAGTTACTTTGAATAGTGCAAGTAATAATGTGCTTACAAGTGATTACAAGGAGATTGTAAACTACAATAGTTCACTAGCTAACATGCACGAAATGGTTAGTGATAAATGTGGTAATGCCTCTACAAATGATAGTATCAGAGATACTAAAAGAGGGTCAATCCTCCATGAATATAGGGCAGCAAACACAACATCTTCTAACCAATACAAACAAAAATGACAAATCACTTGCAACCAATCACCACTCAGTATCAAGAAAGTACATAGGTCTTCTGCAAGCAGAGGCGGATAATACAAAATAAGTGCAAGTCCTTATGAGTGGCAGTAGAAGTTCTATCATACACATGGCATGCCGTCTATAAGGGTATAAGGAGCCTATGACAAGAATTGGGATACTTATACAGCTTGTAAAGAGGCAGTGACAAATATATTGATCCTCTTCTTGTAGAAGCAGAGGATTCATAGCATATACATATGACTACAAATCTCTACAAGTTGTCATAGAAAACTCATCAAATATTTTAAAGTACCCCCGCACGTGCACCGTAGTTTGTATTCACATAGGTACACTAAAAGGGGTAAAAGTAATCATAGAACTCGCATGGGCCCTAGCGAGCGTGTTATTGGTACACACGTGACGTCTAGGGATGCTGCGCAGGTTATTAAATTTAAACCCAATCCTTCTAAGTAGATAAAAGGAGTTGACATGGTTCAATTATAAAATGCCCTCAAATACCCGCATGGTACCCGGCGAGCATGTTGTAGAAACACATGTGACATCTAGGGATGTTGCGCGGGTCAATAAGTGAATTCAAGTTCGAACCCGATCTTGTTATATGGATCAATAAGAGTCGACAGGATTCGAACCTTCAAATAAATACATGGTTATGGCGACTAGTGTATTTGTTTAAACACATTCATATTAGGCCTACAAGGCCTATAATTAGGAGATTTCACTCTCAAAGGCATAAAGCCTACGAAACCCGATCTTTTATCAATAACTAGACCTAGTCTACAAGGTTCAAGCTACAAACAAAAATGCCCCCCCAAACACCCTGATGATGGCCGTGTTCAACGAATATCTCAATCGAAGGGGTTCACAAATAATTTCAAATGTCATTCCAATTATTCAAACTCTGCAAAAATCTCAAAAATTCCCAAAAATATTTTAAATTGAAATCCAACTAACAAACACTTAAAGCAAACTTCATCCACCCTCTGTAATAGTTTGTTGGGATACATAAATTAAAGTTTACTTCAGCTCACAAAGAGCCAAATGCCTAGTAAAAAATATCACAATGATCCATTCTCAAATAAATCTCCTGCCAGTAAGGATGTGGTACGTGTCCTCGAACCGTCAATTTTGCCGTCAAATGGCACCGCAGGATAAACGGTTATGACCCGGGGCCCTCTAAACGGAGTAGTTTTGCCGCCAAATGGCACCATGATATACCGGTTATGGCCAGAGCCAATACACTCCTTAGTGGCACCAAATCCTTGAGATATAAATCAATAGAATATGATTGATAGAGCACAAAGCCCTCTGTTATCTAAGGTGGATTCAAATCTATCCCCTTAGGCAAATATCCAAACTAGGTCTATAAAGTGCCCTTGGACAAAGCAACCCATGGCTGCCAACAGGGATCCTTCTGTCAGATTGGGTCGACTACCTCCTCTGACTAAGTAGACAAGGGACCACAATGGCTCGGGATAACGAAACCATGGGTTCTTGATCGGGTTTATCATCCATTCCCCCACCATCCGCTTTAAGTGCAAGATGGTGAAGTTTCTATTTTAAATATCAAATTTATCAATCTCCAAATTTTCCAAACTTTTGAAATACCAAAATTCAAACACAATTTCCAAATCCAAATCCATGCTGCTACTATATGCCAGATAAAATGTATCTCTACGTATCTGATTAATTACTAGCTTTAATCAAAAGTTCTCTCTCATAATCGGGAGGGGTAATTAACTACAGGGGCTTGCGCCTATAGGAAACCAAAACTCAGATCATAAAGTCCTCACAAAATGATGGTGAAATCTCTGGGTAGTGTCTTATCTACAAACCCATCTGCCTTCTAAAATTTACCCCATAACTTATTCCATTAAAACTCCCTCGCCAATAAAAAAAGCACAATCATTGTGAGGGCGGAGGACGGGGCCAAATTTTCGGAGCCCAAAAATTTTTGGTTACTCTACTGGAGATAAGTTTCTCTTTCCATCTTTGGCTTGTCGTCTCAGTGTTATTGTAGCAGTTATTTCAACTCATACTCAAAATTTTGAGTCTTTCAAAATGATCGTTTAATTATTTAAAACTGAATTTTCTAAAATGATTATTCAACAAATTCATTTGGTATTTAGCAGAGTTTTAAAATTATTTTTATTGCTTGCTTATGTTAATCATTTTTATCTATTTTTATTTTTGTGTTCGGTTCAAGTCTCTGCATTTTGAAAGTGTGGGGTGATGTATCAGATTCTGATTACTAACCCTTGCCTTTCATTTAAGCAGATGGATCTACATAACACCCCGATGACCATCAATTGGTACGAGGAGCCAGGATTCAACTTGCTAATGCTGTTATTAAGACCAGTAATGCCGGAGCTACTATCCAAATCGGTAGCGTTGACTTCCCTATCGTAGTTGCATCATTCCTACGAATGGTAGGA
This sequence comes from Dendrobium officinale, assembly GCA_019514585.1. Classification (NCBI taxonomy): domain Eukaryota; kingdom Viridiplantae; phylum Streptophyta; class Magnoliopsida; order Asparagales; family Orchidaceae; genus Dendrobium; species Dendrobium officinale. Next base: position 68,870,822 of record CM033683.1, on the reverse strand, counting down.
GTGTTGAGAGGCCTGCCAGAAGGCCCCATTCTACTAAAGCTATCACCCTTCGTGCTCATCTGCCAGCACAATGACCTGCTGCTGAAAATCCTCATAGGAGGACTTCTGTGTTCGAGAGGCTATCACAGCCTGAAATCCAAGCCACCAGAGTAATTGTGAATGGTGGAAGAGTTTCTGTGGTGGCTGCAAACACACTTCTATGTCAATTGGGTTATCTGCACCTAGAAAGTATGATGCTGAAGCCTCCTCATCTAGAGGAAGGCCTACAAGGAGGCAGAGAAGAAAGATGAATGCTGAACTTCAAGCTCAGCAGTAACTGGTGCCAACCCATCCCTCCAACCTACCGACCCAAGAGTTTGAAGCTACCATTACGACTAGGAATGGGTTTGTAAATCTAAAGCAGCTCTACTGGGGAGCTAAAGAAATAATTCTGGGATCAACGACCTGAAGCTCAAATCCCTTCAAGAAAAAAAGAGCCTGAAACTCTGTCCGCTCGAGTATATAGAGTCCTAAAGACTATGAAAGAAAAAGGGCTGAAGAAGAAGAAGTTCCAATAGCCTTTGGTGATCGAGGCTAAAAGAACTCCACCAAGAGAACACATATCTGTCATAGTGGAGAGAAAAGAAAGAAAGTATACCCCACACGATGAACATCAAGGTGTGATACCTGAACCATATATTTAGGGATCCGCTAAAAAAAGGTTCCGGTGGAAAGGAAAGCAAATCTTAAGGCCAAGGCCTCATAAAGAAGAAAGAAATGAACGAATAAATGATATTGGCTTGACATCTGGAACGACTTCCCGGAGATCTGCCACTATCTATAAAGAACGTCACAGATGGGTCCCAAAAAGGATCCACAATGACACCCTTCCAGATGCTAGACACCTTAGAGAATCCTCTAGGGGATCCTATCGCCCTTCATCCCCTTCGAAGGAAGAGTCTAACTTCGATCGCAGTCCACTAGTTGAAGAGATCTGCATGCCTATCCAATCATCAGAGATCCAATGGCGACGCCGCTCAAAATTTGGGTAATAGAAGAAAACATAGCAGAAGAAAAAAAATATATAAGGAGAAGAATACCTTGAAGGGGAAGAAAATATTGATGAATTTATGGAAGAAAATCTAGAAGAAGAGATGCAAGAAATAAATAACACTCTGGATATAGAAGTGGTCTATATGGTGACACATATATACATCAATGATGGCGCCGATTATGATGATAATGAAGATGACAATCATTGGCAACCACCGCCTAGACAAGTATACCGACGTCGCCGCAGAAATGGGTTTGCCACTAGCAGAAGTTGCCATTCTCAAGAAGAAGAGGAATTAGAGGTAGTGGAGGAAAATCCTTTGTAAGATAAAAATATCACACTCGCCGACACGAGAAGGCAGATGAGGCAACAAATGAGAGCCAAGGATAGAGAAATCTCTCAGTTAAATGAAAAGATGACAGAGATGATGGCTCAAATGGGGGCAATGATGCAGATGATGCAGAAAAATGCTACTATTGGTGCCATTCCTAATCCTCCAGCTGATCATCCAAACTTTCAAATACCTCAAGTTTCAGGAGTATGGGGAGCTCCTGAAGGTGATCGCGAAGTTCATAATATCGTTCACCAACCCACTCCATAAAATGTTGCAAGTACTTCTGAGCCTGTGACAGCTATACAATTGGAATGAATTATTAACAAGAAGATTAAGGCTATCATAGTTGTTGATCAGGTGGAGAAGTTGGTGGGCAAGGGTCGCCCGTACCCAGCTGAGTATGATCAGGTGCCATATCCAAAAGGTTATTCTGTACCAAAATTTAATACTTTTGATGGCAACAAAAATTCCAGACAGCACTTGACACAAATCAAAGCTACATGTGGGAATATAGGAGGAAATGACGCCCTCTACTCTTCCGACAGTTCGTTAGTAGTTTAACAGCAACTGCATTTGAATGGTATGCTGAACTGCCAAATGATTATGTGAAGACTTTCACAGAATTGGAAACGATGTTCGTGAAGAGATTCGCTAGTGTAATTGAGAAGATCACGATCGCTGACCTCGCTCTAGAGAAGAGAAAAAGAGAAGAGTCAGTGCTGAAATATATCACTCGTTGGCAAAATTTGAGCATGAAATGTGAGTAGCAGCTTGAAGAACAGCATGCCATACAGTTGTTAATGGATAACATGCATTGATGATAAGATGCAACCCTTCCTGTGCATGGCTATAATCACCACATTTCAAGACTTGCTAGATAGAGTGACCAAGTTTGAGAAACTAAACTTATCCAGATTAGAAAACCATTCTAATAAGCCTAAAAAGGCTAAGGCCTTGGGTGCTAAAAGGGGTGAGGCCGAATCTACGTTCTTCTCTAAAGCTGATAGAGAAAGGCAGGTGATTTACAACATAGATAAGGGAAAGCAATCAATGTAGTATGAAGAAAAGCCCAAACAGGCCTATAACCCTCACCCCTAGTTGAAGCTGAGGGCAACAATAAGCCATGAACTTATCAAGGTAGAACGCCTGAAGTAGGCAATAGGAACTGGCGATAAAATGTTCAAATCTCTCAAAGATAAAATGAATAAATAATATTCATTCAAGAGGGAGAGTGTCGCCAAATTATTTCGATAAGTGTTAAAAATGGGTTTAGAACTACCTGAATGTAAGAAGCCCAAAAAGTCAAAGCACACTGGAGACCCAAATTATTGCTCATACCATCAAGTAGTCAGCCATCCTATTGAAAATTGTTATGTTTTTAAGGATTGGCTCGAAAGAAAGTATCGAAAAGGAGAACTTACATTGTTTGACAATGTATTGACTCATCCAATGAAAGAATCAACTCAGGTGATTACGTCCTCTTCCGTACCCCCAGTTAAAAAAAGAAGAAATGAAAGAAGCCAGCTCAAGAAGAGCAATGGGAGATGGCTATCTCCAAGAAAACTATGAAAATGTTGAAACAGTTCGAAGGAGTTCCAGGGGAGATGTGGAAATCTCCTACGGAGCCAGTGTTAAATTTGAAAGCACTACCTATGACACGAGCTTTTACTTCTAAATAATTCTTCAACCAAGCTGGCACCTCAAAGCCTGGAAGGGTGAAATCCTCCAAGAAAAAGACCAAGCTGAAGAAGCCCAAGGATAAAATGACTGCAACCTAAAGGGTTATTGACAGTTTGGATGGGTACTACCAGACTATGAGGTTACCTATTAATCTCATTGACTTTATGTCATGGCTTAAAATAAATGAAATCGGAGAAGGTGATGAGGAATCCCTTCCCGTAGAAATATGTTGGGTTATCTCAGTGTCACAAAATATGCTGATAAAAAAAGACTGCATTGAAGAAGTACCCTCTGAATCCTGTATGATGGTATTATAAATGAATTATAGTTCAGAGGAGGATCTATATTTTCCAAAGACAGATGAGTCGGACCCCAATATAACATCACGGATGGGTCACGTAAACCTGGGTGGTGACTCTGAATCGACAAATGAATCCCTAGATGCAATAATGGAGGACTCTAAAGAAAATGTGTTATTAAATGAGTTTAATCTAGAGGAAGTTGCTCAAGTGTAACTAAGGAGTGGTAAGATATTACCGCCTCCACAGAAGAAAGGGACCTCAAATAAAGATAAGGGGAAAGAGATAGCATCAACGGTGATATTATCATTGAAAATCCTAATAAAAAGAATATTTCAACCACAGGGGTAGATTATAATGTCTTATCCCATCTGAGAGAAATTTCGGCGTAACTCAGCATATACGATGCCTTAGTAATGTCTAAAGACCTACAGAAGAATCTGATTCAAGCTCTCAAGGATACTGAAAGATACGAGACGTATTTTGCTGAGCGTAATATGATAGAGGTCCTATAAGCTAGTAATGAGCCATTCATCAGTTTTTCTGAGGAGGATATGATGCTCGGAATAGTGGATCATAATCACCCCCTATATGTTACTGTAGAAAATGATGGGATGATGATTAGTTGAATCCTAATCAATCCAAGGTCATCTATAAATCTAATGAGCTTGAAAGCACTAAGATCACTATGCCTCGATGTGGAGCATCTTAGATCAGATAAGCTAATGGTACATAGATTTAATGAGAAGGGACAAAAGACCCTAGGATCATTTACTCTCTCTCTCACATTTGGAGAGCTTCATATAGATGCCAAATTTCTTGTGATTAATGTAGATACTGCCTTTAAAGCACTCCTTGGCCGCCCCTGGTTACATGAGTATGGTATCCTCCCATCAACACTACAACAATGCATGAAGTACCTCAGGGATGGAGAAGAATTCAGAATCTCTGGTGATATCCAATCCTTCGCAGTTCATGAAGTGGAGATATATGAAGATGCTAAATACATCATCCCAAAGAAGTTGAAATCATCAAGCTCTCTTGAGGTACAAGTATTAGACCCAGAAGTTGCAAAGTAACCTGAACAAGGGAGAAAGAAGAAGCAGGTTGGAAGAAAGAAGGCAATGCTGACTGTTCCTAAAGCATCGTCCACCCAAAAAAAAAAAAAGAAGATACGTACCTCACCTAGGAAGTTACATAGATGAAGATGATGTCACACCTACAAAATCTCATAGGATACGCCAATCAATAACTAAAAGGCGTATGAAGGTTAAATACTCAAATGATGATTAAGACTATAATTTTATCTACATTAATATAGTGCAGGATATATTTTCCAAAAGAATAGATAGCCTGTCAATCTCAGATAGTGTAATCATAGTCACATGCATTCTCCTGCGACACTTCAAAGAAGTCACTCCGTAAGAAGTGCATTGTGTTGAAGAGCTCGTGACATTCTATGTACCTCCCCCAAAAGAAAAATGTGGACCAACGAGTCTATTTTATTCGATCGGGAAACTTGAAGAGGAGATAAATTGAGATTTGTTTCGTATACTCATTGATTCTGGGGAATTAATACCTACGAGGTTTCCCAGGTACAATACCAGAAATATTCAAAGAATGTTGCAAAAGCGAGGTAAAACTCATTCTTCCAAATAGCAAGTTCATTTCTGCTTGAGCCTCTGTTATCGAAGAAATCCCCACTCAATAAAGAAGAAGGATATTTTTGCGAAAAATGGTCTAGGATTTATTGTATGGAAGTACCCTAGAAATGAGATTTGTCGAGCAATCACATGTTGGGAAATTAAATTAGATGATGATAGTGATGAGGAGGCATATGAAGTTGATGATTACGATGAGCAACCTATAGAAGCTGAACCTGCATCAGAAGAGCTTGAAGATGGTGGACAGGCAGCCACTATATATGGATGAACTAAAAGAGGTTAACTTGGGAACTGAAGACCCTCACCCAATCTTCATTAGTTCTCTCCTAGCCGAAGAACAAATAGAGGAAATAAAAGAACTTTGTGAATTTAGGGATTGCTTTGCCTGGACATATATTGAGATGATTGGTTTATCTCCTAATGTGGCAATTTACAGATTGGCCATCAAATTAGATGCAGTACCTATCAAAAAAAATCAAGGAGAATGAGATTAGAGATTGAAAAATAGGTGATCGCATAAATAAATAAACTCATAGATGCAGGCTCTATATGAAAAGAAAAATATGCCGACTGGATTACTAATATTGTCCCTATAAAGAAGAAGAATTGGCAGATTCGTATCTGCATTGATTTTAGGGACCTCAACAAGGCATGCCCAAAAGACGACTTTCTGCTTCCTATATCAGATCTACTAGTGGATAATGCGTCCAACTATGACATGTTCTCATTTATGGATGGGTCGTCAGGATATAATCAAATTAAAATGGAGCCTAAGGATGAAAAGTACACATCATTCAAAACATTCATTAGCATTTTTTGTTATACGGTCATGCCCTTTGGCCAGAAGAACACTAGTGCCACTTATCAACGGGCGATGAAACATATATTTGATGAGTTAATACATAAAAAGGTCAAGTGCTATGTGGACAACCTTATTGTCAAAAGCATGGATCAAAGAATTCACTTAGATGACTTGAGGATTGTATTTGAAAGGATCATAAAGTATGATCTAAAGATGAATCCCTTAGAGTGTGCTTTAGGGGTCTCCTCCGATAAGTTTTTGGGCTACGTTGTTTGTCATCGAGGAATCGAGATCAACCCCAACAAAATCAAAGCAATCATAGAAATGCCGCCTCCCAGAAACCTTCGACAACTTCATTCTTTATAAGGACAACTAACTTTCATTCGGCGGTTCATATCGAAACCATCGGGTACGTGCCACCCATTCTCCAAATTAATGAAGAAAGATGTTTGTTTCAAATGGGATGAGGACTGTCAAGAAGCATTTGATAGTATCAACAAATACTTATTAAATTCTCCCATTCTAGTAGTGCTAATTATGGGGAAGCCTCTTATATTGTATACAACAGCACTAGAAGAGTCCCTCGGAGCATTATTGGCCCAAAATAATAAAGAAGGAAAGGAAAATGCGATCTACTACATCAGTTGGAGATTGATCGGAGCAGAAGTGAGATATACCCTGATTGAAAAGCATTGTCTGGCACTGATTTTTGCAGTTCAGAAACTCCGTCATGACCTATTATCTCACAAGATCACCTTGATATCAAAGATCAATCCGCTGAAGTTTTTTGATGATAAGACCAGCATTGACAGGTCACCTGGCCAGGTGGGTAGTATTATTACTGCAATTTGATATCACATACATGTCACAAAAGGTGGTGAAAGGTCAAGCCTTGGAAGATTTCATTACTGCACATCGATCCTAACAGACTCTCCACTCTATGATGTTTTGCCTGATGAGCAGATTATGCAGGTCGAGGAAAAAAAATAAATCATAATTATGGGAGATGTACTTTTAATGGGGCATCAACTATTAGACATGCCCAACCTCCGAATATTGTAAGGGCCCGAGCTGGCATTGTTCTTATTTTCGAAGCACCTGAGGGAGGCATAATAAAGTTCTCATTCAATTTGACTGAACCTCGTACCAATAATGAAGCTGAGTATGAAGCTCTAATAGCAGGGCTGGAGATTACGATTGATGTCAGAATCCAACATTTCCAAATCTTTGGTGATTCTCATCTCATGATAAATCAGGTCCTCGATATTTATAAAGTTGGCAAAGTTGAATTGGCCCATTACCATCGATGAGCCCTCGAGCTTTTGAAGTAGTACCAAATATTGAAATAGCTCAAGTTCCTCGAGGACAGAATACTAAAGCAGATTGTCTAGCAAAATTAGCCAAATAAATGATGAATATCAATGAGGAGATGCCTATATTTATTGGCGTTTACACTCAATGGGACTTGGATCCGCTCTATTACAATTCCCAAGGGCAGAAGGAATTCCAAATTCAAGTCAGCAAGATAAAACCCCGATTGACCCTCAACCACTTCATCAAATAATTATAAAAAATTATCCAGAAGTATATCATGTGGCCAAGAGACGTAAATCTAGTCTAGCTTCAGAATAATGATGCAATTGTTTAGATATTGAAGTCAAAAATGATTGGAGGCAGCCATTCATTGACTATTTCAAAGAAAACAAACTCCTGACAGAAAATTCTATGGCCTCATAAATCTGAAAAGGACGTTGTGATACGTATTTGTCAATGCCACATTATACAAATGAGCTTTTGATCAAATGTGGCTAAGGTGCCGAGGGATCAAGGAAGCTGATAAAGTGGTAGTAGAAGTCCATGAAGGACTTTGTGGAGCACATCAGTCAGGTCCTAAGGTGGATACTAAAATAAAGAGAATGGGTTATTATTGACTGACAATGGTCAGAGATTGTATTGTCCATGCAAAGAGGTGCCACGAGTGTCAAATTCACGGTAATGTTATACATCAACCTCCAAATCTGTTGCACCCGACAATAGCACTTTGGCCATTTGAATGTTGGGGCACTAACATAATTGGGCCGATAGATCCTCCGACTTCAGCGGGGCACCACTTTATTCTGGCAGCAACAGACTACTTCTCCAAGTGGGCAGAAGTAGCTCCATTCAGAGAGGTCACATCGGAGCATGTGATCAATTTCTTTACCCACAATGTCGTCTACAGATTTGGTGTGCCACACCGTATAATCTCAGACAATGGTACTGCATTCAAAAGTACAAAAATCTATAAATTTGTTGATCGGCACAAAATTGATTAGCGGTATTCATCTATATACAACCCAAGAGAAAATAGCTTGGATGAGGCCTTCAATAAGATGTTGGTGAAATTGTTGAACAAGATCATCACCAAGAATAAAAGAGAGTGGCATATGAAGATGGCAGAAGCACTATGGGCATACTGTACAACATACAAGACACCAACTAAAGCCACTCCTTATTCATTGGCATTCAGTGTTGAAGCTGTATTACCATTAGAGATTGAACTACTGTCACTCCGGGTGGCAATCCAGAATGATCTCACTCAAGAGTAGAATGCTCGCCTAAAAATGAAAGAGCATGAACTCAGTTTATAAGCTCAACAAAACCTAGAAATCTATCGAGGAAGAATGGTAAAATCCTTTGATCGGATGGTGCGCCCCCGGACATTTCAAGAAGGAGAATTGGTGATGGTGCTGAGAAGACCAATCATCCCATACCAATGAATTGGTGGAAAATTTATATCCAATTGGGAAGGCCCCTTTGTCATCGAGAATGTGTACCAAGGAGGAGCATATCAGTTGATCGATCTGAACGGTCAGAGGCCTATGCCACCTATCAACGATCGATATTTAAAGAAGTATTATGCATGAAAATTCCATGACTAATATACTTTGTGATGATCAAAATTTTATATACATAGTTATCAGTGCATGATTACATCTATATTTTGAAATTCTCTTGTATAGAAAGAATGCATTTCAAAATCCCCCATTAGACTGGGGGCATTTTAAATATTTATTTGGGTCGACATCGCGCTGCATGTCGAGATCCCTGAATAAGTATTTAAAATATCAAATATACAAAGCCTATCTGAAATGTCCCTACGAGATAGGGGGCATTTTAATTTTTTATTTGGGTCGTCATCGTGCTACATGTCGAGATCTCCAAATGAATATTTAAAATATCAAATCTCACATTTATTCTACTTTGAAATGTCCCTACGAGACAAAGTGCATTTTAAATATTTATTCGGGTTGACATCGCGCTGCATGCTGAGATCCCCGAATAAATATTTAAAATTATCAATTCAGATATTCTTTTGTACTAAAGAACACAACAATCTTTTTTTCAAAGTATATGCAGGTGATCTTTCAAAAGCTAGAGATATCACCTTCTCCAATGAATAAAAACTCAAAAGTCAAGAAAGAGACTTTTTGTGGCTACACACTCCTACAAATTGAGCCAGAAAAGCTCGAAGTCTTCCAATAGCCTGAAGCTTAAGTTTCAAATGGGTGTAAAATGTCGGATCCAACATGCCCAAATATGGTGGGATCACTGGCAGCTATGTCTACTCAATAAGTCATAAGAAAGGCCGTAGTAGCGGAACCCCCACTTTGTCAACCCGTCAATAGGGACTGTAGGAAGAACGAAGGCTAATTTGACTCGACAAGTTCAAATGAGCGTAGTCTACAAAATTCTCCTAAATGTCTAGAAAATAATATTTCTAATGGGAAGATGAGTCTTGAGGAACTACCAAATATTCGTAGGCCCAAAATCTACAACCACAAAGGATGACTCCATATCTACCAACTTTAACAAAATCAGCATTGGGGAACGCAATTCCATAGCTCAAGTTTGAAGCCTAAATGGGTGTAAGAGGTCGGATCCAATAAGCCCAAATATGGCCGGATCGATGGTAGCACCATCGACTCAATAAGCCATAAGAAAGGCTATAGTAGAGGAACCCCCATCTCAGCAACCAGAGGACAAAAAGATATCAAATTCTAGCTCTCCCAATCTAATGAACTCAAATAATTTAGATTAAAGTCTTCTCAATTGGTTAAGGATCAAGATACTACCCACGTTCGGTACTATCAACTGAATCCAGAACCTGTAAATCCTTCAACAAATCCGTAAAGCATAAAGTGAGGATCGAAGGAATTTTTCTTCAACAAGTCCATCAAAGCATAAAGCAAAGGACCAAAAAAATCCCAAAGTTCACACAAAGCCCAAGGCTGAACTAAGTGGATTCTATCATCAACAAGTCTGTTATGCACAAAGCTCTGACCGATGATTTTTTTCCATCGACCTAAGACAAACCTAAGGGTTTAGGTCACTGGCATCTACTCCTTCAACAAGCCCGCCAAAGCTAGAAGCATGGGGCTGAAGGTACAAAAATCACCTGACAAGTCAATAAAGACAAATCAGATAATTCTCCATCAATACCCGTAGCACAAAGCACAGAGCAAAAGAAAACAGTATCTCAACCATCTATTGATACATCCAAGAGATCTATAGAGAAAGAAAATCTTAGTGTGACATCCAAGCAAATTTTTAGAGATCCACTAAATAAGGGCTTTTCTGTGACATCTAGAACAAATATCTGGAGATCCATAAAGCCAAACAGCTTACAATAAATGTGATTCGCTTTGGTCGCGAACCACATTTGTTGGGGGCATTTGTTAACCTATGCACAAATCACACAAAGGAGAAAAGAAGCCAAATCCTATGTACATACCTCATGTCCGTGGGATCTAGGAATCCTGTAGAAATCATGGCGTGCTACAATACCTAGCTCTGCAAACGGTGCCGAAGCAGTCCAAAATCCCGTGACAATGCCTCATTTCTATCGTTGCTCTCGTCATTAAAAAGCAATCGAACGAAGCCTTTGGGTTGTTGGCTATTCTTCCTTCCCACACTCAAACCTCGACACCAAAGCCTCCTTCTGATCTCTCTCCCACACGCGAGACTGACTCCACTCCCCATTTCACGATCTCTCTTCTACTTCTTTGTCCAATCCACCTTACCTGAAGCCTGACGCTCGATCCTTCCAACCCCAAAGATGAATCCCCCATATGAAGCCTTCGGTCCAGTCGAGCTCCCAATCGGATCTCATGATTCAGTCCAGCCCAATTCCCCACTCCTTGCTCGATCTACTCCACCTAATGCCCTTCTCCTCCTTTGGTTAAGAGAGAGAGACAGAGAGACATAGAGATAGAGAAAGAGAGAAGGCTTTCTTCCTTACCTCCTTCAACCTCGATGCTTGCGACCTCCACATCCCATCGAACTCCTCCCTTGCCCGACTGCTCCTCTCCAAACCGAACCCAATCTCCTTGCAAGGTTGAATCCCGCTGCCTTATCTCCTACACCCGAGCTCTCTCCACCTCTCACCTGAATACCTAGCCAAAGTCCACTCCACTTGATCGATCTCTTGCAGGTGTCGGCATTGACCTTGGCCGAACTTCTCAAACCACCTCCCTCATGCGTGCTTCTTCGGCCAAGTCTCCTAAACAGAGAGTTTAAGAGAGTGAAACTCTCTGTTTAATAAGATTAGGTTTAATCTAATTTAATATTTTTTATCTATAATTAATTATATTTAATTTATCATAAATTATAAATTAAAATAATTTAATTAAAATTAATTATATATTAAAATATAATTAATTATAATTAATTTTTAATTAATCATAAATTAAATCTAATTAAGTTATTATTAATTTTAAAATAAAAATAATTAATAATAGATTAAATATAATTAATTATTATTTTTTAACTAAATTGTAAAATAATCTAATGAATTTAAAATTAATTTTAAAATTAAATATAATTAATTATGTATTAATTATAATTATTTTATAATTAATTATAAATCATATATATTTAATTTATAATTAATTAGGAATTGAATATAGTTAATTATATGTCAAATATAATTAATTATATAATTTGTAATTAGTTATGAATTAGATATGCTCTTGTCTCGATCCACATGCCACCGCCACCCTTACGCAAAGGTATAATTTTTTTTTTTACTATGATTCTTTTCTCGTGGCTTGCAACGGGCCGGCAAACCCCCTATGTGCTCACGTAGCGTAGTAGGGAGGGAAACCGGCGCGACGCTTGCGGCGACTTAAGAATTCCTCTTCAATATTAGCAACGAGCCGGCAAACCCCCTACGCGCTCACATAACATTATAGGAAGGGAAACCAGTGCGGAGCTTGCGGTGAAGGGGATAAAAAAAATGTTTTTTAAGTATCCCAAACGCTCACGTAGTACATAGGGGGTAAATTTGTGCTCTTTCTAACTTGTGCTCCAAACCCTTAAACGCTCACGTAGCGGACGAGGATTTTAATAATTTGCAACTGCGATGTCTTTTGACACCTACCTGAAGCGCTCACGTAGAGTCAAGGGGAATGTTGCCTCTTGGTTTTCCCCTAAACAGGGGAGATGCCGGGAGGCTGCCAAAATTTGGATTGAAAATCCAAGGACTTTAAAAAAATGTTGAATTTTATTTGGACACTAATTTGAACGATGCAAAGGACCTTAACTCAATAAATGAGCTTGAAAATTTAAAAAAATTAAAGAGGACTCAAATATGACATGAACTACAAAAGAATTAAACACAAATGAAATCAAACTCAAGCAATCAAAGACTTGAACAATTTGGATATGAAATTGCACTTGCAAGGACAACATGGGACATATGACTTGAGCTTACTACTCAAGAAATGATCTAAATTGGAACTTGAACTTGCCAAGATCACAGCAGACTTTATTTGGACTTGCTTTGGACAATTGAATTGACTAAATACAAAGGTGAATGATTAACTAAAAGACCTCATTCAAAGCTTGATTCAAAATGAACTTTGTTTGAACCAAGTGAGATGGACTTGCAATGAATGTGTGATGAATAAGGGTCCAAATTTTGAACTAAGTGGGACTTGAGTTTTAACAACAAGAAGGACCCAAATCACATTAGCTTAATTTGAGCATGGAATGAACATGAACTTGTGAATTTTCAACATAACTTGTACCAACATATTTTCAAGCAAGGGTCAAATGGAGAAATGCAATAGTATGCTCATGCTTAACAACACAAAGTCTTAAATGAGCATTAAAGAACTCTCATTCCAATTGAGAAGCCAATTCATCATGCATGGCACAAGTTATCTTTATATGACACCAAGGGATTTGTCACATTCAAATTAGACAATCTACGAGCAATAATATAAAGATCTTTAAATGAAGATCATTAGACTGGTCAAAGCACAATCATCAATGAATCAAATTATTATGAAAATCATGAGTTACTTTGAATAGTGCAAGTAATAATGTGCTTACAAGTGATTACAAGGAGATTGTAAACTACAACAGTTCACTAGCTAACATGCATGAAATGGTTAGTGATAAATATAGTAATGCCTCTACAAATGATAGTACCAGAGATACTAAAAGAGGGTCTATCCTCCTTGAATGCAGGGCAGCAAACACAACATCTTCTAACCAATACAAACAGAAATGACAAATCACTTGCAACTAATCACCACTCAGTATCAAGTAAGTACATAGGTCTTCTGCAAGCAGAGGCGGATAATACAAAATAAGTGCAAGTCCTTATAAGCAGCACTATAAGTTCTATCATACACATGATATGCCGTCTACAAGAAGGGTATAAGGAGCCTATCACAAGAATTGGGATACTTATACAGCTTGTAAAGAGGCAGCGACAAATATATTTATTCTCTTCTAGTAGAAATAGAGGATTCATAGCAGATACATATGACTACGAACCTATACAAGTTATCATAGAAAACTCGTCAAATATTTCAAAGTACCCCAGCACGTGAACCGTAGTTTGTATACGCATAGGTACACTAAAAGGGGTAAAAGTAATCATAGAATCTGCATGGGCCCCAGCGAGTGTGTTATTGGTACACATGTGACATCTAGGGATGTTGAGTGGGTTATTAAATTTGAACCCGATCCTTCTAAGTAGATAAAAGGAGTTGACAGTGCTCAATTATAAAATGCCCTCAAATACCCGCATGGGCCCCAGCGAGCATGTTGTATAAACACATGTGACGTCTAGGGATGCTGCGCGGGTTAATAAGTGAATTCAAGTTCGAACCCGATCCTCTTATATGGATCAATGGGAGTCGACAGGGTTCGAACCTTCAAACAAATACATGGTTGTGGTGATCGATGTATTTGTTTTAACACATTCATATTAGGCCTTCAAGGCCTATAATTAAGAGAATTCACTCTTATAGGCATAAAGCCTATGAAACCCGATCCTCTATCAATAGACAGACATAGTCGATAAGGTTCAAGCTAAAAACAAAAAGGCCCACCCAAACACCCCGATGATGGTCGTGTTGAACGAAGACCTCAACCGGAGGGGTTCACAAATAATTTCAAACGTCATTCCAAATATTTAAACTCTGCAAAAATCCTAAAAATTCCCAAAAATATTTAAAATTGAAATCCAACTATCAAACACTTAAAGTAAACTTCTTCCACCCTCCGCAACAGATTGCCGGGGTGTACAAATTAAAGTTTACTTCAGCTCACAAAGAGCCAAATGCCTAGTCAAAAATATCACTAGGATCCATTCTCAAACAAATCTCCTGCCAGTAAGGACGTCGTACGTGTCCTCTAACTGGCAGTTTTGCTGCCAAATGGCACCGCAAGATAAACGGTTATGACCCGGGGCCCTCTGAACCTAGTGGTTTTGCCGCCAAATGACTCCACGATATACCGGTTATGGCCAGAGCCAATACGTTCCTTAGTGGCACCAAATCCTTGAGATATGAATCAATAGGATATGATTGATAGGGCACAAAGCCCTCTGTTAGCTAAGGTGGATTCAAATTTGTCCCCTTAAATAAATATCCAACCGAGGTCTACATGGTGCCCTTTGACGAAGCAACTCATGGCTGCTGACAGGGATCCTTCTATCAGGTTGGGTCAACTACCTCCTCTGACTAAGTAGACCATGGACCACGATGGCCCGGGATGACGGAACCATGGGATCTTGATCAGGTCTATCATCCATTCCTCCACCATCTACTTTAAGTGCAAGATGGTGAAATTTCTATTTTAAATATCAAATTTGTCAATCTCTAAATTTTCCAAACTTTCCAAATACCCAAATTCAAACACAATTTCTAAATCCAAATCCATGCTACTACTATATGCCAGATAACACGTATATCTACGTATCTGATTGACGACTAGCCTTAATCAAAAGTTCTCTCTCGTAATCGGGAGGGGTAATTAACTATAGGGGCTTGTGCCTATACGAAACAAGAACTCAGATCATAAAGTCCTCACAAAATGAGGGCGAAATCCCTTGGTAGTGTCTTATCTACAAACCCATCTGCCTTCCAAAATTTACTCCGGAACTTATTCCGTTAAAACTCCCTCGCCAATAAAAAAAGCACAATCAATGTGCGGGCGGAGGCCAGGGCCGAATTTTCGGAGCCCACATCCATGAAAATTTATCACACAAACAGATAATTTAAATGATAAAGGAACACCAAAATTTTTACATGAAAATTTTAAAGGGGGAAAAACTACGATGCCTTTCCCAAATGAAAAGATTCTACTATGTTTTAGCATATTATAAAGGTCGATTAATCCCTTAACTTGAGGATATTAAGAATACAATAAATTGAACAATTGGCCAAACTTTAGATGGTGCTGCTGAATGTTAAATGATCTTGATTGAATGATACATACTCGAAATCTGGTGGTAGTCGTTGGGAGAAGTTCATTAGAGGTTTGACAATGGTTGAAAATAGAAAGTTTGCTGGAATTGGACTTTGGATAATCCAAAATTTACGTTTGGAAGCTTTCGATTTATATTTACATCGGGATTCGTGCAAAAACAAGATGATTTTTTAGTGACATATTAGGTATGATCTAAGGTTTAGGATTTAGGGACGGACGAAAATCTTCACTTTGATTCTTCATATCATAGAACCTTAAGGTTTGTTTACTAAATGGCTAATCCTCAATTCAAGCTTAATGAAATATATGTTTAACTTTATTATTACAAAAAAATCAGAAAAAAAAAAACTTTCTAAATACCATCGAAAAAAAAGGTAGAATAATTAGCATTTCAATTTACAAATCTTCTTTAAATAAAATGTATAAACTAATTTGAATCCCTGTTCTACAACCCACACCAGCAACCGCTCTTGAAATCCTATAGAAGAGACAAAGAATTTAGTGCAGATACTATAGAGAGAACAACAAAAAGAAATGACAGATAGAAAAACTAAAAGGAAGAATAAGAGAAGCAGAAAGGAATGAAGTAGAAAAAAAAAATTTAGAGGATTAGAAAACCAAACAAGAAAGGGAATATTAATAGAAAAAAAATTGTAGTTGAAATGGGGCTGTTACTAAGGAATTTTTATTGCGTCCTCCCACCTGACGTAGAGATACGTCCTCCCACCGTCAAAAAACTCGGTTTTTGCTCGGTATTGCTACATATTATTTGATAATAATGAGGAATATCATCATGTGAAGACCAATACCGAGTTATACCGAGCTATACCGAGCAATACCGAGCAATACAAAAAAAATACCGAGTTTTTTCTAGGAAAAACTAGGTATTTTTTTGTATTGCTCGGTATTGCTCGGTATAACTCGGTATTGGTCTTCACATGATGATATTCCTCGTTATTGTTTGGTATTGCTCGGTATTTGCTCGGTATTTCTCGTTTTTTAGCGTGATTTTAGCTCTGGGAGGACGTATCTCTACGTCAGGTAGGAGGACGCAATAAAAATTCGTTACTAAGGCTTCGTTAGTGCACAGATAGCTTACTGTTTTCTGGATCAATTTTTTAGAATAATTTTTTTAAAAAATAATAAAAAATTATCCTAAATGAAATTTAATTTATTGGCAGTCCTATTTTAGCTTCTTTTGCCATCTTACGGCATAACACTAATTATTTTCATTCTGTTAAGCTACTTTTAAGTCACATACCTTGTTATTTATTTAAATAAACTCAGTATTTTTTATTACAATTAAGCTTTTTTACTGCCCCAAACGAAACCTTAGTCAAGAAATCATTTACAACTCATCTCATTGCTTTAAAAGCTCTCAATTCTTCTTTGTAATTTTTTTTAAGTCTTCGTACAGGAAAACCAAAATCTCTATTTCAATTAATTATTAAAAAATATTTTTGTTTTAGATATATTAAATAGTTAAATATTTATAATAAAAATATATATTCTTTTTTTATAGTATATCCTATTACCAAAAAAATATTTCTATTTATTATTTTTTAAAAAGTTTTAATAAATAAATAATTTCTATTTACATATAATTCAATCAATAATAACTAACATACTTTTACCTTACTAATCTTTTTAAGATTAATTATATGAAATGAATACTGATCAAATATTATTTCTGACTTCACTTCATTTTAATTTTTTTTTCAAAAAAATTATTGCAGCAAATTTATAAATTGTCTTATGCCCTTTAAAACACTGTTATGAGAACATTTGTAGCAGCTTTTATGTGGAAATTGATTTGGAATGAAGATCTGATACTACAAAGTGGCTCATATTCAGAATTCCAGTACTAAGTGCTAATTAAATCGCAGACAATTTGGGGAATCTGATCTTGTGCTTGCAAAAATGGTGCTTTTGAGTTAAAAGAACGCAATAGCTTTTTAACTTTTACTGTTCAGAGCTGCTTTTGGAAGATGAACAGTTCTAAACACTTATGATCAGCAGGCCAGGCGATCGTCATCAACAGTTAACGGGCAATGGAATATTTTAAAAAAACTCGCTTTAATTGATTAGATTCCTTTTCCAATGCTATAAATCATATCTTAAGGAAAATGGACCCCGCAACTAAGATAATGTCACTATGGAGCATATTGATCACTGTAGAACTGAGAAGCTTTGCTGTTTTCTCGTTTGTACAAAAGCTGCTTAGACAAAGTAGGTGAGATATTTTTAATAAATTAATAACTTCACAAGTTCTTTATCTATGTATATGTATATAAGCAAAAGCAGACACAACGAGACACCCAAAATATTCCAAGCCTGAATGAAAATGGGGAAATAATTAGCAGCTATTAGAGCATGGCATGTTGAAAAACCATACTTCGAGACAATACAAAAAGATATTAGAAGGTTCACAAAATAATGAAGCCAAGAAACCAAATTAAGCTTGGTAAACGACTCAGTAACAGCATCAATGATTCAGTACAAAACATGAGACATCCTAGCAGAAAAGAAAACAAAAATTGAACTGCTTGTTGTAACAACAATGAAATGTCTCCAAATAATTCACTTGATAAATATGAATCTTGATACTTTATTTTCTATTGAAAACTTTTAGAATTAAATTCAGAGCCAACTGAATTTCGATTTCAAGAAATTTATAGTCGAATTGAATGTCTTGATAAGAAGAACTCAACAACACCAGAAGTGACACGATTTGATTCCTAATGAGCCGAACATGCTACATATAATTTTCCAATGGCCGATAATCAATCACGTAATCAACGAGTACACGTCAATATAAGGGTAAATGCCATCCAAGCCTCACATGAATGATCGTACTTGTAGGATGAAAGTGCATCAAGTTAAAGTCCTTCAACTCCAAGAGAGCATCAAAACAACACGATAGAGTTTTCCCACCTTAAAATCAACAATAGTCCAAGGGTGATCAGTAGGATTTTACCCATGCAATTCCTCTACAACAACATTGTTGACCTTATTTTTTTATGACGTAAACATAAACTACCTAAACACCTAGTTTAAATCATCAAATCTTCAATCAACACCTCAATCAATCTACAATCATCAGAACTGCAATCAGTGGTTTCACAACCACTTGATTAGCAATCATCCTTGATGTCCAATTTCCTTTAGCAATTTACATTCATTGATCATTGCCTATACTCAACATCAATCATCTTCAATTAATCAATTATCAATTAGCCATCAACCTATATCCAACTTTACTTCAATCATTCAATATACAATCAATCAATAACTTTCTACAATCTACAATCATGGATCTACAATCACTTGGACAAATTGCAGCCTTGCATTATAATCAGGTAGCCTAGTGCACTACCTTATAGAGTGCATAGACTCATTGACTTCAATCATGATCCAAATCACTTCACTAGAATCTTCATATATCAAATCATCCATCAATGGGCTCTTCAATCATCAACTGACCCATATGACCCAATTGAGCTAGCTCAAGTCAGCCTAATTAATCATCTAATACAATCACCTCCAATCAAACTCCAATTTATCGGCTTAAATCTTCACCAAACTATTCTAACACTATTCCTAGTGATATGGACCTAACTGAATTCGATAACCTAGTCATCAGTTAACTTGGTCAACAAAGCCTAGATTTGGTCAAACTAGACCCAATTAGGCCAAATCACCACTTACAATCAAATCAAGTTATTCAAGCCTCGCCAAATTATCAAACTCTTTCAATATATGGATTAAACACAACCAAATTATTGGTGAGTCAATTTTAAGTGAGTTTGACCATGTCAACTCACTAGAACTTAGTCGAACTCATATACATACACATTCATTCATTCAAACTTCAATATCATTGCCTCAAACCCTTCATACTTCACTCAAACATCATGAAAGACCCCCCTATACTCTAGCTTACCTATCTTTGACTTATTGGCTGGTCAAATAGGCAACTAACACATCAAATGTTGTTAAATGGGTAAAATATGCTTACCCAATGCATTTCCCTCGATGGAAACTCATTCAATTCATTCAAAAAGCTTATAGAATATTCTTAAACACTCCCTAAACCTATCTTGAGCAAATGGATTAGCCTTAAGCAGCCCTAAGTGATCCTTCCTCCCATGTAATGAAAAATAAGCTTTACATATCATGGTACCTTACTCTACCTCTAACCACCTGGGGGACATATATCACTCATCCTAGAATGCTTCGAAAAGGATCAAAACCCTCTAATTGGCCCCTAGGGTTTGAATTAGAAAATTGGTCTAAAATTCTTCGTTTTAACCTCTCCAAAGACTCAACCTCCCAGAGCAGATTCTCATTTCATTTTAGCTCTCCTAAACTTCCTACACAATCCCCAAGCCAAACTCCATATGCACATTACAGAAAATTGGATTTCGGTGATCTCAAGCTAGTTATGTTCAACTAGGCAATACTCTTTCTATGTGGCCTTTTAGGCTTTGTTTTCTTTTATGGGAATATTCTATATATCTCAAAAAATAAATTGAGCTATTATATAGCTCATGTAGTCAATCCAATCAAGGTAATGAGCTAATCCTAGTCTATAATAGTTAGATTTAAATAACTTATCAAATAGGGCATTTTAAACCATGAAAAGAATTCTCCACTCTTCATTAAACTCCCCATAAGAACTGTTTAAATTTTTAAGGATTCTGGTTTAGTATTTTTTTGTTACAACTCAAGCTTACGAGATTATATTTTTTGTGATAACAAACATTCTAGCTTACATCTTTATGTCTCCTAGTATTTGCAGTGTATATTTATTTGTGTGTGTACTACCATTTCAAGAATATTATGCACCATCCAATGAAGACATATGGCCCAAGGTTGGATAGAATAGGTCATGCTATAAAGAGTTTGTAATATTCATTAATATTTTTTTTTTTTATTTCTTAAGTCAAAGTCCTATAAAGGTTTATATTTGATGAGTAACCTTACACAGATAAGGGGAAAAGAAAAATGTTTTGAGAGAGTTTTTTTAAAGTAAATCATAATGTACGATGTTGGCTTCATATATATTGTACGACTTTGTTTTGTATTTTGCGACTTTAATTCATATTGTACGATCCATTGTGCTCTGTCAAAACTCTAGTCATCAAAGGTTAAGAAAGATACTAATAATGTGTTGATTGTATAGTATGATTTGGTTTGTATTGTACATCCTAATTAAAATCTTTCTTAATTAATCCCTCAATATCAAGAAATCAAATCATGAACAATTATTATCACGAATCATTTTGTACGATATAGTTCATATAATATGATTGACACTATATGAAATTGGTCTTTCCAGATATCGTACCAAATAAAATCCATGATTTTTGTACTAATCATGTTGTACGATGTCCACAATGCTGGAAGATCCATAGTGTATGAACCAGGCCGTCCCAAGTGTCGTCCTGAATGAATATAAGAAATTTCCATAGTTCACACCATATAATATTTTAATCATACTATTCAAAATGTTATAAAGGTTGAATGGTTTATCTGCACGAACTTTCTGGATGAGTCTAAATTACACTAATCATACGGTACGATACTTATATCATACTGTACGAAAAGAAGATGGAATTCTTGAAAATTAGGGTTTCTTGAAGCCCTCTACTTAAGCTTTCTCTAATGAATTGGTAAAGGTATTTGGCATGCATTGAGTCATTTTTCTTTTAGAAAAAATTTAAAGAGAGATCCTTTAAAGGGAGAGAGAACAGGGTGGAGTTTGAGAGGGAGAAGATCCTTGTGGGTTTCAAGGGAGTGTGAATGGGGTTTCACACAGTTTTTTCGGCAAACTTGCTCTTTAGTACCATCATAGTCAAGGTTTGTCTTGAGGGAATTTTTGGGAAGAAGAAAGTCTCTTCGGTGTCAAAGGACCCAGCTATTCTGCCACATTAGGAAAGGTGGAAGTGATTATATAAGGGATTCTCCGCCTATCTGTGGGGGCTAAAGGAGAGTAACTAAATGTTTAGTGAAATACTTGGAGAATGAGTCTCCAAGGAGTGGATGTATGTTAGGTTGACCGAACCACTATAAATTTTAGTGTGTTTGTTCTCATTATTTTTCATACTTTTATTTTTCTATTATTTACTATATGGTTGACATGAAAACTCTAATTTTTTACTATTGTGAAATTAATTTGCTTCTGCATCAAGTTATAAAAAAAATATTACATAATTTTTTTAAATATGCAATTCACCTCCCCCCCCCCCCCGGCCCCCTCTTAGTTAGCCTTGGGACTAATTCTATAAGGCCTAACAACCTTCACAAACTTTTATTTTCAAAGTTAGACCCATACTTCATCACCTAGGGTTTAAATCATCTTATGCATGAATAATATATTTTCAGAGCCATTAATTTTGGAATCAATGGCTCATATCGCATCATTCCATCCCACATTTGAACCACACAAAGGATTTGATTACATGGCATTCCATCTGACTACATCGTGGCCTTTGATTCCAAAATGCACAAGATTGGACGGTCCTGCCCCACTGCTGATGCAGATAAATGAAATCATGTGTCTCAAAAAAAAAGTGTGATGTCGCAGCTTCTTTAAATATAATGGATGCGGGTGGCGCAATTAGTGGTAATTAATGCACTACTACTAATTAATAATTAGTTTAAATTTTTAAAATTATAAAAAAAATTCATTAAACTTCAAAAAATTACATTATATCAATTTCTTAATGGATTTTGATTATTTTGATGCTTATGGATTCAGAATTAAAAGCTATTTTAAATAAAAAAATTCTATCCTAAATAAATGAATATTCATATATTAATTTCAATAAAAACATTTGTTTGTTTTTTATTTATTTATTCATTAAATATATTTTCAGATGACCTAAAATTTTGAATGAATGATTTTTAAGGATGTTTATGACCTACTTGGGATTTTTGGCTTTCTCGGGTTTATGGGTATGGTTGGTTACTAGGGTGATGGTGGGCTTGGTTCTGATGGATCACCATTGGGTTTTTGCTTGGAGTTTTGCTGGTTTATTTTTGGTTGGCCATCTTTTTTCTTGGAGCTATGTGTTAAATGGTTTGGGCTCTTGGGTGTTGTGCTGGTTGATCTGGGCTGACCGTGCTTTCAAGGCCTATGTTGTTGTGGAGGAGGTGGCTTTCTGGTAGGGGTCGCTGCCTCTTTGGGTGGTGTTTTTTTTTTATTTTTTCCTACTTTATTGGGAGGTGCTGTATACTGGGGCTGTGGGGCTGGATGGAGTGGCATCAGGTTTCACCCTATCATGGTGGCATGTTTCATTCTTACGTAAGCTCTTCTTGCTCGATCACTGCTCGCATTACCTGTTTGCATTTGATTTTGGTGACTGGTTTTTTGTTACACATTTGGTTTTATTAGAATAAGCTGGATACTTGGTTTGGTTATTTTGTTTTATGGTGGTTTCTCCTCTTTGTTATGTTTTCTGTGTGCTGTGTTAATGCTGGATGGACCTTTTGGTTATTATGTTCTGTGGTCGTGACTTGCTGTGCCATTTGGGTTTTCTGGAGTGATGGGGGTGTTTGCTTCTTGGGTTGGTGGTTGCTGGTTTTACCTGTAGTGCTGAGGGGTCGTGCTTGCTGGGTCCTTTGGGCTAGATGGTGTGTCTTCAGGTTTTATCCAGTGAGGTTGGCATGCCTTATTCCTCCTTGAGCTCTTCTTGCTTCATGCCCTCTGGCATTGATGGGGGTTATGCTATTTTGGTGGTTTCTTGCTTCATTCTTTTATTCTTAGCTTCTCAATTACCTAGTATTAATTATTGTGATTTATGGTGTCTTAGCTGTTGTGTTAGCTGGTTTTTTTATTCTTCTTCTACATGTGGCTGCTTATTTGGGATAATTGTATTTCTCTAACATTTTGGAGGAAGTCCTACTACTTTGAGAGGACTAAAATGACTTCTTCTTCTGGTTACATGATTCATTGGTGGTACTCTCTTTTCCATTACTGTTGGCTATTTTGGTGCTATTTTTGCTATGTTTTTTTCTTTGTTTTGCAGGATCCGTTTTGTGCAGGTCATTGCTTTACTCATTTTTGGATCAGAGAGTTTGGGATGAAAGCTTATGTTGGTTGCTTCCCCATTTCCCCATTTTTTGGGTGCTTTTTCTTGTGCACCATAGATTATATCTAGGTTATCTTGTATTTTGGCGTAGCATGGACCTTGAGCTTATAGGATTATTTGTCATTTTGCTTGTAACTCTTTTGAGCAGTAGAAGAGCTCAAGGTTCATTTAAGGACCTCGTAATTTTGAAATTATATCAATGCGTAGGCCCCTCTATCGGTTTCTCCTAAAAAATGGATGTTTATGACCTATAATAATTTTTTCAATCTAATTTGAATTTGATTTTGATTGCAAATGAATTTATAAGATTTTTGGTCATAATTTATTCCTTAACTTTGAAAATTTGCTATAAATATATTTTAAAATCAAATCATGCATATCAATCATCTATAGAATCCTTAAACAGAGCTTTAATAAAAAAAAATCAATCCATGTGGGCTTGTTAATTAGTAATAAATTTGGATGATAGGTCTACTCACTATCATGTTTATCAAGTAGGTATATAAGCATAACTAATCAAGCACTCCTACGGATATATTTTTTGCTATCATTTAAGCAATTTCATATTTATATTAGTTACTTTATCAACACCAAATTTAGATCACATAGTATAAGTTGATTCACTATCAAACATCACACATCATAGATAGATATTTACCATCAAATATCACACATCAACAATAATAAGCATCAGTGTTAATGATTTAACATAATTGATAAGCAATTGATATCAAAGATCATAAAAAGGTGTTATTATTCCTCAAAGGTCTGCAATACACTTCTTTTCCTTTTTTTTCTTTTTTGTTCTTCGAAATGTAATTAAGTTATCAAAAGTTACTTAAGAAAATTAAAATGATCTCCTTTACATCTATTCTTATTTTCTTTTTCATTCACACAAAAGTTAATGCAACAAAGAAAAGGTTGCATCATTCACACAAGTACTACAAAAGATGGTTCACGGATCCTCCAACTAAAGTGTACATGGAGTGTTGAAGTTTGTTGTATTCCTAGTGAGTATACAACCACTTTCTATATATGGATTCAAAAAGGCTCCTCTTCTCTCACTCATCCAAGCAATGTTTATTTGATTGAAGATCAAGCATTGATCAACTATTCATTTGGTATTTAGCAAATTTGTGAGAATATGGAGGAAAATCTCATGGTGTTGATGACATATGTTAGAATATATTTGTAAGAATATGGACAAAGTCACATGGAGGACATGATACATGTCTTATGAATTTCTCTTCTAATGAATACACGTATATTTATAATTATAATGTTTAGTAGGAGGGGACCAAAGAAGATTCACCTTTAATTATTTGAAATTCAAAGTAAAATTATAGTAGGAGGGGACCCTAAACATCTGCTTAAGTCAACTAGGTGAACATATTGGTCAACAATGACCTCAATCAACTCTATCATCACTAAATTAAGTCAGGTAAGAATCTAATGAATATTTTTCCTCTAGAATTTTAAATCATATGATGGCTAATGTCATGTGACTCTTTTTCATTTGCCTCAAAAGATGCATCAAATCTATAGTTCCTTAGGAGCCACAAGACCACATATCTTCTTTATCAACCCCACTAGCATGAAAAAATAATCTCTAAAAGGATTTACCCAACCATCAATTAATAGTTGTCATAATGTCCAAGTTTATGCTGAACTCCACTCAGAAAAGCTTTTGAATGGCATCCATGTTTGCTTTCTTTAGCACTCGAAGGATCACCATCCCAAAACAATGGAATTGCACCTATGAGAAAATATCAAACTTCCATAATTAAAATAAATTTCAACCATTGTTAAGAAGCAAAATTGACTGCAAAAAAATAATTAAATAAAAAATACTCTACCTTGAAAGTACTATTTCTTGTGCTCTCAAAACTTAGTATGTGAGCATCCTTTTTATGATAGCATATACTCTCTCATTATTTGTCGTAAAAGTAAAATGTAAAAAATAAACAAAGAAACAAAAGGTCATAAAACCATCAAATATATAGTTTATTTATACCTCAACAAATAATATATCATATGAAAATATTAAGATTTGAGGGACACACCACTCTTTAACTCTACCATTGTTTGTGTTTCTATGAAATCTGAAATAAAAAATTATTCATTATGAAAGATTACGATAGTTACTAAAATATTAAAAGAGTATACTATTACCCTTTGGAATATATTGTCATGCTTGGAATAACATATTTCTTTTATATAAACTCTAGTACACAATGCTAATGAGACAAGCGTGTCTTTCCTTGTTGTCCTGCAAGTACCCACTTTATCAGGGATTAATGCATAATTACATATAATTAAAACATTTTTTAGTACCGATACATCATTATGGTACAAGTAATATCATAAAAATATCTATGGCGAGAGGTCATTAATGTTTTTATTATGTTTTCCTAATAAAATAAGGTAAGGCATTTTAACTTTCTTAACCTAAAGGTAAAAGACATTGAAGCCATCACAAACTCCTAAAATAAATTGTACTATTCACACATACCAACCTCAATTGATATTTAATAAAGGTAGATACCATGCGATAGAACAAATTCTAAATGTTATAGCTAGGTGAGTGCCCCGGACAATTGCCATGAGCTATAGCTCTTTTAAGCTGAGGATTTACATAACTAGTGGGATGACAGATCTATCTCATGTAGTTTTGGATGACAGATCCTCTAGCTAAGAGGGATGAGTTATCATGGCTATAGTGAATATTATTTTAGCAGAAATTCACATAAGGGGAGAACCTCTTTGGATCGAGGTTTGCTGAGAAGAGTTCCTCTATCAAACTTGTTTGAGTTTTGTGCTTTCGTGATTGAGCTTTTCTTGGACAAGCTCCAATGGCATGAGTGCCTGAACTTGTTAAGCTGGGATTGGTACTCCTCTGAGCTATCCATTTCTTTGACGATTGCACTTCTTGGCTAAGCTCCTATGTGGTGAGCTCGACAGATTTTTGAGAATTATCTATACCTGCTGTTTTGAAAATCAGATTGGACCGGCCGGCTCAACCGGTTCAACCGTGAACCAGGCTAGTGGTCAATCCAATCCAGCTTATAGAACCAGCTCTGCATCAGACCAGATCAAACCAAATTGAACCGGCAGTTCAACTGGTGAACTGCCGAACAGTCCAGGTTGTGCAGAATAGGCCAGTTTACAAAAAAAAAAAATTGTTTTAATTAAATTTTAAGAAATATATTTTTGTTTATTAAATTCTTTTAATTTTTTAAAATATTTTTATTAGATATAATGATTAATTTCTCCATATTATATGCAAGTTATCTTAAATAACTCACATAATTTGTTTAGCAAAAAGAGTGTACTTCACACTTTATAAGGGGTTTAAAGCAACATCCTCAAACTCTTATGATGTGGGATTAAAAAAGTTGCATGAATGATTAAGAATGTGAATTTTGGCTTATTTGGGCTAGTTGTGCTTCAAATTTAGGCTTAGTTGGGCTACAAATTTGAGCAATATGTATTATAAATTTGATATAACATATATAATGTGAATTATAATATAAAATTTTATTATTATAAATTTAAATATTATATTAAATATTTTTTTTATAAATATATTTAATTATAAATATATAAATATATTACTCTTAAATGATATTTATATTCCTAATTTTATATATATATATATATATATATATATATATATATATATATATATATATATATATATATATTATTAAATGCTCATATATTTAATTATTTATATTATATTAATGATCATAAGTTTTTAATATTATAGATTTATATATTGTATTAAATATTATTCTTAAATGATATTTATATGTATAAAATTTTATTATATATTTTAAAATTTTATAAATATTATTAAATGCTCATATACCTTTTTTTTTTAAATGATCATATACATATATTATCTTATATTAATTTTATTAATTGTTAATAATAATCTTATTTATTACATCATCTAGTTTGACCCCAGTTCAACCGGTCGAACCGTGAACCTCTCTTTCTTCCGGTTCGTTGTCCGGTCTGATTTTCACAACCTTGCCTATACTTGCATATTGGAGTGTACTTTAGGTTATTTAAATGTATTTAAAAAGATTAAAAATTACTATTGAAAGCTAGTGTTTGAGCAAATACGTAAACCTGCTATTTGGTTTATCCTTTTTACATCATTTGATCATCTTTTTCCCAACCTTGCATACTACCGGAGTTAGAAATTTTTTAAAGTTGGTTATCAATTCTTCCTTTTTTTCATTCGAACTTTGAGATTAATATTGGAGATTTTAAAGATATATTTTTGGTAAGATTCCATAACTCAAATCAAGAATAATAAAAACCTTAACTGATGCAGAATTTAAAAAACTGCAATTAGTTTTATAATAAAAACAATGTAATATGAATAGTTGCTAATAGGATAAAAGGAAGGCATAAATTCAGGTTTTGTTTGGGACGGTTTTTTTTATTGCTTCTTAAAACAAAGTTCTAGTGCAAATTTAAAAATTTTGTACTAAAACTCTGTTGTAAGAAGCAATAAAAAAAATCATCTCAAACAAAGCCTTAGACATCCTGATGTAGCTTTTAATCAAAAGCAATTGTTATTCATCACAATTAACAAAAGCAAAGTGCTCCAACAAGAAGGATTTATCACCTTGAAAATTTCTTCCTTGCTATGACGGAAGCTAGATATAAATTTAAAAAATTGTGAAGATTAAAAATTAATAATGCATAAAAATGTATACACAAAATGCCACTAGTGATGCACAACTAAGGCCCCTAAATATTCGCAATGGTTCTTACACAACACAACCGGCCATAATTTATATCACTACGATACTTGCCACCAAGAGCTCCGACGTATGCATTATAACTCATCCATAGAGTTCCTAGGACTTGATTTTTCTTACTCTAATTTCATGATTTATGTGTAGACCCTCTTTGCATCTTCAAAAGATAGTATTTTGAGTTATTGTTGTTTAATATGCTTTATTCTATGCCATAATTAGAGAACAATAGTACAATAAATCTTTATTGGCGGATTGGGATTTGCTGAGATAAATCACCTGAAGAATTTGTCGCACCATTTAATAGATAAAAATTGAAAGAAATATGTGAAAGACTGATCTAGAAATAGAAAATTAAGGGAACAAAAAAGCACATTATTCCCTGAGCTCATTCTAAAACTTGCTTTAAGAAACAACAAATTTGATTACGGACGATAGGCATAAGTATGTCTTCAAGGATCGTACAGATTAAAGAGCTTTTCTTGTGAGAATCGAGAGCGGTGGCTTAAATGCTTATGCGTGAAACAGCTTAAGATATTATCGAGGAGAATCAAAACTAAAAAAACGGCACGTGATCTGTGTCCGCTAATAGACTAATTATTTGTTTGCTAATTAGATATAGTGCTGGAAAAAATTATGGCAATAGAGTAAGAATTTTGTTTGTCTTTACATTGCAGAGAGATTTGTGGGCAAACTTGTATTATAGTTTTTATGTGAAAATTTAGGAAAGGGAAAAAATCAAGAAGACTTGCCCAGATAACTCGATCTACTGTGTAAATATAAAAAAGGAATTTTTACATACATAACACTTAAAACTTTTGAAAATACATATTTAACATCTAAACTTCTATATTTACTAATAGTCCGGGGCGATCCATTTTTGGACAATCGTCCTGGACGATCCACTGTTCGTCCTGGACAATACACGTAGCACATGATTTAAAACATTTTAAATTCGGCCGGTACGATCCATTATTGAGCATCGTCCTGGATGATCCACCTAATCGGCCTGGACGAACTGCTTTTTCAACAGTCGTCCGATCTGACTCATCGGGACGATCGCCTGTGTCTAATCGTCCCAGACGATATCTAATCGTCCCAGACGATCGGACCTCCTTTTTGACCAATCTGACTGTTCAAAATAATTGCACCGGATCGTCCTGAACGATCATGCGATCGGCATGGACGATCTGACCGATTCTTTAAATAGAGCCCGAATTCAGCCATTTTTTCTTCACACCTTCTCTTGGGCTTTCTACTTGCTATTGCTTACTATTTCCTTGCCTTTTTCTTCAAAATGGCTGGCGGAAAGCATGCTCGTCAGACGTTTGGCAGCTCCTGGAGGGGCACGCTGGACCATCGTTTTCGGGAGGCAGGCGATCAGGCTGCCTACCATCGTTACAAAGAGAGCAGCATTACTCTCTCCCGAACAATCAACTAGCCTATCTCTCTAATCTGGTACTGGATCTTTTCACTCACACTTCTCTTTACTTTATTCTCACCCTCGTGGTCCCCTTTAGTTCTTAACTTCTTTTTGTATTTTACACAAACCTCCGCATAAATTCTTTGTACACTTCTCTCACCTCTTATGTGAATCGACGTCCTGTCGAGATCACATATCAGGATTGTGCTGAACTGTTACAGCTCTCCACCACTGGGGATAAGCTGCATACCCTTGTCTCTGATCCTGACTTTGACTGATCCACTGCAAATCACTTTTTTCGTCACACCAACGCACACTTTCATGTTGGAGAGACTAGCTCTTTACTCAAAGATGCTAGAATAATCCAGCATGTCCTTCGCACTTTTGTTATTCCAAATGCCGGGGACCGAGTCCACATCACTCCACAACTTTCACTTACTACCTTTTACATTCTGGCCCATAGAGAATTCAATGCCATAGACCTGATCTTTTGCTACATCGAGCATTTGACTACCATTCGAGATCCATTTCATAGAAGAAAGCCCAATCTTGCTCTAGGACACATCATTGCATATGTTCTAGAATCCAAATACCAGCCTCAATATCATGCTCCTCCCAACCTTCAGCCACCCGTCTACTCAAATAATTCCTTCAACGCCCTTCACAGTACTCGTCTCCACCCAGGGGATGGGGAAGCTCGGGGGACCAAGGAGGAGGAGGCTCGGGGGGTCGAGGAGGAGGAGGCTCCCACTCCTGCTCCTATTCCTGAACATGTTCCTCTCCACCAGCACTCTCAGCTAGATCAGTTGGTGGAGAGATTTGATCAGTGGGAGACCCGTTTTTATGCCTATGTTGCACACCAGCAGCAGCAGCACGATCAGGACATGGCCTGATTTGGGGCACAGTTTGCTACGCTCTCTAGTTACTTTCAGCAGCCACCACCACCACCACCTCTGTCTGATGATCAGGGGCCCTCATTTCTCTGATTTTCTTTATGTTTTTCTAGTTTGTTTCTCTTCTAGTTTTAGTTTCCATTTTCTGTAGTTTAATTTTTCTTATGTTTTGTTTTAGTTTCTGTTATGTTTTTTATTTGTGTTATGTTGTGTTTCCCTCCTTTTTGTGATGTTAAAAGGGTAGTAGTCTGATGTATCTTGTACTTTGAATTCTAGAACTTAGAAAACTATTTTTTCTATTTTTTTCGTCAATTTTTTTTTTTTACAAAACTGTTATAAATGCTTGAAATTTTCTGGGTGTATCTGCCATCATCAAAAAGGGGGAGATTATTGTAAATCTGAGTTTATTAATTATACTTTTGATGATAGCAAACATTCATGATTTCCTATGACTGTCTTGCCTACTAACTTTTTAGGTCCACAAGATCGAATGCAACTCAAGCCAGCTCAAGATCGGGTAGATTTAAGTTGAGTCAAGTCTATATTTTTTCCTTTCTTGAATCAATTGTAAAAGTGGTTCCTGATGCTAAGTAATCTTTCACACATACACTTGAGGGGTTTTCTGAGTTTTTCTGTTTTGAGTACATCGGCCTGGACGATGTTCATATCGGCAAGAATGATTCAATTAAAAATAGAAATCCTAATTAGGGCATCCTGGTTAAGCAGCCGTCATTAAGCAAATCGTCTTGGACGATACTTATATCGGCCAGGACAATAGGCTCAAATCAGAAAGAATCAGCCGCCATGATCAATGTAAGTATTCTTTATTTTAAAATATTGGCTCGGACTATCTCCATATCGGCCTGGACGATACAGCACAATTATGCCTAAATTAATATGACAATTATGGAAAGAAATTAAAGCAGATTGATATGATCACATTGATCGGGCCGATCACAAAATCGGCCTGGCCGATGTCCTGGACGATTGACATCGGCCAGCATCTTTTTCGGGCGATGTTCAGGATGATTGTACTCAAATTTGAACTAATCATCCAGGACGATATGGTATCGGCTTGGATGACGTAACCAATTTTCTTCTGATCGTCCCAAATTGTCCCGGTTGATTGAGCTTATTTTGTACTGATCGGCCAGGACAATATTTCTATCGTCCTGGACGATAAAGTTGATTCTTGAAATTCAATTTAAAGGACCCAAATTTTCTCGTGCTTAAGGCCTTGAGTGCTATTGTCTTGACCTGAGAGAGCCTTGGGAGAGGGAGAGAGAGAGAGAGAGAAAGAGAGAGAGAGAGAGAGAGAGAGAGAGAGAGGAACTTGGGAGGGGGAGTTTGTGAGAGGGTTCATAAAGGTTGCTCCAAGCAAGATTCTAAGTCATCATCTCCGTTCTTCGTCCTTCGTCCTTGGGAGGTTCTTGGGAGGTCTACTTCAGCAAAAGGTCTAGGTTCTCTGCCCACTTCAGGAGGAAGCAAAAGGAGTCAATTCTCTGTCGCACCAGGGTTGGTGAAAAGAAGTCTGTTGTAAAGGCTTCTCCGCCTAGCTGTGGGAGCTAAAGGAGAGATACTTAGTTTAATACTCTGAGGGTACCTCCGAGGAGGAAACGTAGGTCAAGGATTGACTGAACCACTATAAATCCGGTGTGATCTTTCTTTGTGTTGCTTTTGCGTTTATTTATTTTTCGCACTCAGATTTCTATGGTGATTTTGGTTTTAATTTTATGCTTTACCTAAAGAATAATTTTAAAATACCAATTCACCCCCCCCCCCCTCTTGGTTAGTCTCGGGCTAGTTCTTAAAGGCTTAACATCCCTAACGAACTTTCAACCTCCATCGAACCCCGAACATCGAACATGACCGGACCCTCGCCAACTCCGCTAAACTTGCACCATTCTTCACTTAGCTTAGCTCGCATCTCAGAGTTGCCTCGAACGCAACCACCCTCATTAACTTTTATTCTTTCAGGTGATCATTCATATCTAAACCAATCGATATCTTAATGAGATATTTTGTGCATGCATAACAAAGAACAAATGAACTCTGATAGGCATATTGTTTAGCATTTTTTTATCTTGATTTTATAAAAATTTTAAAATAAAATATCTATTTATAAATACTTTTTATTTTTTATCCTAATTATAAACTTTAACATAAATTTCTTTATATTTTGAGTGCAAAATTATTGTCTGGTATTTAAGGAGTCTAAGGACTAAGCTTGATAATTATATTAGTGTTGCATTATGTTTATCATGATTATTCCCATGCTCTTATTTGCTTGCACTTGCACTGGGTATGCCCGTGATTAGCATCTTACTTGGCATGTCTGTCGTGCACATAATTGTACATCCCACTTATGAGTTATGAGTTTGCTGCTTATGACTTCCGCTGGCTTTTGTTAAGAGAGTTGCTATTTGCATGTTTTACATTCTTTCAACTTATATAGTTTTGATGATTTTAAATATTATTGTTTTATGTATAGTTATCTCCTAACACTTTTTGGAAGAGTTATTTTGCTCTTGTGTGTACTAACATTTCAGGAAAATCAAACTCCAGACTACAAAGACTTCAAATCAAATTCAGCATGAGATACTTTATGTATTTAAAACTTGTATTTTTTTTAATTAAGTTTGAGATGGAGTGATTGTAATTGAGTGAATACACACACACACACACTTTAGGAGATCTTGAGAAATTTGTACTGATCGTACGGGACAAACATAGTTCGTACGGGACGATCAGGTCAGTTATCTCCTCGAAAGAGCAATGGAACAAATAGGAGTTGAAGAAAAATTTTCAAAGTCCTGATCATCCAGGATGAAGTGTATTCGTCCCAGGACGAAATGATCTCTGGAAAATTTTTGTTCAGAACGAAGTGTATTCGTTCCAGGATGAGTTGCTCTCTAGAGTATTTTCGTCCAAGACGAAGTGTATTTGTCCCGGACGAGTTGCTCTCTGGAAAAAATTCATCCTGACAAACCCATATTCTTCCCAGGATGAAGTGAACCTACTCTGAAATTTTAATGACGTTCTATAGTTTTTGGGAACCGACCTATGGAATAACCATTCGTATCGGATGAACCTAGTTCATACGGGACGATATGTGTGTACGAAGTTATTTCGTACCCATATATATTAGGTTTGTTTCCAACATATTTAAGTAAAATCATCTAGGATGATCCACGATCGTACGGGATGATCCAATGCGTATTAACATGAAAATTTTCAGTTTTTGTACGGTTTTTTGTGTCCTTCCTATAAATAGTCCAAACTAAACGGCCACTTAATTTTTTTTTCCTACTGATCTTCGTGCCTATTGAAAGAAGAGTCAATGAGAGATTGTAAGAGAGTGTTCGAAGGAGGATTCTTACTACTACACCTGGTGTTCAAAGGTAAGAATCTTTACTTTAATTTGTGTTTACTTCACTATTTTCTTTCTTCCTTCTAGATTTCTTGTGAAGAAGATCTGTCAAGGAGATCTGATTCTCTGCCGACCCTTGGAGAGTGTGAATAGCCAAATGATTCTCTGCTAACACTTGAAAAGTATGAATAGCCGAAGGGTTCTCTGCCCACACTATGAGAGTGTGAACGGTCGAAGGGTTCTCTGCCCATACTAGGAGAGTGTGAACAGCCGAAGGGTTCTCTGCCCAAACTAGGAGAGTGTGAAAGGATGAAGGGTTCTCTGCCCATACTAGGAGAGTGTGAAAGGACGAAGGATTCTCTGCCAACACTAGGAAGAGTGTAAAAGAATGACGATTCTCTGCCGCACCGGGTAATGGTGGAAGAGAGTTTTGTAAAGGCTTCTCCACCTTGCTGTGGGTGCAAAAGGAGAGTCACTATTGGTATAAGTGCAATACTCGGAGGGTGCCTCCGGGGAATGGATGTAGGTCTAGTTTTGACCAAACCACTATAAACCTCGCGTCTTTATTTTTCTGCTGCTTTTTATTTTTGTGTTTTTACTTTTAAAATTGTGGTTGAAAAACATTTTCTAGAAAATTTCACTAAAGTTTTATTTTTGTTTCTTAATTTAAAAAGAGGGTTAATTTTTTAATTACCAATTCACCACCCCCCCCCCCCCCTCTTGGTTAGCCGTGAGACATAAGCTTAGATTTAACAATCTAATTCATAGTGACCGAGTTTCAACAAGTGGTATCAGAGCATTGTTTTAAAAATTATAAGTTTAGACTATTTTTTTATTAACGTAGATGGCTACATTTGGAAACGAAAATACACCCGATGGTTACTCTATAACTAGACCTCCACTGTTTGACAATATACCTTTTGATTTTTAGAAAATGCGCATGTCTATATTTTTACAATCACTTGATTATCGTATGTGGATCTTAGTTCATAAAGGATATACAAAACCAACTAGATTAGTTGACGGAGTTAGAGTTGAAACACCTTTTGTGGACTGGACAGTAGAAGAACGTGACTTAGCACAACTAAATGCCAAATACTTGAATAGTTTCTTTTGTGCTTTAAAATCAGAAGACTACATACGGGTTTCCACTTTCAAAAGTGGGAAGGACATATGCAATAGACTTTATATAACTTATGAGGGGACTAATGAGGTTAAGCAATCTAGATTTAATATCTTGTTTTATGATTATAAACTGTTTCGCATGAAACCAAATGAATCCATTTCTGATATGTGCACAAGATTCACACAAATAGTCACATCTTTGCATGCAGTAGGTAGGGAACTAACGAATGCTAAAATGATTAATAAGATTCTTTATTGTTTTCCTACTTCTTATGATGTTAAAACTACTGTAATTACAGAGTCTAAAGATCTAAATATTTACTCTATTGACAATCTTTTTAGTTCGCTAAGTGCTTACGAGCAAGGAGTTAGCCAAAGAAAGATTGATGCAGGTGAACCAGTAAGGGAGAAAAATATAGCACTAAATGTGGAAGAGTTTGAGAGTGAACACTCACAACCTGAGGATGAAGACGGCATCACATTGATGACTAGATAATTCAGAAGCTTTCTGAAGAGGAAGCAGAAGAGACGCCAGTATTATAATAGAGGTAAATTTAATAGAAATGTCAAGGTTTCAAATGATGTGATTTGTTAGGAGTGCAGGAACCCTGATCATATCCAGACTGAATGCCCAAAACTCAAAGCCACTCCTAGCAAGGAGAACGTTGAGGAGAAACCAATTGTAAAGAAGGGCAATAAGAAGTTTCAAAGAGCTTTCTGAGCAGACTCAGCTTCAGATTCATCAGAGACTGAGAAGGAAGAAGAAGTCACTAATATGTGCTTAATGGTCGATAGTCTTGATCAGTCATATCAAGAAGAGGGTCGCTCTCACACAAGACCTCGTGAGAGCATATGGTACATGGACAGCAGATGTTCAAAGCATATGACTAGAGATACTACACAATTCATATCGTTGGAAGCCAGGAGTGGAGGCAATGTTACACTTAGAGATAACACCACAAGGAAGGTGGTTGAATCAGGTATGATTGGAAATCTTAATAAATTTTATATTGATAATATGTTATTAGTATAAGGCTTAAAGCATAACCTGTTAAGTATAAGACAGCTATGTGATAAAGGATATTGTGTGAAATTTTTTCCTACTAGCAGCATATTAAGCCTAAATGGTAAAGATATTTTGAATGGTAAAAGGGTAAATAATATTTATATATTAGACTTGAATTATATTCAATCTCTTAATACTTTTTATTTAAAAACTGTATCTGATGAGTCATAGCTTTGGCATAGGAGATTTTGTCATTCTAGCATGAAAAACCTTAGGAGGATTACCCAAAAGAACTTGGTGAAAGGTATACCAAAACTAGACTTTATTAAGGACCACCTTTGTGATGCATGTCAATTAGGAAAGTAAGTGAAGTCCTCTTTTCAATCTAATAAGGATCTTAGAACTACTAAACCATTAAAGATTTTGCATATAGATCTTTTTGGACCAGTTGGAACTGTGAGTCTAGGAGGGAAGGTATACGGATTTATGATTGTGGATGATTACTCAAGATTCACATGAGTTAGATTTCTATTTCATAAGAGTGAATCATTTGAGAAATTTAAAAAAATTTTGACTTGGATTCAAAGAAAACTTGGGTGTGAAATTATTTCTATACAAAGTGATCATGGAGGAGAATTTAAAAATAAGAAATTTGAGAAATTTTATAAAGAGAAAGGAATTGATCACAACTTTTCTGCACCTAGAACCCCTAAGCAGAATGGGGTAGTTGAAAGGAAAAACATAACATTAATAGAAGCCTCCCGAGCAATGTTGGCAGAATACTTACTTCCTAAATATTTTTGGGCTGAAACGGTTAGCACTGGATGTTATGTTCTGAATAGGGTGAATGTGAGATCTAAATTAAATAAAACACCCTATGAGTTACTAAAAGGTAGAACACCTAATTTGTCTCATTTACATGTTTTTGGGTGCAAGGTGTTCATCCATAACAATGGAAAATCTTCCTTAGAAAAATTTGATCCAAAATCAGATGAAGGAATTTTTATTGGATACTCAAGTGTTGTAAAATCTTATAGATTATTCAATAGAAGAACTTTGGTAATTGAGGAGACCACACATGTTGTATTTGATGAATCTGGAATTTTAGAAGAGCTAAATATTATAGAAGATGAGATTAAGATTAACTCCCAAAAGATTAATAAAATAAATTTGGAAGAAAATTTGGAGATAGAAAATCCTTTGCCTAGAGATTTGAGATTTTCTAAAAACCACCCAAGGGAATTGATTATAGGTGAACCTAGTGATGGTGTAAGGACTAAGCGTGGATTAAACAAAGAAGTCAATCATTCTGCGTTCATTTCAACTATAGAACCCACAAATATTGATCAAGCACTTTCGGATGAATTTTGGATTTTGGCCATGCAAGAAGAGTTGAATCAATTTGTAAGAAATAAATTTTGGGAATTAACTACAAAGCCAAAGGATCAAAGTGTAGTTGGAACTAAGTGAGTATTCAAAAATAAAATGAATGACTTAGGAGTGATCATTAAAAATAAGGCTAAATTAGTAGCTAAGGGGTATAATAAGATTGAAGGGATTGATTTTGATGAGACTTTTACCCCTGTAGCTAAACTTGAAGTAATTAGGGTTTTACTAGCCTTTGCCTGTTTTAGAGGATTTAAATTGTATTAAATGGATGTCAAAAATGCATTTTTAAATGGGATAATTTAAGAGAATGTTTTTGTAGAACAACCTCTAGATTTTGAAAATTCTAAATACCCAAATCATATTTTCAAGATGAAAAAGGCATTATATGGATTGAAACAGGCACCTAGGGCTTGGTATGAGAGGTTGAGCACCTTCCTACTTGAAAGATCTTTTGAAAAGGAAGTGTGGATACAACTCTCTTTTTGAAGAAATGGGAAAAGGATATACTCATTGTTCAAATTTATGTGGATGATATCATTTTTGGATCTTCAAATAAAAATCTTTGTGATAATTTTTCTAAAATAATGAGTAGTGAATTTGAGATGAGTCTAATGAGAGATTTGAGTTACTTTCTAAGTTCTGAAGGTACATTTCTTAGTCAATCAAAGTATGTTAAGGACATCCTCAAAAAGTATGAAATGGACAATGCTAAACAGTTAGTACACCAATGAGTTACTCAGTTTAGTTGGATAAGGACCCTAAGGGAAAATCTGTTGATCAAAAGAAATTTAGAGGGATAATTGGATCTTTACTTTACTTGACTGCTAGCCGACCCGATATTATGTTTAGTGTTTGCTTGCGTGCTAGATTCTAATCAGATTCAAAAGAATCACATTTAACAACAGTGAAAAGGATTTTAAGATATCTATTATGAACTCAGAACTTAGGAATTTGGTATCCTAAGTTTAGCTCTTCATTTGAAATAATTGGTTATTTATATTTTGACTTTACAGGTTGTAG
This sequence comes from Dendrobium officinale, assembly GCA_019514585.1. NCBI lineage: Eukaryota > Viridiplantae > Streptophyta > Magnoliopsida > Asparagales > Orchidaceae > Dendrobium > Dendrobium officinale. The sequence continues at coordinate 68,832,145 of CM033683.1, read as the reverse complement.
GGTGGATAGGAAAAGCACTTCTGGAACATATCAATTCATTAGAAATTCTTTAGCCTCTTAGTCCAATAGAAAACAAAATTCAGTAGCCTTATCTACTGCTGAAGCTGAATACATTACATTAGAAAGTTGTGTGGCACAAGTACTTTGGTTGAAACAACAATTAATTGATTTAGGATTGTCTATAGGCACTATTCCAATTTATTATGATAACACTAGTGCTATTTGTATTTCTAAAAATCCTATTCAACATTCAAGAACTAAACACATAGATATAAGACATCATTTCATAAGGGATCATGTATCCAAGGGAGAAATTGAACTCATTCATATTACAACTGAAAATCAACTTGCAGACATTTTTAGAAAACTTTTAGCCTTTGATACTTTCAGTGCATTAAGAACAAGACTTGGTATGATTGATTTAAATGCTTAAATAAAAATGTTTTCTGCAACATTGATGTTTATTTTCTAGTTAATATTTTTGTATGTTTTTATGTGTTTGTGAACTTGTATGTGTGATTTTCTTTATTTTGTATTTGTGTTCTTCGTTTTTTAGTGAGTTTTTTAATGTGTTTTTGTTTTAGTTTTAATTGAGTGCATGATTTAAAATTTTTGAGTGTTCATCGTCCGGGATGAAATTTTTTCGTACGGGACGAATGAATAAAGCAGTTGAATGGATAAGGTAGTTTTTAATACTAACTTCATACGTACGAACTTTTGGTTCTTCCAGACGAACACATGTCGGTTCGATGTAGGGGATGAACTTAACTGCCTTTAAAACGATCATAAGTATTAATCGTCCTAGGATGAACACGTGCTCGTCTGTACGATCAGTCTGGTCAAAAGTTTGTATGAAAGAACGCTTTGTAAGTTGTGTTGATTGCGAAAATCATTTCATTTTGACGCTTTGGTTCGTCCATACGAAATTTCTTCATATGGGATGAATCGAAAAATTCGTATAGGACAAAATTTTTTTGTATGGTACGAACATGTCACTTTCAATCTCTTTCGTACTCTAGATCTTTTTCAAATGGCAAGTTTAAGTAAGAGACAAAAGATTCTGGCAAATAAACCACATATAAATTCTTCTGAGAACTTTCTTTCCAAAGCAAATGAGGAATCTTTTCCTAGGTTTGTCTCAGCAAAGATCACACCCTCCAGAATCCTAATCCAAGAACAACTTACCTTTCAGGTGATGAACTTATTTGCTTCAACACAGTTTGATTTTATCCTTACCCTCGTCTATCTCTGCAATAAAGAAACCTTTCACTACTTCCTCGCCAACATGTCCTTTAATTCTGACCATTCTATAATCACTACATCAAAACAGCTCATTTCCGACAAAATTTTCAGCGGAAATAAATTTGGCGTACTTCCGACGGAATTTTTCAAGTTATTTCCGGCGCATTTTCTGTTCACTTTTTCGACGGACTTTCCGGTGGATTTCTGATGAAATTAAAAAATTCTTGTAAAATGATAATTAGTAATATTTAAAATTATTTATTTTGTTAAATAAAATATTGCTAAAATAAGATAAATTAAAAGGTTTAATAATTTAGTGCTAAATTAAATATAATTATTATTTTGATCTTACAAGAAACTTAGTTTTTAAATACATTAATTATTCTGAATTAAACTAAATTAATTAATTTAAATATAAATTAAATTAGACTATTATAAATTAATTTAATTATTCTGAATTTTATTAAGTTTAGATTTTAAATAAAATATAAACTCACATTATAAATATTTTAAATAAATTATATTAAATATATTAATCATTTTAATTTTTTAATATATTAACTATTTTAAATAATACTTTCTATTTGTAGTAATATAAATAAATAATAACTAACATATTTATTCATTTTACAGGTTGGCATGGTGGTTTGGGGGATAGCAAAGCTGTTGAACGACGGGGGTTCGAACCCCGCTTGGCACAGGCAACGCGGGCGTGGGTCACGCGGGTCAGGCAAGTCGGATGGGTCACGCGGGTCAGCCAGGTCGATGCGAGTCACGCGGGTCAGCTGGGGGGAATCGGGTCCCGGGCGGATGAGGCAAGGTCAGGGGAGCTGGACCCGGGAGGGGTGGGGAGAGCTTCAGCGGAAATTTTTTAATTTTTTTTAAATTTTCGGCGTAGTTTATATTCGCCGAAAATATTTCCGGCACATTTTTCGTCGAAATTTCGCCGGAAATTTTTTCGGCATAAAGTTTTACGCCGATAGCACTTTTTCGACGTGCGTTGAACCGGCGTAAAAATTTTCGTCGGAAATTCGCCGGAAATCCTAATTTCTGGTGGATTTTGGCCATTTTCTTACAAAAAAATGGACGCCAGAAATTGCAGTTTTCATGTAGTGAATCTGTTCTTTTGTCTTTAAACAAAAAGTTCAAATCACCAAGGCTGACTTAGGAGCCTTTTTGAATTTAAGGACAGAGGGAGCTAGAGCTCATCACTTGATCAACACTCATGATTATGCAATGTATGAAATTAATAATGTGATTAGAGGAAACAATTTGAATGAACATGTGGCTAAAGTATCCAGTCTAGTTCGTAATACTCGTATCATCCAGCATTTTCTTAAAACTTCTATAATTCCTAAAGCTGATGATAGGATCAACATTACCCCTCTTCTTTCTATAGTGACCTTCTTGATCATGACTAAAGAACCTATAGATGAAGCCCAACTTATCTTTGACTATCTTTATGGGCTGTCTAAAATTGGTCATGTATAACATAAGAGAAAGAAGAACATCGCCTTAGGACATCTAGTTACCTACATTCTGTATAAGAAATACAATTTGGTTCATCCTGATCAAGAGTTTGAAGAACCGTTCTACTACAATGACGGATCATTTAGAGCAATCTTCAAAGAAGAACCAAGTAAAGCACATGTTATTAGTGATATTGAGGAAGAACATGAAGCTGCACCTGCACCCGCCAATGAACCAAATTATCAAGATTTGGTTCAAAGATTTAATCGCCTAGAGACTCATTTTGATCAACATTTTGATCAAATTGAGACTCATCTTCAGTAGCAGGACGCACAGTATCAGCATGACATGAGTTTTATGAGGGATCAGATGAATGATATCAGTATCAATGTGCTTATGATGAGTACTTACTTTAACATCTTTGGTGCTTCACCCCCTCCTCCTCCTCCAGATTAGGGTCCTTCTCAGTGATAGTTGCACTTATTTTTATGTATTTTCTGTAGTTTGTGTGTTAGTTGTTGCTTTAAAAAAGTTTGTTGTGTTTTCTTTTATTTAGATGTTTTATTTTTGTATTGATATCCTAAGCTTAAATTGTAATATCTTCTTATTGATATCAATATATGTTCTCGTGTTTTAGCTTTAATGTTTTTAAAATGTGTGTTAGCCTTTATGACAATCATTAGATTTTTTTATCTTACTAGTGCTATACTTTAAAATGCAAGTTAAAGTTAAATTCATTAGAAAATTTATTTTTTTTTAATTTAAGTTTTGCTTATAACTTGATGTTATTAAAATTATCAATTTTATGTCTCTTATTTAGACTACATTAATGTCTAATATTATTATTGCAACTGTGATATTTTCTTATTTTGTATTTCACTTATCAATAAATATTTATACACTTATAAAAATTTGAAATTTTTTATTAATGATTTTGGAAATATCAAAATTACTCTTGAAAAATGAATAAATGTACAAAAATCAAAAGAAATGCGTAATGATTCACAAGTTAAAAAAGATGCACAAAATAAGCCCACAATTAAAAAGATGCACAAAAAATATGTCACAAATGTGAAAAAGATGCGCAAAGCGCCACAGGTTATAGTTATTTCTTTCTATTATCTTTTTAATCACTTAATTCAAATTGATCTATTGTACATTTATAATTCGTATTGAAATTTGAAATATACAAATTTTTTATTAATCATTTTTGTAATGATTTTCTCTATCTTATAGTCTAAATTGACTCATATTTTTGATATATTCTTTCTATTATCAATGTTATATCTCTTCTTATGTTGTATGAATTAATATGATTTACCTTATATTTTAATTTTATTTGCATAACTTATTTCAATCACTTTCATGTTTGAATTATCAAATGATTTTCATATGTCTGCTTACATTTCAAGTCTTTTTATTCTTCTCTTTTTGCTGTTGTCCAAAAGGGGAAGAAATTGTTTGTTTTATCGTAGTGTTTGTATGTGTTTGTTTTATTTTGTATCTCTAAAAATTTTGAAAATAAATTTTTTTTATTCAAATACCTCCTTATTTTCATGTGTTTATCATTTTATGGGGAGTTTAGGAGATTTTTAGTATTTGAAAATTATACAAACAATAATTATTTTGCCCTCATCAAAAAGGGGGATTGTTAAGAGAGTTGCTATTTGCATGTTTTACATTCTTGCAACTTGTATAGTTTTGATGATTTCAAATATTATTATTTTATGTATAGTTATCTCCTAACACTTTTTGGAAGAGTTGTTTTTGCTCTTGTGTGTACTAACATTTTAGGAAAATCAAACTCCAAACTACAAAGACTTCAAATCAAATTCAGCATGAGATACTTTGTGTATTTAAAACTTGTATTTTTTCTTTGAATTAAGTTTGAGAGGGAGTGATTGTAATTGAGTGAATACACATACACTTTAGGAGATCTTGATAAATTTGTACTGATCATAAGGGACGAACATAGTTCGTACGGGACGATCAGGTCAATTATCTTCTCGTAAGAGCAATGGAACAAATAGGAGTTGAAGAAAATTTTTCTAAGTCCTGATCGTCCAGGACGAATTGTATTCGTTCCGGGATGAAATGTTCTCTAAAAAATTTTCGTTCAGAACGAAGTGTATTCCTTCCAGGACGAGTTGCTCTCTGGAGTATTTTCATCCAGGATGAAGTGTATTCGTCCCGGGACGAGTTGCTCTCTGGATCAATTTTGTCCGGACGAACCCATATTCATCCCAGGATGAAGTGAACCTACTCTGAAATTTTAGTGACGTTCTGCAGTTTTTGGGAACCAACCTATGGAATAACTATTTGTAACGGACGAACCTAGTTCGTACGGAATGATGTGTGTGTACGAAGTCATTTCATACCCATATATATTAGGTTCGTTTCCAACACATTTAAGTAAAATCGTCCAGGACAATCCACGATCGTACGGGACGATCCAATGCGTATTGACTTGAACATTTGCAGTTTTTGGACGATTTTTTGTGTCTTTCCTATAAATAGTCCAAATTAAACTGCCACTTAATCTTTTTTTTTTTCCTACGGAACTTCGTGCATATTGAAAGAGAGTCAAGGAGAGAGTGTAAAAGAGTGTTCGAAGGAGGATTCTTACTACTACAGCGTGAAGGCTTCACTTGGTGTTCAAAGGTAAGAATATTTACTTTTAATTTGTATTTACTTCACTCTTTTTTTTCCTTCTAGATTTCTTGTGAAGAAGATCTGTCAAGGAGATCTGATTCCCTACTGACACTTGGAGAGTGTGAATAGCCGAACGGTTCTCTGCCGACACTTGGAGAGTGTGAATAGCCTAAGGGTTCTCTGCCCACACTAGGAGAGTGTGAATAGTTGAAGGGTTCTCTACCCACACTAGGAGAGTGTGAAAGGATGAAGAATTCTCTGCCCACACTAGGAGATTATGAAAGGACGAAGGGTTCTTTGCCAACACTAGGAAGAGTGTAAAAGGATGACATTTCTCTGTCGCACTGGGTAGTGGTGGAAGAGAGTTTTGTAAAGGCTTCTCCGTCTTGCTGTGAGTGCAAAAGAATAGTCACTATTGGTATTAGTGCAATACTAGAAGGGTGCCTCCGGGGAGTGGATGTAGGTCTGATTTTGACCAAACCACTATAAACCTCGTGTCTTTATTTTTCCACTACTTTTTATTTTTATGATTTTACTTTTAAAACTATGGTTGAAAAAACATTTTTTAGAAAAATTTATGAAAGTTTTATTTTTGTTTCCTAATTTAAAAAGAGGGTTAAATTTTTTATTTACTAATTCCCCCCCCCCCCCCTCTCGGTTAGCCGTAGGACATAAGCTTAGGTTTAACAACCTAATTCATAATGAATGAGTTTCAACAGCTTTGAGCTTTAAATTTGCAACCATCATGATAGCATTCAACTGCATAGTTTAAGCTCAATTTTCTGTATAGTGTTGACTATGTCAATGTGCCCTTCACTCGTGTAAATTTGTCGATGTGTCAATATGTCATTATTATGATTCTTGTATGATGAACACCTAGACTTTCACAACATGCTTGTACGAGTTAATGGTTATTTAGCTACTTGATTGTATTTATACGTTGAGGTTTACTAAGTAGCATAAATGTGAGAAGGTTGGCGTCGCTCTAGTGGAAGTTAAAATTAGAGAGATTCACTTTGAAGGATGGTTTGGTCACATTATCTAATATATCCATATTATATGTAGGTTATATTATGTATATCAGAACTCAAAGAAATTGGATGTATAGTAGATTGGTGTAAGGATGAAAGATATTAACAGATGAGTTCATTAAAGAGGTGAATTTTTTTCATTCAAACATCTTTTCAACTGCCCAGCTTCATCTCAAATGAAAAGTTTTATTGCATATATTCTAAACATAAAAATCAGGTACACCTAAGCCCAAATGATGTAACTATTGATTTATACCGACGAGGCTTCATTCCATAGTATTAGTAATGGATTTCTCATTATGATTATTAATCATATTTTGATTCTTGATGCGGCCAGTCGATAAGTGCTAATATAGCTAAGTAAGAAAATATCTGACCTAATCTTAAGGATTTAATTCATGATGCAACTAGAGCATAATTTGAATAATATACAAATGAGTCACTTAATAAGGAGACACAAAATTTATATGATTTATTACATGCTTCCCAACAATCAATATGGAAGGGGTACACCATGGTGGGAAAATTTATGTCACACCACGCAGATTTTGATTTCTCCTATTTTGTAATCGAATACTACATTGAAAATAAAGTACAGTCTCGAGAGGCCGACACAATATTTTACAATGGATTCAATATCAAAATAGGGTTTTGAAAATTGATATTTCCATAATCAAACATAGTTCAAAGAATAACATATCATCTCAAAAGATGAACATGAAATTCTATAGAATATGTTTAAGGATAGAAATACATTTTTTTTTTTGAAAAAGTTTATTCATTCTTTTATTTAGATATGGTAAGAAAAAAATTATATCATCTTAAAAGACAAACATAACATTCTTCAAGATGTCCAAAACCGAGAATGAATTTTATAAAATTCATCATTTCTAAAGTTGAATATAACAAGTATAATATTATATTATCTGAAAAGATAATAATAACATTCTACAAGTCTATTCAAAATTAAAAATGAGGTTTAAAAAAAATATCTACGTTCCTAAAGATTCTTCCCTTGTTTTGTATGAATAAAATAAGGTTTATTTTAGTCTGAGGTTCTAAAATCCCTATAGAGGCAAGCCCCTATAGTTAATTACATCCTAGGAGAAAAGCTCCTAAGAAAACTCTCGATTAAAGCAGTGATTTCATACCCTTTTGACTACAAAGTAAAAGACAAGGAAATAGAAGCAGGAATTTTTCAAGGAGAAAGCTCAATGTTGAACATTTATTAGCGAGTCAAAGGAGGAAAAGTAGAAGGCGTCGGATTCTGAGAAGCTCAGAGACGACCTCAGCCTACCCTATGTTGGGCTTTACATTTTATGAGAAATTTTTATGTTTGAGTTAACATTTTATTAGAAATTTGGGATTATATTCCCGGAGGGCGAGGACTTAAGATCTAAAAAGAATCTGTCTCAGAACCTAAATCTAATTTGGGTACTATAAAATAGTGACCCGAACCTAACTAATGAAGTGCAAATTTGGACTTACCCCGGCCTGGATTGGGGAGCCAACTAACCACCTAGGCGCTTTAAAACCATGTATCCAGTCTTTTATGAAAGATGGGTAGGGACGTTGCTTAAGTTTTAAGAAATGGGGGGCCGACATCTAAGACAGTTCCTAATTGGCCCCTTGACTTATGTATGGTGAAAAATGTCTAGAAATGCAATTAATATTTTAGACTCTTTTTAATTTGTATCTAATGTAATGCATGCTAATTGACTCGAATGCATAAAATAATAATGAAGCAATTTAAAAATTAGGCTTAGAAAATAGGTTTTTCCCTAGAGATTGCACAACTTCCCCTTGACAGAACTGCACCCTCATAGGTCAAGTGGTCTGCCAGAACCCGCAGGCGGGGAGGTGCCTAACAAGGAAGAGAAAGTAATAATATGCTTATGTTGACTCTCGGCGGTCCCGAGCTTACTTCTTAGAACGTTAGAGTTACTATGTGAGCCTAAAAATTTTTATTTTTAATTACAAGTAAAAGAATTTTAAGCGTACCCTTACGAAAAAAATCTCTCCGATTCGAATCCAGGCTAAAACAAAACACGGCATGCAAGGTCCTAAAAAAATCTACTACACAAACAATATAAACAATCAATTTTAATAATCCAAATATAATGTCCAATGTCCATATTACACCCAGAATTTGCAGAAAAGTAAAGTGGCCGGGCACCACTGACAACAAACCCGGATTCTAATCCTAAGAATGACGCAAGTGATTTTTGAAATGGGATATACTGTTCCTTGAATCTTCATTTCTTCATCTTCTTTCTTCAATCTTCTCGTTCTATCTTTTCTTCTTCTACAAACTTCTTGAATCCATCGGGTTCTGAATATCCAAATGAAAAGAAACTCATCCCTAAAAGGGGTATTTTCTTTTCTATTTGGATATTGAATCATCCTTATTTGGCTTTCCAAATAAAATAGAATAATCCTTTTAAGGTATATTCTCCTTTCTTTGGATTCCAAATTGGATGTGATATCCCACTTTCAAAATCACTTTCACAATTTTTTGACTTTTCAAATACATTTACATTATATTACATTTCACAGAAAGGTAAAGAAAAATCTAGGCCACCTGCAGGGTTATCCTAAGCAGTTTATAATAAAATTCATCCCAAGCAGTTATATATTTGCATTTAAATTAAATCAATTAGCCACACTTGGCCACACTCTTTTTCATTTGGGGGCTAAGCAGCTGAAGCACCTGTAGCATTTTATAAAATTATTGAATAATTAGCCCCCTTTTTCTGCCCTGCACGAGTGTGGCCACCTGCAAAAAATTCTATTAACAACCAGATCGCTCTTAACCTATGGGTAATCTAATCGTCAATCAAATCACATCACAGAGTGCGGTAAAAGTAAGTAAACAAACACACCAACAATTTACAACCAGCATGCAATAAAACTCGAGAAAAAAGCCCGTCACAGTGCAGTAAGGAAATAAACACCGGCCTAACCTAAAACTAGGGTTGGTTGTCCTAGAAACAAATCTAAGTGTGTGCAATAGGGTATGTGGTTTTTATATGTCCTAAATCAATTATTATTTAAAAGAAAAATTTTTAGTTAATTAAATTTAAATTTGTTAAATAAATAAATAAAAATAAAATAAAATAATAATAATAATAATAAATGTCACTAAGTTTTCTATGTTATATGTTTCTACCCTAAAGTGTACATGCATCCTAAATCTAAGTTTTCTAAAGACCCGGTCCTTAATTTTTGTCCCTTAAGTGTCACTACTGTTATATGGGGTAAAAATATTTGTTATCACTAACCCTTAGGACTTTTCATACGTATAAAGGGGTTTAGGGGTTTAAGAGCAAAAAGTAATCCTAATTAAATTGAAGTTACTACAGGGACCTAAAAGGGAAGGGTTTGCGCACACCACATCAAGGGGTCCCTAAAGGTTTTCTAAGTTTAGAAATACTTACAGTCACCGGGGGCTACGACCCGGTGGTTCCGCCCGTAGCACCTCTACCTGGTTGGATAGAGGCAACTGACGTTATTAGCTCCTTGTACTTTTGTTCCCTCGATCGGTATCGTTCCTCGCAGTTCATGCAAATAAAGAGGAAAACAGGGAAAATAGGGATTAGAAAATTCATTTAATAAATAATAATGAAATAATTGAAATTTTCTAAAAGTAAAGACGTACCTTTTTTCGGGCTTGAACACCAGTTCTGTTGATTACACTTTTGGAATCTTTACTTTATAAGCATATTGTATACCTTTCCAATATTTACTTCCATTCTCCTAAACTTACACAATTTTCACAAAAAAATAAAAAATTTTCCTCTTATACTTGTACACTTCTCTCTTCCCAAAATCATATTCTATATTTTCCTTTTTAAAACACTTTTATACATGTCAATATTCGATGCACCTTTCAACACACAAATTTCACTTTTCAAATTCACACACCTATACCTTACTTTTTTTTTATATACACCTTTAACCTTTCAAAACATATACAATTTCAACTTTTCAACACATACAATAGCCACTTTTTGAACATATCATATACATATCACTTTTCAAAGATCACATGACTTACCTTTCAAAATATCACAATTCACTCTTTTTCATTCTCACATGATATCTCTTCAACATACACTTCTTCCACAAAACATTCTTCAATACATATACACATACAAACTTCACCTTTTAAACACACATATTTTTACCGTTCAGAGAGACACATAAATCTCCTTTAAACAATTACAAAATGGTGCCAAACACCCTTTCACATCTTTTTTAAAACTTTCTAATTCCTTCACACATAAAAAAAATGCTATCATGATTTTCTTTCCAATTATGAACAAAACCACTCATGTCAATTTTCAATTTCAAATAAGAACAAAGCTATCACATGTTCTCCACTCCTAAATTAAACTTATAAATTTCCCATTATTCTATTTCTACTAAACATGACAACTCAAAACCTCTCAAAAATAACAATGTAAGATATAACATGATTATAAAAAAAAATGTAGCCATTCAAAATTTTAAAGAAGAAGAAAAATATGATTTCAACAAAAATTTTTATCTGAATTTCATAATTAACAAAACAAATATGAAGATTTTCAAAATTTGATTCATGATTTTGAGAAAATAAGAACCATTCAACGAGAAGAGATAAAAAAAAAAAAGTAAGAAGAAGAATTTAGAGGGAAGAAGATGAATATGTAGAGGATATATCCAAGATTTAGAAGATTTAACGGCGTGCAACTGCTGTAGGAGCGACGAAGGGGGCTTCGTGTGGAGAGGAGGCTGATTTCGTGTAACTTCAAGAGGAAAGGAGAGTGGGTGTTCATGTATTAGAGGATGAAGGCTTGGATGTGTCATGTATTAGAGGATGAGGGGTGGTTTTGGGTTGAGGGAGAGGGAGAGTGGGTGGTTATGTATGAGAGGATGAAGGCTTGGATGTGTCATGTATGAAAGGAGGGAGGCTTGAACGTTTTTTGTATGAGAGGAGGAGGCTTGGACGTTTTTTGGGTTGAGGGAGAGGGGGAGTGGGTGGTTATGGGTTGAGGGAGAGGGAGAGTAGGTGGTTATTGGTTGTTGCTGAACCCTTTGATCGTGGACCGTTCGTTGGACATTTAAAGGCCTTTATGATTTTGGAATTTGCTGATCTTGGGCTCATTGGATTCGTCTCGTCGAGCCGTTCGATTCGAGTATAAGCTCGTCAAAATCAGAGACCGTTTGGTAACCCAAATTGCGGTTTGAACCTTCAAACAGCGCTTTGAGCCCTTGATTCGGATTCATTTGGGCTCGGATTGGGTTGATCTTGGTGTCGTTGGGTTTCTATTCCTGAGATGCTTAGTTCGACTGTAAGTTTGCGGAAATCAGAGTTCGGATGGTCTCCGAATTAATTTTTGAAGTTTTCAAACTTGATTTTGTATCAAAATTCGTGCCCGATTAAGATAATTTTTTACGACGTATCAATTATTATTATATATATACTTGTGACAAGTCAAAACGGGTTAATCGGAGCCATTGAAATCGAATTCAATTTGAGTTAATTTGATTTGATTTTGATTTGATTGGTGAGTTAATTTTGAGCTTAATGATGCATCAATTTGATCGAAAATAAATTAGATTGAGTCGATCGACATCAACGAATCATAAATTGAGCTTGATTTGAGTTCGTTTTGGAGTTGAATTGAAATTGGATTGAAATGATTTTGATTCGAATTGAGTGATAGGTTCGAGTCGATGCTACGTCATTAGGCGTCCACCTAAGGGAAATCCTATGGGTGCGACATCTACACTAGGCTACGAAAACCTAGATACTAGAGTCGATTCCAGAAAAATTGACCTCGAATAATGAGGTCAACAAATGGACCCCCAATAGGCATGATAAACTTGCCAAAGTTTATCCTGCGTATTGGCGTTGACCGAAATGATCAACTAGTTCCAAAATTAAAGTTGAAGATTTGAGTTTATGAATTGAAAAGATTTTTAACTTTGATAGAAAATTAGGATAAAAGTTTAGAAATATTTGAGTTGATGAATTGATTTGAAGTTGATGTCGGCATTGATGCTTTAGTGATTTGAATGTAGTTTTGTATGAATAGAAATTTGGAAATTGATTTTGATATGATTGAAATCTTTGTTATAAATCAAGACTAACTTCAAGAGTGTAAATAGGATGAAGAAAAGATGCCGCTAGGTATGCTTATACTTTTCCTCGGGATGAAAATTAGGACGCCACTAGGGATGCTTATTCCTATTTTCAAAAATGTCAATAGGATGCTGTAGGAGGACATATACCTGGAGACAGGTTTAAGATTTAAAATTTAATGAAGAGAAGATGCCGCTGGGGATGCGTATACTTCTCCTCGAGACGAAGATTAGGATGCCACTAGGGATGCTTACTCCTAACTCCAAAGATGCCAATAGGATGCCGTAGGAGGACTTATACCTAAAGACGGATTTAAGATTTAACATTTAATAAAGAGAAGATGCCGCTAGGGATGCTTATACTTCTCCTCGGAATGAAGATTAGGATGCCACTAGGGATGCTTACTCCTAACTCCAAAGATGCCAATAGGATGCCGTATGAGGACTTATACCTAAAGACAGATTTAAGATTTACAATTTAATGAAGAGAAGATGCCGCTAGGGATGCTTATACTACTTCTCCTCGAGACGAAGATTAGGATGCCACTAGGGATGCTTATTCCTAACTCCAAAGATGCCAATAGGATGCCGTAGGAGGGCTTATACCTAAAGACGGATTTAAGATTTAAAATTTAATGAAGAGAAGATGCCGCTGGGGATGCTTATACTTCTCCTCGGGATGAAGATTAGGATGCCACTAGGGATGCTTACTCCTAACTTCAAAGATATCAATAGGATGCCATAGGAGGACTTATACCTAAAGATGGATTTAAGATTTAACATTTAATAAAGAGAAGATGCCGCTAGGGATGCTTATACTTCTCCTCGGAATGAAGATTAGGATGCCACTAGGGATGCTTACTCCTAACTCCAAAGATGCCAATAGGATGCCGTATGAGGACTTATACCTAAAGACGGATTTAAGATTTACAATTTAATGAAGAGAAGATGCCGCTAGGGATGCTTATACTTCTCCTCGAGACGAAGATTAGGATGCCACTAGGGATGCTTATTCCTAACTCTAAAGATGCCAATAGGATGTCGTAGGAGGGCTTATACCTAAAGACGGATTTAAGATTTAAAATTTAATGAAGAGAAGATGCCACTGGGGATGCTTATACTTCTCCTCGGGACGAAGATTAGGATGCCACTAGGGATGCTTCCTCCTAACTTCAAAGATATCAATAGGATGTCATAGGAGGACTTATACCTAAAGACGGATTTAAGATTTAACATTTAATAAAGAGAAGATGCCGCTAGGGATGCTTATACTTCTCCTCGGAATGAAGATTAGGATGCCATTAGGGATGCTTACTCCTAACTCCAAAAATGCCAATAGGATGCCATATGAGGACTTATACCTAAAGACGGATTTAAGATTTACAATTTAATGAAGAGAAGATGCCGCTAGGGATGCTTATACTTCTCCTCGAGATGAAGATTAGGATGCCACTAGGGATGATCCTAACTCCAAATATGTCTTAGGATCCTAACTTCAAAGATTGTCAATAGGATGCCGTAGGAGGACTTCAATAGGATGCCGTAGGAGGACTTATACCTAAAGACGGATTTAATCAGGTTTGGCTGCCGTAAGAGCGGACTTAAGCCAGAAAGCCAATAGGATGCCGTAAAAGCGGACTTAGACCTAAAGACTGATTTCAGGGTGGTGAATTTTTTAAAGTAAAATTGATTTCTTTAAAGTTTTAAATCTTTTCCCTCAATCACAAATGACATTCATAACTTGCAAATGTTCTACTAGAGATCATAAGCTTTTATATATGTCATTTTCTAGAAGGAAAAAAAAACATTTTGACGATTGATAAACTTGAAAATCTTTTTATTAAAATTTTATTTTATCCTTCATTACAAATGATCTTTATAACTTACAAATAATCCACTAGGGATTATGTTTTTATACCGAATCATCATTTATGAGGAAAAACAAAAGGGGAGTAGTTTGATCATCTTTGATAAGTAAAGACTTAACAAAGCATCTCGACCACCGAAGAAGAAATGCAAGATCTTGATTAAAGATTTATTCTATGATTGAATTTGTTTCGATTAACTCAAAGAAAATAATATAAATTTTCTAGAGTCTTCGTTTACATGTTCTAAGAGAACTAAATGCAATATGATAAAATTTTCCTAAAAAAATTTAACTTTTGCATGAGTTGTTATAGAACAATGAGTATATTTGAGCATCCTTTATAATGAAAACACTAAGGAATATCAAATACTCACAATGATTGAGAAAATTTTGATTTTTATCAAAAAGTGAAAGCTTTATTTATTTTTTTTATAACTTTCTTATAATCTTTGACTATGATCGCTTAAGTTTTAATCATCTTCACCCAATGAAAAAGACATGGGAAAAGATTCAAAAACTCAACGAAAGATGGGTTGACTCCTCCTAAATTATATAATTTGAATATGACCAACATGAGTTTAATCAAAATATTTAAAACTTAACAACTTTCTTTAAAGAAAATTGTAGTTTCAAAAATTTTAGATTTCAATGCTAACAGGAATAGAGTTGGTTAAATTCTAACATCCGATTCTAGTTTATGAAAAAGTGAAGATATATTTTGAATTAAATTTTATATCTATTTGACGAAGCCATCATAGACTTTATCGAGAATAGAATCCCTCCAATTCTAACATCCAAGATTAGTCAATAATGGACTAGGTCAAATTGTAGTTTGATTTTGGTTTGGCGTTTAGTAAAGATTCAAACAAAGATATCGTTGACATCACTAAGGATAGAACCCCTCATGTTCTAACATCCTAGTTTAGTCAATGATATATATAAAATTCAGACATGACATCTACTCATAGTGAATGAGAACATTAGACAATCATCTCAAAACCAACTAAGGGATGTCCCTTAGTTTAGTTTCAAAATTTTGAATCTAAAGAAATTGATTTTTATATCCATAAATATCACTGTAGACCATCTATCATCAGGACTTTATCTAGAATCTCATTCAAATTGGAAGATGTTTAAAAGAAATTTGAAGATATTTGGATAATTGTTTGTTTATGCATCTTAATTAGGTTAGATATGTGAAACCCAATAATGCATAACCAGTACCATTATAATTTCATTTAGATTGATCATCTATATGATTTTTCTTGATAATGATTTGAAAATCTGAACTGACCTACTCAAATTTGCTAATTAGAGACTAGAGAGGTCTCGGGATTTAGATTTTGTTAACCCAGATCAAAGCTCCCTACAAGCAAAACTGGGGATTTCCTTCTTCATCTTTTTCTTCTTTTTTGAATTAAGAACTATATCTAAAAGAAAATTAAAGTAGAGGTAGAAGTCCAATCTTTCTAAATTCTTTAAATGATATATATTTTGCATCTAATAAAACATCAATACTTGGTGATGAACCAAAAATTTTGAATTCTCAAAGTCAAGTGTTAAAAAATACTAAAGGATGAACAGGTCCTATGATATTCAAGATTTGTAAAGGGAAGCCTTTTTTTTTTTTTTTTTTTAAATGTGTCTCTTTTTTCTTTTCTTTTCTTTTCTTTTCCTTCTTTTTTTTTTTTTTTTTTTTAAGGAGGCTTCCTTTATTTAAATCTTGAAATAATTATTTCAATTGTAAAATCATCTTCCAAGTATAAGAGTGAAAAAATTAACCCTCTTATACAAGAAAGATGAATTTATAAATTGGACCTGGTCCTATAGTATGAATAAACAACTTAGCTGAGATAAAAATAAGTTCATCAATTCATAAGATGCCTATGAGATGTATAATGATAAAAAGATGAATAAGACTTCCATCTCCTCCAATTTCAATTCGACATAAATCTAAATTAAAAGAAGTTATTTATGGATATCATAATGGGTGAACCCAAATATGATAAATTTTTTTTATCACTACTGAAGAAGGAAACCATTAAAGATGTTATGAAATCGATTAACTTAGTATCAATTCAAGATGTATTAATTAATTTTGAGGGAAAATCACATGATAAATGGAATGTTAACCATATCATGGGTTAACCTTAATAAAGAAACTTAAATTGTCCTAAGTTTTCGACTCAAATGAAATTTAAGATGATCAATCTTTAACAAGAACTACTCATGAGTTTTCTCAAATGTAATAGTAAAGCCAAGAATAAACTTAGCTAATATTTGATTTATAAAATATTATCATAAGAGAAAACTACATATGATAAACAAAAACTTTTATGTAATTTGTTTATTTATCTTCATCGCATACCTTAAGATCCACATTCTATTGGAGTTAAACCACATGGTAGAGGACAAATCGTCGTATCCATGTAGTACTCTTAGGAAATAGGATTTAAAGGCATATTAAACTTTAACCTACAAGAAGGTTTAAAGGTGAGGGAATTTAGAATGATTTTTAAAACTTTCAATATATCAACCAATAATTATTCATTCCTAAGATTAGAAAAATCATAATATGGTTGAATATAAGATTTGAAAATATATTTGAATTTAATTCAGCAATTGCTAGGAACCTAGCAAAATTAGCTAAACTTTTGTGCTTTGAGGTTCCAAAAAGAAATGAGATTAAATGTATCTTCATCTAAAGCATTAATCTACCCAAGTGGAGGGAGGGAGGGAACACACTTTTTATTTTAGCATTGATAACCATTAGTCTTATTCTTTAAATGTTTAGAGGAGTCAACCACAATGAAGTTTTAATTTCAATTTAAGGAAGATGCAGGTAAATTTCTTTTTAAAAGAAATCAACCTTCTATTTTCTCTAGCAAAATTATTTTTATAAGCTTAACTTGTATTCGAACCTTTAAACTTTTCTGAAATCAAATTGAATTTAATCTTGAAAATCTTGCATATATCAGATTCTGGACCCTGTCCTAGCAAACATATCAAGCTACAAAGGACATGTAACTGCAAATATGTTATTATGACAAGCAGAAAATTTTTGATTTAAAGGTTTGAGCTTTTGGACCCTGTCCTACCACACATATTAAGCTATAAAAATATATAACTATAATATGTTAGTTTAGATAAGGAGAAAACTTTGATTTGATTTAAAAGCTCAAATTTTCTTAGGATTTATCTAATCACATATCAAGTTATAAAAATATATATAACTGCAATATGTTGGTTAGGACAAAGAGAAGTTTAAACTTTTGAAGACTTAAAAAAAAAATTTTGGACCCAATCCAAATAATACATTAAGTTACTAAAAGAAGTAACTATACATATTACTAAAGATTGGGTAAATTGATTTTGGACCCAGTGCTAACTCAAACATCAAGCTACAAAAAAATGTAACTACAACATTCGAATTAGTACAGGGATTTACTTTACAAAAAGGTCATATAAAGGAGCTTCCCGTTAATTTTCTAACGGGATCCAAAATAAGACCTCTAAAAAAAATTTTTTTTTTAGATACCGGCCAAATTATCCAAGAATGAAATGAATAAAAGAACCGACGAAAGAAAAGTAGTTACAACCTATGACGAGCATAAGTATACTACCGATTAAAGGGTATAAAACACTGCTAAAGATGGAGAGAGGATTAATCCCCAATGGAGTCGCCAGAAAAACCTTAGTGGGAAAATTTATGTCACACCACGCAGATTTTGATTTCTCCTATTTTGTAATCGAATACTACATTGAAAATAAAGTACAGTCTCGAGAGGCCGATACAATATTTTACAATGGATTCAATATCAAAATAGGGTTTTGAAAATTGATATTTCCATAATCAAACATAGTTCAAAGAATAACATATCATCTCAAAAGATGAACATGAAATTCTATAGAATATTTTTAAGGATAGAAATATATTTTTTTTTTGAAAAAGTTTATTCATTCTTTTATTTAGATATGGTAAAAAGAAAATTATATCATCTTAAAAGACAAACATAACATTCTTCAAGATGTCCAAAAGCGAGAATGAATTTTATAAAATTCATCATTTCTAAAGTTGAATATAACAAGTATAATATTATATTATCTAAAAAGATAATAATAACATTCTACAAGTCTATTCAAAATTAAAAATGAGGTTTAAAAAAAAATATCTACGTTCCCAAAGATTCTTCCCTTGTTTTATATGAATAAAACAAGGTTTATTTTAGTCTGAGGTTCTCAAATCCCTATAGAGGCAAGCCCCTATAGTTAATTACATCCTAGGAGAAAAGCTCCTAAGAAAACTCTCGATTAAAGCAGTGATTTCATACCCTTTTGACTACAAAGTAAAAGACAAGGAAATAGAAGCAGGAATTTTTCAAGGAGAAAGCTCAATGTTGAACATTTATTAGCGAGTCAAAGGAGGAAAAGTAGAAGGCGTCGGATTCTGAGAAGCTCAGAGACGACCTCAGCCTACCCTATGTTGGGCTTTACATTTTATGAGAAATTTTTATGTTTGAGTTAACATTTTATTAGAAAAATTTGGGATTATATTCCCGGAGGGCGAGGACTTAAGATCTAAAAAGAATCTGCCTCAGAACCTAAATCTAATTTGGGTACTATAAAATAGTGACCCGAACCTAACTAATGAAGTGCAAATCTGGACTTACCCCGGCCTGGATTGGGGGAGCCAGCTAACCACCTAGGCGCTTTAAAACCATGTATCCAGTCTTTTATGAAAGATGGGTAGGGACGTTGCTTAAGTTTTAAGGAATTTTGGGGCCGACATCTAAGAAAGTTCCTAATTGGCCCCTTGACTTATGTAGGGTGAAAAATGTCTAGAAATGAAATTAATATTTTAGACTCTTTTTAATTTGTATCTAATGCAATACATGCTAATTGACTCAAATGCAAAAAATGATAATGAAGCAGTTTTAAAAATTAGGCTTAGAAAATAGGTTTTTCCCTAGAGATTGCACAACTTCCCCTTGACAGAACTGCACCCTCATAGGTCAAGTGGTCTGCCAGAACCCGCAGGCGGGGAGGTGCCTAACAAGGAAGAGAAAGTAATAATATGCTTATGCTGACTCTCGGCGGTCCCGAGCTTACTTCTTAGAACGTTAGAGTTACTATGTGAGCCTAAAAAAATTTTTATTTTTAATTACAAGTAAAAGAATTTTTAAGCGTACCCTTACAAAAAAAAATCTCTCCGATTCGAATCCAGGCTAAAACAAAACACGGCATGCAAGGTCCTAAAAAAAATCTACTGCACAAACAATGTAAACAATCAATTTTAATAATCCAAATATAATGTCCAATGTCCAATGTCCATATTACACCCAGAATTTGCAGAAAAGTAAAGTGGCCGGGCACCACTGACAACAAACCCGGATTCTAATCCTAAGAATGACGCAAGTGATTTTTGAAATGGGATATACTGTTCCTTGAATCTTCATTTCTTCATCTTCTTTCTTCAATCTTCTCGTTCTATCTTTTCTTCTTCTACGAACTTCTTGAATCCGTCGGGTTCTGAATATCCAAATGAAAAGAAACTCATCCCTAAAAGGGGTATTTTCTTTTCTATTTGGATATTGAATCATCCTTATTTGGCTTTCCAAATAAAATAGAATAATCCTTTTAAGGTATATTCTCCTTTCTTTGGATTCCAAATTGGATGTGATATCCCACTTTCAAAATCACTTTCACAATTTTTTGACTTTTCAAATACATTTACATTATATTACATTTCACAGAAAGGTAAAGAAAAATCTAGGCCACCTGCAGGGTTATCCTAAGCAGTTTATAATAAAATTCATCCCAAGCAGTTATATATTTGCATTTAAATTAAATCAATTAGCCACACTTGGCCACACTCTTTTTCATTTGGGGGCTAAGCAGCTGAAGCACCTGTAGCATTTTATAAAAAATTATTGAATAATTAGCCCCCCTTTTTCTGCCCTGCACGAGTGTGGCCACCTGCAAAAAATTCTATTAACAACCAGATCGCTCTTAACCTATGGGTAATCTAATCGTCAATCAAATCACATCACAGAGTGCGGTAAAAGTAAGTAAACAAACACACCAACAATTTACAACCAGCATGCAATAAAACTCGAGAAAAAGCCCGTCACAGTGCAGTAAGGAAATAAACACCGGCCTAACCTAAAACTAGGGTTGGTTGTCCTAGCAACAAATCTAAGTGTGTGCAATAGGTTATGTGGTTTTGATATGTCCTAAATCAATTATTATTTAAAAGAAAAATTTTTAGTTAATTAAATTTAATTTGTTAAATAAATAAATAAAAATAAAATAATAATAATAATAATAATAATAAATGTCACTAAGTTTTCTATGTTATATGTTTCTACCCTAAAGTGTACATGCATCCTAAATCTAAGTTTTCTAAGTCCCGGTCCTTAATTTTTGTCCTTAAGTGTCACTACTGTTATATGGGGTAAAAATATTTGTTATCACTAACCCTTAGGACTTTTCATACGTATAAAGGGGTTTAGGGGTTTAAGAGCAAAAAGTAATCCTAATTAAATTGAAGTTACTACAGGGACCTAAAAGGGAAGGGTTTGCGCACACCACATCAAGGGGTCCCTAAAGGTTTTCTAAGTTTAGAAATACTTACAGTCACCGGGGGCTACGACCCGGTGGTTCCGCCCGTAGCACTTCTACCCGGTTGGATAGAGGCAACTGACGTTATTAGCTCCTTGTACTTTTGTTCCCTCGATCGGTATCGTTCCTCGCAGTTCATGCAAATAAAGAGGAAAACAGGGAAAATAGGGATTAGAAAATTCATTTAATAAATAATAATGAAATAATTGAAATTTTCTAAAAGTAAAGACGTACCTTTTTTCGGGCTTGAACACCAGTTCTGTTGATTACACTTTTGGAACCTTTACTTTATAAGCATATTGTATACCTTTCCAATATTTACTTCCATTCTCCTAAACTTACACAATTTTCACAAAAAAAATAAAAAATTTTCCTCTTATACTTGTACACTTCTCTCTTCCCAAAATCATATTCTATATTTTCCTTTTTAAAACACTTTTATACATGTCAATATTCGATGCACCTTTCAACACACAAATTTCACTTTTCAAATTCACACACCTATACCTTACTTTTTTTTTATATACACCTTTAACCTTTCAAAACATATACAATTTCAACTTTTCAACACATACAATAGCCACTTTTTGAACATATCATATAAATATCACTTTTCAAAGATCACATGACTTACCTTTCAAAATATCACAATTCACTCTTTTTCATTCTCACATGATATCTCTTCAACATACACTTCTTCCACAAAACATTCTTCAATACATATACACATACAAACTTCACCTTTTTAAACACACATATTTTTACCGTTCAGAGAGACACATAAATCTCCTTTAAACAATTACAAAATGGTGCCAAACACCCTTTCACATCTTTTTTAAAACTTTCTAATTCCTTCACACATAAAAAAAAATGCTATCATGATTTTCTTTCCAATTATGAACAAAACCACTCATGTCAATTTTCAATTTCAAATAAGAACAAAGCTATCACATGTTCTCCACTCCTAAATTAAACTTATAAATTTCCCATTATTCTATTTCTACTAAACATGACAACTCAAAACCTCTCAAAAATAACAATGTAAGATATAACATGATTATAAAAAAAATGTAGCCATTCAAAATTTTAAAGAAGAAGAAAAATATGATTTCAACAAAAATTTTTATCTGAATTTCATAATTAACAAAACAAATATGAAGATTTTCAAAATTTGATTCATGATTTTGAGAAAATAAGAACCATTCAACGAGAAGAGATAAAAAAAAAAAAGTAAGAAGAAGAATTTAGAGGGAAGAAGATGAATATGTAGAGGATATATCCAAGATTTAGAAGATTACCGGCGTGCAGCTGCTGTAGGAGCGACGAAGGGGGCTTCGTGTGGAGAGGAGGCTGATTTCGTGTAACTTCAAGAGGAAAGGAGAGTGGGTGTTCATGTATTAGAGGATGAAGGCTTGGATGTGTCATGTATTAGAGGATGAGGGGTGGTTTTGGGTTGAGGGAGAGGGAGAGTGGGTGGTTATGTATGAGAGGATGAAGGCTTGGATGTGTCATGTATGAAAGGAGGGAGGCTTGAACGTTTTTTGTATGAGCGGAGGAGGCTTGGACGTTTTTTGGGTTGAGGGAGAGGGGGAGTGGGTGGTTATGGGTTGAGGGAGAGGGAGAGTGGGTGGATATTGGTTGTTGCTGAACCCTTTGATCGTGGACCGTTCGTTGGACATTTAAAAGCCTTTATGATTTTGGAATTTGCTGATCTTGGGCTCATTGGATTCGTCTCGTCGAGCCGTTCGATTCGAGTATAAGCTCGTCAAAATCAGAGACAGTTTGGTAACCCAAATTGCGGTTTGAACCTTCAAACAGCGCTTTGAGCCCTTGATTCGGATTCATTTGGGCTCGGATTGGGTTGATCTTGGTGTCGTTGGGTTTCTATTCCTGAGATGCTTAGTTCGACTGTAAGTTTGCGGAAATCAGAGTTCGGATGGTCTCCGAATTAATTTTTGAAGTTTTCAAACTTGATTTTGCATCGAAATTTGTGCCCGATTAAGATAATTTTTTACGACGTATCAATTATTATTATATATATACTTGTGACAAGTCAAAACGGGTTAATCGGAGCCATTGAAATCGAATTCAATTTGAGTTAATTTGATTTGATTTTGATTTGATTGGTGAGTTAATTTTGAGCTTAATGATGCATCAATTTGATCGAAAATAAATTAGATTGAGTCGATCGACATCAACGAATCATAAATTGAGCTTGATTTGAGTTCATTTTGGAGTTGAATTGAAATTGGATTGAAATGATTTTGATTCGAATTGAGTGATAGGTTCGAGTCGATGCTACGTCATTAGGCGTCCACCTAAGGGAAATCCTATGGGTGCGACATCTACACTAGGCTACGAAAACCTAGATACTAGAGTCGATTCCAGGAAAATTGACCTCGAATAATGAGGTCAACACACCACTCTCTCAGAGTTATTCGTTTTTGTTAAGATGTTAAGTATTAAAGTATAATATAATGTTCCTCGTGAATGTTTTAATAAATTCATTGGACTGCTTAAGAAAATCAATCTAGTAGATAACATAATTTCTACATATTTATATTGGACTAAGAAGTTGGTTTCCAAGCTTTGTTTGACATACACAAAAATAGATTATTGTATCAATGGATGCATGTTATTCTATAAAGATGATTAATCAGATATTGCATATCATTATTGTAATATACCAAGATTTAAACCAAAATCTATCATGAAAAAAAAAAAGCTAAACGAAGTACAAGCCAGTAGACTATTTTACTTACCCATAATTCCTAGACTATAATAGTTATATGCATCTATGAGATCTGCTGCACATATGAGATGGCATAATGACATATCTCACAAGAAGATTTTATTACACATCTGTTAGAAGCAGATGTCTAGAAACACTTTGATCATATGCATCCCACCTTCGCCTCAAAATCAAGAAATATAATATTAAATTTATGCGTAAATGGTTTTACTCTATTTAGTTAGTCTGCTTCATCTTGCTCGTGCTGGCTAGTGATACTCACCCCATATAATCTTCCATCAGAGTTGTGTATGACAACTCCTTACATGTTTCTGATACTTATCATTCTAGGTCCACATAATCAGGTGAAGGTTCTGGTGGAGAATATTCTGACTATCATACTTGGTCGCAAGAAGTAGGAGGAATGCACCACGGCAAAGTATACAGTTTAGGCTCACAAGCCTATGCATATTAGGAGAAGACATCTAGTGGCTCCAATTTCTCGGAAAATACCCATGAGTTTTAACATACCCAACATATAGTTACCCTTACAACCGAGCTAGAGCACGTAAGGAAAGCACAAACTGGCTGGCAGATGTAGATGCAGCAGCAGATGGATATGCAGCGATAGATGCAGATGCAACAAACTCAGATATTAGAGGAAATGCAAAAGATGAGGGAGCATATGAGTGTGAGGAATACAACATCAGCATAGGAGGAGACTGAATCAAAGTGGGTGTTATTTATTTTAATGAAGTGGATATCTATAATTATGTATTTTTTGACATGTTTACTTGTTGTTTGGACATTTTGAGTTTTTTATTATTGCATATTTGTTGATGATATTCTTCTTATTTTTGTTATGGTGCATATATTTATGTACAATAATTTGGTGATGTTCTTAATTGGAGGTGGATGTTTGAATGTATATATTATTGCATTTCTTTCTATGCATGTTGTATTGTGGAAATTAGTTTCAAAAGAAAGAAGATTTTTTTATGCTATAGGTTTCCAGTAGATTATCCGCCGGAACAACTGCCGGTAATACGATAAGATGGAAATAAAATGACATTTTTAGCATATATTTCTGCCAGAAGTTCCAGCGGAATTTTGACGATAAAGCCTGTCGATACCAGTTTGGCGACTTTAGGCGGTAGATTATTTGCCGGTAATGCCGGCATAATTTCTATCGGAATTGCCTGCGGAAACTACGTCGGAATATGCCACCAAAATGGCGTCAATTTCCTATAATATTTTCGTCGGAATTGCATCGGAAACACAGCTGACAACATTTCCGGCGAAACATTTTCGCCGATTTAGACTTTCTAACGTGCGAATTACCGTCGAATCATTTTTCGTCAAAAATTTGCCATAAATCTCATATTTCACGCGGATTTCGATTATTACCGGCGGATTTAGTCTGCCGATAACAAGGCATTTTCCTATAGTAAAAGGAGCCATATCTTCGCTCGCAGCTCTAGAGGGATAGTTTATTTGAGTAAAGGAGGATGAAGTCACTCGTTGCTTTCATTTATGTTCATCTCCTTTCTTCCCAGTTTGCCTCAAATGAATTATAATGAATGGCAGTGGCTTTCAATACATAGAATTACTTCTAAAGAAACATATAAAAGTTTAGGACCTCAAATATAAAACAAGCTGAAGCGCCTAACCATTAAAAACCTCACAAGGAATAAATATCAAATATAAATGTCATGAGATGTATGTTTAAGACAAATTTGCACCTGTTCATCAACTTGAAATAATATTTAACACGCTGAAATAAAATCAAACTATTGTCATGCAAATCAATTAGATAAAAGTTTAGAAAAAGCAAAGCAGATAAAAAATTTAACCAAATTAAATGAGGCCAAAAATTATAATTGTTGCGGGCTAGAATATACACGGCGATAGAGATATGATTCTACGTCTTAGCGTTGTTCGGATATCCAGCTCACACACAAATAACACAATATTTTTTTACGTGGAAACCCTAGAAAGGGAAAAAACCACGGGGCCTATCCCAGTTGAAGATGATTCCACTAAAATTTGAGGGAAATACAATGGCTTGACTCGTCCTTGAAGACGACCAGATTACATATATCAACTGAGAGTTTTATAAAAGTCCAACGTCACTCCACTGTCAGGTGGTGGTCTGGCGGCACTCCGGTGTCAGGCGATGGATCGGTAGTGGCACTTTAGTGTCAATGGATATTTCTGCTTCGGATGGCACTTCGGCGTCCCTTGGTGGTCCGTCGGTGGTGTGGTAGAACTACGGCGGTGTTGTGGCAATGCTCCGGCGGTGGTGCGGCAAGACTACGGCGGTGGTGCGGTAGCACTACGGCGTCCCTTGGTAGTCCGGCGGTGGTGCGGCAGAACTACGGCGGTGGTGCGGTAGCACTCCGGCGGTGGTGCGGCAAGACTACGGTGGTGGTGCGGTAGCACTACGGCGTCCCTTGGTGGTCCGGCGGTGGTGCGGCAGAACTACGGCGGTGGTGCGGTAGCACTCCGGCGTCCCTTGGTGGTCCGGAGGTGGTGCGGAAAGACTACGGCGGTGGTGTTGCAGCACTACGGCGTCCCTTGGTGGTCCGACGGTGGTGCGGCAAGACTCCGACGGTGGTCGAGAAGGAGCTAAGCGGCAAGAGCTTTCTTCCTTCTCTTCCTTCTTCTTTCTTGGCTTCTCCCACCTTTCATGAGGAATGAGGGGTCTATTTATAGATTTTCTGGAGTGGCATAGCTTGTAAATAGGTGTGAGATCAGGGGCAAATAGGGAGTGGCTGAATGGATGGCCGATATTGAATCCCATGATCGTGCACCATTCGTTGGACATTTGAAGGCCTTAATGATGTCAGAATTCAGTGATCTTGGGCTCGTTGGATTTGTCTCGTCGAGCCGTTCGATTCGAGTACAAGATCGTTAAAATCAGAGACCGTTTGGTAACTCAATTTGTGATTTGAACCTTCCAACAACGCTTCGGGTCCTTGATTTGGACCCATTTGGGCTCGGATTGAGTCGAATTTGGTGTCGTTAAGTTTGTATTTCCGAGACGCTCAGTTTGACTGTAAGTTTACTGAAATCGGAGTTAGGATGGTCTCCGAATTAATTTTGGAAGTTTCCAACTTGATTTTGCCTCGAGATTCGTGCTTGATTGAGACTATTTTTGGTGACGTATCAGTTGCCCCTCTATTTTTGAACTTTGAATCTTACAAAGTCCAAAAGCACTTGTATAATTTCAGCATTTAAAATGTCCAAGTCATACCTTTATAAGATAAGATTACATATATGTATAAATATATGAATACGAACTTAACTAACTAGTTAGTTAATATTAGTACTAAGTCGAATCAAATCAACAACACCCACTTCATATAAGGAACAAGTTTCAAAATATGACGTCATATATAATCTGTTGTATATGACATTAATCATATATTAATATATTAGTGTATTAACTTTATTTTATAACTTATATAACAGTTAATGATATATTAATATACAATTGATATATTAAACGTTATATACATTAATATATAAATAATGAACAGAGTAATTTTCCATACAACTTTGAAAATTGTTTCATCACAGATTTAGCAAAGTTAGAATACTTTATATTTTTTAAATTTTAAAATATTTCATATTAATTAATTATGTGAGTTTTATGCTTCATAATTTTTAATTATGTTTAATTCTTAACATATATTTGAAATTATAGCATCATTATTATATAAATTTTATTAATTTTTAATAAAATTAGTATTTATTACATTATCCAACGGTTGAACCCCAATCAAATCGTAGACCTCTCATTTTTCTTATTCATTGTCCGATCAGATTTTCAAAACTTTGAATTAGACTTAAAAGAGATTTTTTTATATTGTTCTTATGTATAAACTTTAAAATATACGTGAAAAGGTTGGAGTAGCTCCGGTAGAAGATAAGATTAGAGAAAGTCGCCTTAGATGGTTTGGTCACATAAAACGGCGGCCTTGCGATGACCCGGTTAGGAGAGTAGAGGTATTAGATTTGACTTATGTTAAGAAAGGTAGGGGTAGACCTAAAAAGACTTGGTTAGAAAATATTATGAATGACCTTTCTTTATTAGATTTAAACAAGAATTTGACTTTTAATAGGACACAATGGAGAAAAAGGATTCATGTAGCCGACCCCACGTAGTGGGATAAAGGCTTGATGTTGTTGTTGTTGTTGTTGTTCTTATGTATAAACTTTGTTATTTATATATCTATTTATTTATTTATTATTAAAATTTTGGTCTCTGATTTCAAGTTATTTTAGTTTTTTTTCCTTGCCACTCCCTTTAAATCCTTGTTCCACCATTTAGTTGATAGTCAACGCTCTAAACCAACAGATCCAAATGAGCTATGTTTTCTAGGGCATCTTTCTTACGAACAATTATTACGTCCTCCGACCGGATGCAGAGAAGCATCCGGTCGTAGGCAAAAAAAACTCGGTACCGAAAAACTCGGTACACCTCTGTACTGCGTTTTTTTTTCCTACGACCTGATGCTTCTTGCATCCTGTCAACCGAACCAAATAAAAGTTCCTTTCTTACAGCTTTGTTTTTCAGACCGAAATCAGAATTTTAATTTAGCCACTAATTGTTCATTTCTTTTAAGAATTTTTTGTTCAAGAAAATTATTTTTAACATCAACTTTCAAATAATTGAGTTTCTTTACAGCAGCTTTACAATCATCTTTATAAAAAATTGCAGCTGTACTAAATGGACCCACCAGGTGCAGCCCCCAACTATGACAATTTTACTATTTTTTTATTATTATTAGTGCTTTGCCGATCTCAAAATTTTCTTGTGACAGAATTTAAGGACCGGGTTTATGAATCACATTAACAACAACCAGTCGAAAAAGATTGGACCCCATGATGACAAGTAATTCTATGTATGTTACTTCAACAACAAAGTATTTTTCATTGAGAGATTCGGCTCATGTTGCGTTGTTGGTGCATGCAATTGATTTGTCTTCTCATAGTTTTGTTTTGTATTGCAGCCTTCAAGATCTGCATGCTGCATTTCTCTGATGTCTATTCTTGAAAATGCCAAATAACAGGATTAATTATTCTGTGCGGACGTGAACGTTGTTTAGAGACCAATCAGAATGTGTGACGTCATCCCTTCGTTGCGTACCGCTGCTCGGTACCGTTGATGTGGCTGCACCTGATTCGCCTTCGGATGTAGAGCTGAATCCGGCCTCAGTACAGAAGAACTCTCGAACTGCAAAGCCATAAAATATAAGCAACAAGAAAGTTATTCCAAATATATCCTTAATTAAAATTGAAGAAATTAAGATAATTTTTATGTGGGAAATATACTCAAAATTGATCATAAAATTAAAAGGTTTTAAGATATTAAACTTCTATATTTATTTTGAATTTGTTACAAATGATTATAATGTAAAGCAAATCTATAAAATAAAATTGATTAATTTTATTGTGCAAATATTATTGCAATAATTATTAAATAGAAACAATCTACTATTAGTTTTGAATTTATTATAAATTAACCTTAAATGTAATATTAAAAAATAGGAGCACACATGAATTTTTGTCAATATAATTAATTTTGTCTTCTTTGATTCTTAGGTTTGATTTGAGCAAGGCTTTTAAAATCGGACCGGACCGGCCGGTTCAACCGGTTGAACCGCGAACCGGCCGGCCGGCTGGTTACGAGTCTCTAAAGAATCGTTTTCGCATCGAACCGGCTTCGGACCGGTCGAACCGCCGAACCGGATAACCGGCTCCGGTTTTGAATAACCGTCCGGGTCGGAAATTTCGACATTTTGAGCGGAAGCCAGAACGGGATGTGAAGTTAAATTTCTCCATTTTGCGCATCTTCCTTGGCTCCGTCACTGTTGTCCGACCTTGCTCGTCCGACGGAAGTTACGACATTTTGATCAGAGATCGGAATAAGAACGGGAGCACGCTGACTGTGAAAGTAACTTTCCACCTTTCGTGTGCTCTCTCCGGCACCTTCGTGGCTGATCGACGTCGCCTCTCCGACGGCTTGCCCTTCCCATTAGATCGGAAGTTAGACATTTTGATCAGAAGCAACAACGTGAGCTCACCGGATTGTGAAGGTAACTTTCATCCTTTCGCACGCTTCTCTGCTTCCTCCGACGACGTTCCTTTACTTGTAGGATCGAAAGTTAGACATTTAAATGTTTTTGACTTTTTGGTGGATTTTCCTTTTGTTTTGTGTTGCATATTTGGTGAATAAAATTTCTGAACTTATTATTGTTGTGCATGGATGACTAATCTGTCCTAAATTTCTCTGGTTTTAACTTTTAATTGCATTGTTGTGGATGAAAAAAAGCATATAGTTGGCTAAGTGTGGGCTACTGGCTTTTGTTACCAATATTATATAAGTAAAATTATTATATTTTTTTCATTTTTTGTTATATATTTATAAATAATTGTGTCATTATTATAATATTTAAATATAATAAATATTTATTACATCATCCGGTTCGACCCCGGTCGAACCATCCAACCTCTAACCCCTCCTTCTCTCGGTTCATTGACCGTTCCGGTTTTCAAAGCCTTGGATTTGAGCCGGCTTTCTTATTGCTCTCTAAAACAATTTTTTAGTACAAATTTTTTTAAAATATAAAAATTTATACTTATAAGCTTGTTTAGAAAGTAGAAAGAAAGTTGTCACAAACAAAACTTTAATATAACATAATAGAGAAAAATAATTCATGTAACTAACCCACATGGATGATAAAAACTTGATATTGTTGTCAGTGCTACTAACTCATATTAAGCAATTAAAAAGTTATTAGAATGTTAACATAAGCTTCAAATTAACAGAAATTGAGTGTGTGAGTGCACATTAATTTAATTGATAAAGATCTTAATAGCTTTTATAAACATAAATAAAATTAAAAAAAAAATGGATCAGGATAAATATATTTAAATAATTTTCAGATTAACATATTATAAATTTTAATTGATTTCTCACCGTCACAAAATTTAAAAAAAAAAAATCTGTTACATTATGATTAATGAATTTAAATTTTAATTCTCACAATTTCCAAGAAAATATTCCATGTAGATGCCGAGGACTTTCTGGTCTTTTCATTCACGTATGAGCACGGTGAATGGGAGAAAATGGTTAGCCGGAATTCACGGGAATAAAAGTACTCAACATATAGTGTGGGACGCCCGGTCCGATTTCCTTGACTCAGTGTCAACGCGGTCGCCGACATGTGGATCCGAGGCAGAGGCGAGAATCATAATATCTTCAATAAGGCGGGGTCTTTATGATAAACTCCCTTCCCATTTAAGGAGAGCATGATGTAGCTCGTCAAGTTCAGAGGTCAATCAGAATATGTTACGTCATTCGGTATATAGCGGCATCCAACATCAATAGCTAATAAGAAAATGACGTTGATCATTCTGATTAGCCTCCGGACGCCTTTCATATAGCTCATCGTCTCAGCATAGTAAATAATTAAGGAAATTTAGTTTTATTTTTTTTTTTAAATAAAATATTCCAATCTTGGTAACATTTTGTGAGCAATATTAAAAGATAAAGAACGCTAAATTTTTCATTTAAGATGTAAGAAAAATTATGAAATTTATATACATAGCACTCAAAATTATTTAATCAATATTAAAAATTTTACTATTTACATAATTTAATATTTTGTTAATTGACCGGTTAAAGAACCTCTCAATGTGAATAGGTTGTTGCAATGAGGTCTCATGCAGAGCCCTACATTGGGTTCTGATTGGATACCCATGCTTTACTCAGACGGCCTTCGCTCACCCATTGTTACTTTTGGGATGTTGTACCCACCTAATATGAATGAAAACAATGTGAAGTTGCTTTGAGCACCAACCACCTCCTTCCTCACGTGACTTCCAACGAAGAAATTATTCTGTGCGGAGATCGAACGCAGAACGCCATCCGTTGGACAACCAGAATGCACCACGTTAGCAATACTGAGCCGCGGAATCGAGCAAGAGGTGATGTGGCACATTTTGGTTGATTTCCAGACGACGTTCGATGTCTCACGGAATAATTAAACACCTACAAGCATAGCATTAGGATTTCATGAGGAAGGGCAATGATGGGACCGACGGCAAGCGAAGATGGCAATAAGGATCGGAGATGAACGATGGGAGAGATGAGATCAATGACGTGCGAAGTTGTAATATGAACAAAGACTTGAAAGCTCAACGATGAATAAATTCACACTAGGATCTCGTGGGAGCATCAAATGGACCAACTATCTACAAAATTTATTATTAAAAGTTTTAAGAGCCATGTAAATAAATAGCAAATTTTATATGTTAAATATGTAAAATAAAACATTTTAGATGA
Source organism: Dendrobium officinale (assembly GCA_019514585.1). Taxonomy (NCBI): domain Eukaryota; kingdom Viridiplantae; phylum Streptophyta; class Magnoliopsida; order Asparagales; family Orchidaceae; genus Dendrobium; species Dendrobium officinale. The sequence goes on along the minus strand of CM033683.1, from coordinate 68,800,049 downwards.
TATGTCCGTTAATCAACTAAAAAATATGTCAAAAATATATATATTCTAATACAATTTGTATTATGATCAATTTGAAATTTATTAAATTTATTTTAAAATTAATACTATATATGAAGAATTCGTATTATATTAATCTTAAAATAAATATAATGATTTGCAAATTCATTCTAATACAAACTATATCTAAGACATAATTACTCAAGAAATACAAAAAGTCACGATGCAAGGATGTATGAGTGGAAAATTAGTAATTGTGAGGGGTGGGATTAGGATTTTTTTCGTAAGGGGCACAAATTATTGAATTAAAAAAAACTCAATCTTTTTCATTTGGGCTTGGAAATGGGCTTGGGACTGGCATTGGTTATTAATTGTTAGACTCATTATAAAAAGATTTATTTCCCACGGCTTTGTTTGATTTTTGTATTGTCTTTCCCGCTTAAAACTTTCTAATCATCTCTTTCAAATTTTCTTTTGACATATCTTTTCGTATCTAATTTGAATGAAAACAAGATTAACAATTTGATCATAAGATACAAAACATGTACGAAATAGAAGAGCTAAAGGAGACCTTTAAATCTATAATGCTGGCTACTGCCTATTGGAACATAAATTTTAAATAAACGAGCAAACTAAAACATCTATAGATCATCTAAACACTTGTATAGAAGTTGAATGGAAAATATGCAAAATTAGTAGAAAATAAAGCTTAAGTTTTCATGGATAAAATGAAATTTCCTATAAAAGCAAATGGAGACAATTTTATAATATTACTTATTTCAATGAAGGGTCTGCAAGCATAAGAGCTTCACTAGGTTCAAGTATTAGGGAAATAAGAAAAGTTTCTATTTCAAAATCAAAACATCGAATTCCTACCGACCGCCGATTGCCAACCCGTCGTGTGTTCGAATGAGATTAGAGGAAGGGTGGGCGACTAGGAGTTTGAATGAGATTCGAAGAAGAAAGAAGGGAGTTCGGCATTCCGACTTCTGACTTCTGGCCTTAGGCTTCAGTTGTGCATTTGTAAGAAGCCTTCGACGAAGACCGAAGTTCGTCCGTGCGCGCATGAAAAGGCAGAGCGGCGGGATTGGATTGGGATTGGGGATGGAAAAAAACCCTAATAATAATAATTTGATTTAATATGTAATTAATGAGTCATAAAATATACTTAATTATATATTAATAACACAGTTAGTGGGGACTATGACCCTAGGGCCTCCATACTGCATCCCGCCTTTGATAATTACCTTTATGATACTATATAGTTAATGGACAAGTATCTGTCTATTTAGATTTTAGGGATCATAAAAAAAAATGTCTTAAATTAAAAATATAAACCAAAAAACTATTTTATTTAAATAGGAGTTTTGAGAAAAATAAACGGATACTAAAACATAATTTATATCAAAATATGCTACATAATTTTTTTCTCTATTTTTTATCACCACCAAATGGACTATTAAGATTTTGTTTTTAGGACATTTCTTTTATTGCTTTACTTTTTGGACCATATTTGTTATTTACACTTCATTTTAGATAACTTTATATCACAGTTTTTTTTTCCTGTTTTCAAGAGATTTTTTAATAAAAAAATAGCTTTATAAAATAGAAATTTTGTTTTATGAAGTGTTTTTCTATATTAGCTTTCAAAAAAATTATTTTCCTTGTTGTTTCACGGCAACCTTTGCAAAAAGCTTCAGCCTTCCCAAATGGATCCTAAGCCTTCGTTTGGGACAATTTTTTTTTTACGCTTTCTAAAGTAGTTATCTAATACAAAAAATTCTTGTAAAAACAACAAAAAAGAGAAAATTTTAAGCCTAAGCATGATTATAAATTGTATTAAGAGATTAAGCATGGATAAAAAAATTAAAAATTTACAAAATTGCCTGTTTAGCTTGCGATTTATGCTAACTATGATTAGTTGAGTCAGGTAGCCGTTATGCTGAGCAGACAAAGAATGAGAAATTCTATATATTGATAAGTCGCCCTGATAATGGGTAACTTATAAGTCACTCATTAGACGGGTTACTTTTCCCTATTATTAAAAAATATATATTTTTGAGCAGTGTTTAAAAGGTTTTAAAAAAATCTACAAGTGGTGCAAGAATAACATGTAATTCCATATTTTTTTATTATAAAAATTGATATTAGATTTAACTATTCAAAGATATTATATTTAACACTCATTAACTAATTATTATTTTTAAAAAATTAGATTTTATAATAAAAAAAATATCTTGAATATTAAAAGATTGGCTCCACAAATGTATTTTGACTTTGTCAATTTTCTGGAGTCATAATAACTCTAAATCGCAATCCGTCTTTTCCATGGTACTTTGATCGAAGTATTTTGCTTACACAAATTTTTTCGTAATTTTTGGACACCGGTGAAAATTATTAAGGAATTTGTAGCTGTCAGTATAAGTGAGAACTTCAGAACCTTCTGGTCTATTTTGCAAATCGTTTTCATCGATATTTTTTAAATATTATGAGTTATGTTATAAATATTTTTTTGTAATTTTTTTAGCCATAAAATGATTTATTTGAATTTTATACTAAAAGAAATTATTTAAATTAATTATAAAATATTATATAATTATTTAATTGAAAATATCTCAAAGCATTATAAGATTTTTATTTAAATCCTTTTCCCATCTCGGGCAAACAGAGAATGTTTTAGGGCTTTTGAGAGAATATGAGTGGAGAGAGAAAGGAAAGGCTTAGATATGAAGGCCACGGTGCCATTTTTGTCTTTCGACATAGTTGAGTAATTTGCTCTTCTTGATGTAAGAAATTCATATTCTATTTTTTTTTTCAAAGATTTTATGTTTTGATATTTTTCCGCTCAAATTTGTGTTTTTGTTACCGAAAATGTAAATAATTTTGTATTGGCAAAACTTTTTGTATGTTATAGAGATCATAATTATGAGCATTTTGAGTATTTGTTTGAGATTTTTCACTAGGTGATTTTGAAAATAAAGTAATTTTTCTCTACCCAAAATTTATTTTGACGTCTAAAAATAGTAGTGTAATAGAATAAAAGTCTTAAAATTTTATTTTATACAATGCCTCATAATTTGGTAATTTTTTGAAAATATGTATTTTTGCTTAGTAGGATTCTTTGTTATCTACCATTATATTATTTTGGTATCTTCTTTATTAAGTTCAGTTATATTTATTTGTTACAATGCATTGAAATGAATGTTGATACATGATTAAAATATTATTTTAGTACATTGATACTACTGTGTGTGTAAAAAACAAGTAAAGACTAGTTGATTCGTTGGTTGGAGACAGAAAGACTTGTACATGATGGCGGGCCGACGAGCTTTCCTTTAAATACTGTAGTTTGGTGTTATCCTCTACTGATTCATCTGATACTTATTGGGAGTTATAAAGAGATGATTATTATGTCGATGGGCAAAGAGTGACGGCTCTGTTTATTGAGCCAATGGTTTGCTAATACTGATACAATACTGAAAAAATATTATGATAGTTAGAGCTTTTACTTATTTAGTGTGACTATTGAAATGCATATTTTATAAGCATTGTTCTTATTATTATACAAATTTATTGTTACTGCATGGATTAACTGTTATTGTATTATTGTTGATGTCATCGGATTATTACTATTACTGATATAGACATTGATAGTATTTGAAACTACTGATTCACTGTACTTATATTATGCATGTGATATACTGAGCATGTGATATATAATAACTGGATAACATGTATACATTCCGATATGATTTTTCTACATTGATTTCATTTCAACAGTGTCATTAACGATGTTTTGATTTGATGTTTTTTATATGATTTTATACTTACTGATATTATGGATACGACGATTTCTTTAGAGATCTGATACTCATACTAGTTTATTATTTTTTATGGGATTTTATACTGTTTACATATTCTACTAATGTTGCTTATGGGTTTTTTACTATTTATGCATTGATCAATGATCATATGAATGTAACTGCTATGATTTAACTGTTGACATGCATATTGCTCATTTATCATGCTTTTGAGTTCAATGTTAGGTTTTGATGACCTACTAGCTTTTTAAGCTCATTATATATGGTTAAATATTTTCAAGTCAGGGCAGTGGAGCAGAAGTGTGATGCTAGTCAGGATTCTTCAGGTTTTGTTACTTTTTATTTTAGTTATTCTTTTGTACTCATGATATGATAGATATGTAATGAATGTGTATATCCTGAATAGTATATATAACTTTTAGGAAAGAATATAGATGTGTACATTGATGTTTTAAATTATAGAATATGTTGTACTATTTATTACTAATATATGACATTAGATAGTTCTACTTGTTGAATATTTAAAGGAAAAATAAATAATTCTTTCAATTTAAATTCGGTGACATCACAAGCATGAATGTTGCACCACGTCCGCTCATTATTGAACTCATAAGTTCCATTATAAAAGATGAACTAATAACAAAGTCGTAATATAAATTTATTTTAATTTATATTAATTCTAAATCCTAAACCTAAGTTATAAATATTATAACTAATATTAACATGAGAATATCATAATGAAATAATATATTAATTCAATTATGATATAAACATATTTAAATGATTAGTATAATATAAAAAAATTTAATATCCAATAAATTACTTCTAATTATCTCTCTACCAAATAATGACTCCAAACAAAAACTAAAATTTTAAATTACTTCTAATTATCTCTCTACTTAACATAAACTCAATTATTTTGAAACTAACACTTATTAAAAATTTCATCTCAAAATTCATTCGAACTAACATACATATAACTTCAAAAAAATAATAAAAAATATTACAACAAATAATAATTAAACAAATCAAAACAAATTTTTAAAAATTTACCTCTTCCCAAATACATGTAGAATTAACTCAAATATTTAATTTACTTAAACATATACTGATGTCAAAATATAATGAGCATTGCTTAATAAACAAAAGATGAAAAAATTCAAAAAAAATTTGTGTCCAAATTTCATCTTCTCTATACCAAAAGAACCCAAAAAACACGTATATTTACCACACAAATTGTCACTTTAAATATGTAAGTCAACCCTAAATCATATATCTATAAAATATTTACAACATTCACATCCTAAATGCATAAATCTCTACTTATCGCAAATAAATTTTGAAATTAATTCAACAAATAAAGAGATTTACATAAAAAATTAGAGAAACAATCCACAAAACATAAATCTTTACTTCTCTAAGCAAAATAAACACTAATCAACATGTATTTAACTTAATTCACATAAAAAACTTACAAGAAAACGTACCTTCAGCCGGCGAATACCCCAAGCGTCTGTGAAAAATAGCGACTGATAAGGAGAGGAAGAGAAATGGATCGGGAAAGGAAAAGTTAGAATTCTATTTAAGAATAAGTCGTCTGTTTAACGGACGACTTATAAGTCATCTAACGCCAAGTCATTTAACGTACCTTCAGCCGACTAATAAGTCATCCGTTAAATGGACAACTAACGCCAAGTCATCTAATTAACACATCATATTCCATGTTCTTGTTTGGATTAGACATAAGTCACCTTTCAAACGAGCGACTTTGCCTATTTTTAAATTCTTTCAAAAGCCTGCTTAATCATGTTATCTCGAATGCTAATATGTTAGTCAATCTTGCTAGAGATAGTGTTATGAGGCAATATGATTGATGACATGATGACATGTTATCTGCAGGAGGGGAGGATATTATTGAAAGCGATTGGGAAGCTGGCTCGCTCGATAATAATGTTAAGCATCGAAAATGAAAATCTGAAAAGAAATTACTTTCTTTATTTGGAAGCTTTGTGGCTGTGGTGTTTGGATTTATTTCGGTTTTGATTGCTTTCTTGAGAAGGAAATGAAACATGACTATGATGAAGTAGTTTTACTGCATACGCCTCAAATGGCCAGGATTTGGTTGGCAACCTTGGTGGCTCGTTTTAGTGGTTTGGTTGCTTGTCGGCTTGAGTTCTTGGCTATTTATCTTTTTCCTCCTTGGATGACCCCTCCCTGACAACTAGGTGTCGGTATGAGTCCTGTCATTTCTGTTTTGATCAGTCTTTCGCTTTGATTACTTTTGTCTTTTTGTTTTTTATATTTCTCTGATTGTAATTCTCCATATGTGATTATTTTGTGGTCTTGTGATATATCTCTTTCAATTAATAGATTTTGTTTTGGTTAAAAAAAATTATTAAATTTATTAAAAATGATTTAATTTCTGTACAAGTTTTTTTAGAAATATCAAATATAAATTTCAATATTTCTCAATAATAATAAATTTTATTTAAAATTCCGCTATATTAAGTATATAGGAATACGCAAAAAAATTTTGTTTTTATTTTTTTAATTATTTTTTATTTTTTATTTTCGCAAAAATTAATTTATGTTAACCACCTTTTTAAACAACAGTTTAAAATTGGCAAATAAATATGAGAAATGGGAAAAAAAACTGAGCTTGCACGGAAAAGTAGACCTTTAAGGGAAAACGTAAAATAAATTTGCATTTAAATATATATATATATGCATATTATATATAAACTTGATTCACGTTTTTCTTGTTAAAATGTAAATTGTAATTGCGTTTAAACTGGAAAACGCAATAGCTTTTTACGTATATGATCAATTTTAAACATATATATATATATATATATATATATATATATATATATATATATATATGAAATTGATCATAACTAATCCCAATATTAATATTTAGCCGAGAAATTTTTAGGCAAAGCAACTTGCATGCACATATTGCTCTATGTACATAGAGTTCTTTTATTTTCCCTCTTTTCATCAAAAAGTGGAGAAAAAAAAAAAAAAACATTATTTTCCAGCGCCACTTAGCCTTCTATTGTGATTAAGCGAGCCTGCAATGCTATATTGTCATGATTCTATAAAAATGTTCTATCTCTCAGAATCTTCAAACCGATGCAAGCATAGACATTAAAAACAAAAAATCTCAATCCTGATAACTTAAAAGAAGTTATTTCAACATTCAATACATTCACATTATCAATCAGATAAGCATTTCTTAACTATGAATAAAGTTTATAGCATAACATGAAATAATATATTTAAATAATGAGTTTATATCTGAATTGCATCGTTAATTTCTATAATATGTAAATTTGATTATATTTCCAGAATGTAGGTTAAAACTTAAAAGGAACCATATGACCATTCAAAATTTGTTTCTTAAGACACAAATAAGTATAACTTGATTTGCAGAAAATCTTTTATTTAAATAATTAAGCAAAAATAATTAATATATCGTATGATAATTTGAACGTATTCCAAAAATATAGGTTAGCAAATTCATAATTAATTAAGTATAAAATTCTTATATTTAAAAAATGAGTTAAATTTGATTAATCTTTTTATCAATTTATAATTTTATTTCGGTATCACACACCCAATCAGATTTTGACTGCTTACCACACGAATTTGCTAAAATTTAGGTTTCTCTATCCTCTCATCCTCTGTTTCTTTCGCAATATAACAAATAGATGTCTTCATTAAAGTAAGGTTAACTGGAACTGAATCAAAAGCCTAATGCGAAGACCAACAAGGCATTAAGGTCCCAATGTTCGCCTAGACCTTTGAAATCATCAAATTCAACTATATTCAAAGATTATAAAGTAAGACTGATAATGCCTTGTTGCGCTACCCCTTAAGAGTATAATCCTTAAGTAGGGACTCCTCTTCTAGCAAAATAAAGAAAAAGCCATGCTCTTAGAAAGCTCTAAAAAGGAAAGATATCTCAATCATCCATAAATTATATGAGGTTTAACATAATATGTCATGGGTATATCCATCCCGATTTTCTACATGATAAATGAAGAGAATGTCAAACTTAACAGGAGATGTTGGTTATGATGGTGACATTGAATGGTGCCATAACTAAAATCAAGACAATCATAACAAAATTATAAGATGATGGTCAAACCACCTTAAATGAGCTAAGGGAAAGCAACATAGACTCTTCAAAAAAATTCTCAACCCAGTTCCAATGGCGCTCTATTTTCTAAATACGAAGCATACGAGCTAAAGACATTGTTATCTAAACTCAAAGACTGTTTTGTCTAGAAATACTTTGACATGTCAAGGTCATATCGTCAGGTGGTAGGTAGTTCAATGACTTGCTATTATTACCGAGGAAAGTCTTGTCAAGAAGTTGTTGATGCAATTTTGTCTGAAATTTGGAAAGGTTATTACTAATATTAAAAGGATGATTGAAGAATGTTTCAACCATGAGAAAAAAAATATACATATTAGATTGTCGAGTGCCAACCATCCATATGAAATAAAAAAAATGGCACTTGCACATCTACATTAACTTTTGAGGCCTAGATGATGTAAGAACCAACTATGACTTATCTCAACCCATAAGATAATTAATTATCAATTGATGTCCACATAATAAATTTTTAGAGTGAAAAAAAAAAAATCTTAAGATTAGCTATTTCAAATATGGTTTTAGAGTTTCATCCCAAATATTTCTTAATTTCAAATTGATTTATTAAGGTATTAAAATTGATCTCTAATTAATTTTAATTAAGAAAATATTGTTAATTTTGACTCCTGAAGAATAAGATCGAAAATATGAACTGAATTTCCATTCAATTCCTTCCAAATTTTTAAAAATAATTTGATTATTTTATTTTCCAAAACTTTTTTGGGAAATATTTCCCTAAATTTTAGAATTAAATCAGGTGATTCAGCCAATCCGACGGAGCGCAAACCAATACAGGCGCAGGTATTCGGATTAGGATGCTCTCCAAACACTCGATGGATGATTCATCCTTCGATCTTCCTAATCGAAGTTCCTACAAACTCTTCTCTGCCCATATGGTTGCAGATATGCTACCGGCAGGTCGCATCGCCGCGAGGGTTTTCGTTTCTTGCCTACTTCTTCTCTGCTTGGAGCCGCTCCTCGCGGTGGGGAGACCATGCGAGTTTAGTGCTACCTACCGCAACAATCTTTACAACTACAGCTTGGCAGCGCCCAGCCAGAAGTACCCCCATGGCGTCATGAGCGAAGACGGGTAATGGTCTTCTCATCAATCCGATTTTTAAAATTTCTTCTGTTTCGTAAGATTTTGCTATGGCATTCGTGATTTGATTCGCAAAATCACGAGCGGTTCCTCTTTTGGAGCAACCGTTTCGATTTCGGGAGATTGCTAGAAAAATTCCTGTTCAGTTTTTCACACTGCTAGGTTAGAATGGATTAAAAAAAATAAGGAAGTTAGAGGGAGTTAAGTTGAAATTTAAAATTTTTTATTACGAAATCTAAAAATCATACAAGAGATTCTTTGCGTATCTTTAAGACGAGTTATTGCAAAAAATTGAACAAGAATTTCAATCCTATAAAGCTTGTATATTTACAAAAACATTAAAAAAATTAAATTGAACTTAAAAAAAAGTTAATAATAAATTAAGAAATTATCAAATTATTAAACAACATCTGCAAATCAAGTGAAATGAATAAACTAAAGATATAAATAAAGTAAGCCATCAGTCAAATTACTTAATACTGCAGGACCTTCAATTAAAAACCATATTCAATGTTTACGCAGCATCCATACACTAAGCGGAGGGCGTTCACCGAAAGGGTTTTTACCTTTTAGTGCATAAGGCATTTCATTTTAAAAGGATAATGGAAGGATAGCCTCATAAACCCTTTTTTCCTTTGTGATCATTAGCAAATTTTGGCTTGCTCATAACTTCAGAAACAAGCATACTCCTCAAATTTCTCCTTTTGTTTGAGTGCTTGAAAGAGGAAAAGAAAATGTGGCAAATCAAATTATGTCAATCCTTAAAAGCTCTCTTCATCTTCTAAACTTCCTTGATATGTTCAGTACAAGTTCACGATTGTATTTGAACACATAGACTTCTATAGCCTTCTTCTAAGTTCCTTTCATAGTTGGGTTGGGATCTCTTCAACATCCTCCAACATAAAATCCAAGAATGATTTGTGCAATGCCATCTCTTTTCCATAATAATTTACCTATCAAAGCATTGAAAAGTGCATTTTTATGTATGATAATTGACTGCAACTAAATAATAATGGACTAAAAACAAGTTTAGCTTGATTATCTGCTACTTAACAGAGAATATTTTTTTGTGATAGCTTGTGCCACTTTTTCTTCCTCAATCTTCTTAACAACCTGAGCATCAAACATCTCATACAATGATTACATTTTTTATGTGCTCTAATGCATCAACTGATTTCTTAAAAAATAGCTCCAGGTAGTGAATTTATAAAAAAAAAAAATGATTATGATTCAATTTTTTTTATTATTTTTTTATGTTTGACAAAAAAAAAAAATGTTTTCATTTGAGCATATCTAAAACTGATGAAGTGTGATTTTAGTAATAAATAATAATAGATCTAGTGTGGGGATTGTGACTTTGGATGATCAAGTCATTAATAAGAGTACACATTGGTGAAATAGATAGGGATATTATTAGTAGAATTCAAGTTGGATGGTTGAAGTGGAGGAATGCATAAGGCTTGTTGTATGATAGAAAAGTCCATCTCAAACTTAAGGGAAAATTCTATAAGATGTTAGTGAGACCTGCAATGATTTATAGTACAGAATGTTGGCCATTAAAAGAGAAGCATAATATTAAGTGTTGCAGAGATGAGGATGCTCAAGTGGATGAGTGGCTTTACTCTTAGAGACAGGATACGAAATGAGCATATATGTGAAAAGGTTGGAGTAGCTCTAGTGGAAGATAAGATTAGAGAAACTTACAAGCACTAAAAGGAAATAAAGGTTTATGACCCAAGACAGTCTCATCATCACTTTGACATCGTTCAGAAGAATCCTTATAATTTGATATCATATGATTATTGAAAAATTATATTTTTGGATATTACCAAACATACATTAATGGTCATATATAAATTAAAAAATCAATTATTGTGATTCAAAGAATAATTATTTGATAACATTTAATAAATAAAAATTAAATTGCCAAAAAAATATAGAAAAAAATTAGAAGTCTAAGAATAATTAGTAATCAATAATAAAATCTTAGGTTATAATCAACTTACCCTAAAGCAAGCTTATGCAATACAAATACACTGATGAGAAACTTACAAGCACTAAAAATAGCTCTAAAGAAGTATCTGATATCATATTATTACTGTAACCATGCACACAATAATATTCATTTCATTGACAAACTACAACGCTTCTTATGCTCTTATACAGAACAATTCTTGATTAAATAACAAAATTGTACATTGAAACTAAATAATAGTAGATAATATAATACAATACATGAAATATTTAAATGGTACTTCACATATTTAATAATAGCAGAACTTGTGGCGTTCTCAATAGAATTAATGGTCGAAACTATGTTTGAAGCAGACTGCATACATGAGCATGCGAAATCGAAGCAATCGACAAACAAGAGGAAAGAGCTTTACCTTCGCTACAGCAGGTGACGAGGAAGCAAATGACGAACAGGAAGAAAGCTTGTCACCTTCATTGCGTGCTCTAACTTAACACGAAGCAGAACTCTACTTAGCATGTATAAGAGGAAGCTGCAACAGCGCATGAAGGGAGTTAAATCATTACCTTTGTTGCGAGCTACGTCGATTTTGACCGGAATGTGTCTATTGAAGGTGGTGAAGGAGTTCGCTTTTAGAACGTCTCAGTTCTCACATGAAGCAGGCAAGCCTACCCTAAATCTTATACTCGACTCGATCACTATCATGGTATTAAAACATGACAAGTAAATTGAGGCGGCGCGCCTCAATATGCCTCGAGGCGTACAACTCGTGAGAAAAGAGCGCACACCTCATCCGATCCATCAAGGCCTAACTCTCAAGTCGCCTCGAGTTGCGCCTCGAATTTAGGATCCGCTCGAGGCATTCGCCTCGTAAGAATTAACACTGAATACAACTCAAATGATTCCTTGGCAAAAACATAAAGCTGTCACTAAATAATCGTAATAAGGGGGCTCTTGCTACTGCTGGTCGTGATGGTCATTAGCTGAGTAATGATTCTTTGTTATTTGTTCATAAAAATTCGATCGCAGATGCTCCATTAATAGATTTTTATTTTCAATCAATCCAAATTACAGTTCAGCAAGGGGAATCAAACGGGCATGATGCTGTATGTGAGGCCAAGAACTACCATGTTTGAAATCCCATGCAGCATTGAACCTCAGTCATTTAAAAAATAATGGAAAGCGCAACTAACTATAACTATTTATAAATATATTCGATGATAATTGGCGCTGCAGCTAGCCCCTTCAATACTCGATATTGGTTTCATGAGCTAACTTATGGGGCTTACGCTGGCTTGAGTTTTATAGCAAACATATCTAATAATTATTCCTCAAGCTTGACAGAGCCTGATGAGCCTGCTTGTGATTTTTTGCTTATCTGTATAAGCTTCACTTTGTATATGTGTGCATGTTGAGTCGGATCTTATGAGATTTTTATAAATTTCATTTTCCACCTTTCCAATAGTGATTTTATTTTACTTTATTGTCATATTTTTAAGTCCTGTCTTACAGTGAAACTTTTCAATAACAATGAAGTTCTGTTTCGTAGGTTCTACAAGATTGCAGTAAATGAGACAATGCTGTGGTATCAGGTTAGTTTCTCGTGGCCTTTTAATTTTCTTATCATTTTCATTTTTCACTCATTTCTACTATTTTTGGTTGGAGGATCCTCATTGTACTTCTTATTATTTAAATTGTTAGCATTAAGAAAGCCATCAAGCCTTCTATCTTGTTTTGAATGGTCTCCCTTGTCTTATTTTTGGATTGATTTTCTTAACGATATTGCTTCAAATTAAACTAAAGTTTATGCTATTCAGGTCATTGATATTCAGCTCATCAATTTGTATGTGAACAGCTTTGCGATCAGATGATATTCAATCATGATCAGCCAAGATGTCTGAATTGTCAGGTAGTTTCTCCTTGGGCTGTTTCCTTTATCTTCTCTTGTATATTTCTTTCTATATTTCATGTCTATATTGCTTACACTCCAAAGTGGCACCCTTCAGACATCTGCAGTGTTATATCTGCATACTATTGATAATCCTTGAAAAAAAAAAAAAAAACTAATTGTCAAAGTTTTCTCTGTTGCTCTGAATATACTTGCGAACTTAACCATTTTGATGGTGTTAACACCTTCAAATTCCACGTAATATACCATTAATTTCAAGTAAAATTCATAGGACACAAGTCCTTATTAGCCACTTGTTTGGTGATTTTTATTTATATATTGTAAGGTATGTATTATTGTTTATTCAGCAATGCACCAATTCTGTTTATTCTTGTTTGTTACTTTATCTATAATGGAATCTGAGCCTTCACCTTTTCTATATGATATGAGAAAACAAACCAAATAGAATTCTTCTAAAAATTGAATTTGCACTTATTTTGCATCTTTATTTTTCAATCATTGGGCTTATATATTCTCATAAACTCAGTGTTTCTCATGTTTCTTCCTTGACTGTTCTCTTGGAAAATGTTTGCTTCCACTAGAGATGTGCTTTTCTTAATATGAAGATGTATGAACAGAGGACAACTTTTAAAAGAAATTGTTCTGATCTCTTATTATAAGAAATGTATTTTGGTAGGTTTTCTTTTAAAGAAATTGTTCTGATCACCTTTCTCTGTTTTTATTGTTAGCTTTGATATTTAGACATGGGATCAGGAAATTCATGAACTGTTGTTTGCAGCCAAGGTGGTATTAGAACTGTTTACCTCACATCGTTTTTGATTGGTTCTGCAGCTATATACTAGATTCATCGTGATAAATTGAAGGACACCTAAATCTAATATCATTAAATTTAGAAGCCTTCTAAATTGAATCTCTTTCTTATGGCTTTAGTCTTTGTTTATATATTATAATGACAAATTTAGCTAGCAAAAAGTAAACTAATAAATGAAACTAAGAACCTAATCTAATTAAAAAAAAGTTTCTTCTGAATTTTATTAACTTTTTTTTTTTTTTAGTTTGGTTTTGTACGTAGTGCCCTCCTAAATATCTTTGGATGTGTCTTGATATTAATCAATTGAATTGCTTGGTATGTGGTGCCATGGATGAAATCATTTTATTTGACTAAACCTTCTTTCTTATCCTTGCTGCAATAGGATTGTGGTGGCCCTTCCCGTTGTGGGATGCAGTGCAGTGCACTTACTGCAAACGACATAGGGAGGTACTTCACTTCCGTTTTCCTCTTGAATTTTCTGGCTACTTCCCCCTTACAGCGTTTCTCATCTGAAATAACCTTTTATTTTAGACTAAATTGCTTAAACATTCTTGCTAAACCAATTTTTATCTCCTCCTTGCATTGAATAAAATGCATCTCTTCATAACCTTTCTCTAAAATGAGTTGCATCTGATTCCACTTATTTTGAAGTCAGGAACGAATGAGAAAGTGATTGGTAAAATAATGAGTGAACATGGGCATCTTTTCCTTGCCTGTTTGCAAGAACCATGTAAAAAGTTACTACGTTTTTCCGCATCAGCCTCCTCACCAAATGGTGAAGCTCTCATCAACTTTGCATGGAAGATTTCTGGCAATTCCTTAGAATAAGTAATAAGGATGAGGAACTTATTTACTGAACTTGCAGACGACCTATTGTTTTGAGTTGATTTTTATAGATTATGAGAAGTTTCTTAATTTGGGTGCTTTGTAGATTATAAAGAGGACCCTTGAGACTTAGTGAACATTAAATATTGAAATACAATCGGTTTTTCTCTCTTTGTTTATGTGATTGTTGGATATGTCTTTTTCGAGTGCTTCAAGGTGTGGATTGCTACTTCCTGAGAGAGACTTCTTGTACTAACATGAGGTCTAGTTCTTCCTTCTGGGGGTGATTTCTATCATTGCCCTATTAAATTGTTAAATCACTATTTTTGTGTTCGATTGAAATCTTGACAAGGGAGATAGGCATCGGGCTTTCTTTTTGAAGTGTAAACTTGACTTGTTGCTGAAATTTAATGTTCGTTACTATTTCTTTTGGAATTTTATTTTTTGTGCGATTGTTAAAATTATACCTTAGAATGAACAAAGCATTCTTGCTGTTTCTGTATTATTTCAATTTTTTTGTTCAAATAATGAGTTGTTAATGTATGGATTATTGTTTTTTTATCTTGCATCTTTTCCAATGTTGCATAAGAAACTCTACATCCTTAACCATCCTATGTCACCTATTCAATGTTGTTTTTGAGAGTTACAAACTTTAAAAAGAAAAACAGAGCTGACTTTGATATTTGAGGGTTGATATTATGATTAACTGTGAAGTATAGTAACATCATTTGATTGTGGGATGGTAATTCTAGAAAATGTTGTGAATAATGAGGATGAAAGCCGGTGGATGGCTACAAGAAATCTAAGAACCAATCAATACAAATTATGCCCTGAATGAAATTCACCATAAAATGAAAATCTTGCGCATCACATTTGACAAAATTTCAATCACGCATACACAGAAATTAATAAACAATTAAGATGAAAGGACAAATGATAAAGTTTCTATTATGAAAATCGAAGCCTTATGCCTGTATAACGAAAATCATTCCCTGGAAGCTATCATCATGGCCTGCTAGTGTTCAAAAAGAACCGTATCTAACAATGCATCTTCATATTGAGAGAAAATAAGACCTTTTTTACTTGGAATTTATTCAAGTTTGTGTGCCTCATAGGGTTTTTTTATAACCCAAAAGACCCAAAATTAGTAACTTCCCAAAAATCCATAAAAAATTAACCTAATACTACCATTGTATAAATTGCGCAATATGAGGCTTGCCTTGAGGCCCGCCTCAATGCAATTTCAGTGAAAAACACCTCGAGGCTTCCGCCTCGAGTTTTTTTTATGAGGCTTGCGCCTCAGCTTGGTTGAGGCCCGCCTCGCCTTGCTGGCATGAGTCTTACGCCTCACCTATTTATATATATTTTGATTTAAAACTTGCATAAATTCTAAAGTAAAGCAACAAACAAATCACATGTTCATACACCCCCGAGTCGCAACAATTTCCTCTCAACTGCCTTAACCTCCATCCCGCTAGCTTCACTGTAGCTACCACCGTCGAAGCCGCCATCAAGGAATGAGTATTAATCTCTTGAAAGTCACACACACCACCACCTCCTCTCTAAAAATTTTAGAGTATTAATTTCATCTTTATGTTGATGAAAAATATTTAGGAATGAGAAAGATGACTGCAATAAATGAAGAAGAAGCATATTGAGAGGCATTGAACTCCACAGTATGAGACTGGAGAGAGATCAATTTGTTATAATGACGACTCAAATAAAGACTCCCTCAGTGATGACAGTACAGATGATTTTCTTGTTAGAAATTAAATATGGATGAGTAGGGAACTAAGAAAAAAAATATTTGGAGTTGAACTTAATATTATGTGATATTTTTATGTAATTTTTATATTTAATATTTTTTTCTCATATAATATTTGTATTTTAATTATATTATGTAATTTATCACTTGCCACTTTACGTATCATGTAATTTTTTGTTTCATATGAATATCAATTTGCTACTTCATAATTAAATAAAAAGATAATATGTCAACTTTTAACCTATTATTTGAATATTATATAAAAAAGCACTTTTAACTTTTATTTGCACTTTACACATTTTTTTTATTTTGAGACTTACGTCTCGCCTCACGAACAAAAAAAAGTCTCAATACCCAATTGTGCAATATTAAACATTGAATACTACATGTTTCAGTTCACACATTTGAATTCCCACAAGTGCAGATTTCCAACCTTAAATCTCAATAGAGCTTCAATTTTAAAATATTCATTTAATCAATTCTAACAAGTTTCATTCTTTTTACGACTACAAAATGCCTTAAAAAGAAACGAAATCAATTAGTTGAACATAAACTATTATACCCACAAAGAAAAATTGTAGAAGAAAAGTAGTCGTTGAAGAAGGAAAGCCAAAAATTGGCACGTCAAATCTATAAGCTGGTGTCAGAAGGAAATTGAAAAATTGCCACATATGCTATAATACTCGAGTGAAATAGAGCTACAGTCCAATACTCGGTAAAAGGAAATAGGGAAACCATAGAGTATTAGGGTCCACAGGAATGAAGGGAAGATTGGAACATGAATTGCAGTTGATGCCAACCTAGTCGAAACCACTAATAGAAGTAAACCAAAGATTAATGAGTAACTAATACATTGACATAAAATTTCTCAGACATCAAATATTGCATCAATATTGAAGTGGTTGTACATCGATATAAAATTCTCCATAAGAATTTAAAATAGTTTATTTTGCCTCATCTAACTTTTCAACAACAACAATAACAACATCAAGTCTTTATCCCACTGTGGAATCGGCTACATGAATCCTTTTTCTTCAAATTCTTATTAAAAATCTAATAAAAATGTCATTTTTAATACTTTCTAACCAAGTCTTTTTAGGTCTACCCTACATTTTTTAACATAGGCTAGATCTAATGCATCAACTCTCTTAATAGTGTCATCTGAAAGTCAATTCTATATACAACCAAACCATTTAAGACGACTTTCTCTAATTTTATTATCACTAGAGCTACTCCAACTTTTTCATGCATATACTAGTTTCACATTCTGTCTCTAAGTGTAAATCCACTCATCCACCAACACTTAATTTTATGCTTCTCTTTTAATGACCAACATTCTATGCCATAAAGCTTTGTAGGTCTCACCACGATCTTAGAAAATTTTCTCTTGAGTTTGAGAGATACTTTTCTATCACACAACAGTCTCGATGCATTTCTCCAGTTCAACCATCCAACTTGAATTCTGCTAATAATATCCCATCTATTTCACCATCGTTTTGAATAATAGACTTGAGATATCTAAAACGTGTACTTTTTTAATGACTTGATCACCCATTATCACAATCCCACCATTAGATCTATTATTACAAAAAATACACTCTATATTTTTTATTTTAGATTTACTTAAACAAAAACTTTTTAAACTTTAATGTTGACTTCCATAATTCAAGTTTTTCATCAACTCTGTCTCTAGTCTTATCAATAAGAAGAATATCATCAGCAAAAGCATACACCAAGCAAATGTCTAGTATGAACATCCATGACTAAAGCAAAAAGATACGGGCTTAAAGCTAATTCCTGATGTAATTCAATTGAAATAGGAAAATACTTGGTGAAACAATCTTGTGTTTGAACACAAGTGATAGCTCCTATATATATTTATATATCCTTAATGACTTGAATATAAGCTTTGTTAATTCCTTTATTTTCTAGAACTTTCTAGAGTATTTCTCTTGGAACTTTATCATATGTTTTCTTCAAATCAATAAATATCATAGGAAGATTCTCCTTACTCTCACTATACTTCTCCATCAAACCCCTCAACAAATGTATAGTTTCCATAGGCCTACTTAGCATAAATCCAGGCTGATTTTGAGAAACACTAGTATCACGTCGTAACCTATGATCCGTTAATCTCTCCTATAATTTTAATGTATGATACATTAACTTAATTCCTTTGTAATTCGCACTCTTTTACATCATCTTTATTCTTAAAAATTGGATCCAACCATTATTTAACTTTTCGCTATGGAGGAGTTTGGTTTGAAGTAAAATGAGTGTAAAGTAGTCCAAATACAGGGGTTTTGATAATATTGATGTTTGGTTTGAAGTAAAATAAATGTAGTATAAAATTTTGATAGATTTGAGATTCACTATCTAGTTCATTTTTGATGTATTTGGAATTTCTCAAATTTATGCGAGTTTGAAATATATCATAAATTCATGGCTATTGCCACTGCCCGTTGCTAGCAACCACCACCACCAGCACTACCACTGTAGTCATCGCCACCACTGGCCATTGCCAACTACCGCAACCGCTGCCACCGACACCAACGATTGCCATTGCCGGCAACCTCCACCAACATTGCCAGCCGCCACTATCGATGCCAGTATCTACCATCGTCGTCGCTGACCACCAGCTACCCGCTGCCGTCACTGCCATTGCCACCATCTACTTCGTCAATTGCTGGTCGGTGTTGGCCACTGCTGACCCACTGTCTGTCACCACTGCTTCCGGCTACCACACCACCAACCACAACGCTTTTTGGACTTTACGTTTCATTCATTTTATTTAAAAAAAAAAAAACCACATGCATTCATTTTACATTTATCTAAATAATTCTAAAATATTATTTTTACACTACATTCCTTTTCAGCCAACTAAACAATCCCTAAAAAAATAATTGAATGTCCATCTTTATTTGGAACTCCTTCAATTCCTATACTAGTTGCATCATGCAAAATCTGAAAGTGTTTATTAAAATCATGTAGTTTAAGAACATGTGCATTAATAAGTCTCTCGTTAATGTCATTGATAGCATGCTGAACAGATTTTGTCAATTTGAATTCTTCCTTGTGCAATTTGTAATTGTTTCCATGTCGTTTGATAAATCCTTAATGAATCATTGGCAGAGAACAGCCAAACAATGAGAACTCTGAATATTGTGAGTGTTAGTAGGTGTTAGTCTTTAATCGCTGTAACCTTGTGGAGAACTATGCATTAGTTGATATTTCAAATATCAAAAATATGACAGATGATGTGACAAAATAAAGTTTTCTTGAGATTTAGATGGTCTTTCAAATTGCTACTTTTCAAAGACTTCCTTTCTTAAGATATGCTAAGTACTTATTTCTAGTTTTCTTGTAAATTATAATATCATCAAAGTGCATAACCTTAAAATTTTTTCTATAAAAGATTGGGGAACATGGTTCATGATTTTCATGAAAGTACATGGTATATTTGTTAGTCCAATAAGCATTACTAACCATTCATAACCATCCTTCATCTTAAAAATAGTCTTTCATTCCACCACCCTCACTCATTCTCACATGATGGTCACTACTCCCCAGTTCAATCTTTGAGAAAATAAAAAACTCCAGTCATAATATTTAACATATCATCTGGCCTTAGTATGTTGATTGTTGAATCAATATTTGATGATGATCTTCTAAATGATTCTGTCATCTACACATATTTTCCAGTTATTTTCCTTAGGTGCAAGTAATGGAGGAGTAACATGTGGACTCTTTACTCTTCCTATTAAATCATTTTCTAAGTAGTTCATCTACTTGTCTTTTAAGTTTAACATGCATAGTAAGATTTATTTTGTAATATAGTAAATTAGGTATTATTGATCCATAAATCAAGGTAAGAACGTGTAGTATATTCCTAAGTTGAGGTATCAAGCAGTTCATCAAGACACATTTTCTTAAATGTAGATAATTATTGGTTAACATCCTCAAGCCCAAATATTCTCTTAGTCACATCTTTAATTAGTTCAACGCTATTGAGACATATATTACTCCTACAACCCTGCACTCCTTTTCAAAAGAATGTTTGTTCAAGATGTGTAAATATTTGTTTAGTTCATTAGAATTGCTCGATTCTTTTGATGCAGAAAGACCCTTAGATTTTGCAAGTTTCAAAACTACCCTTTTCCTATTAGTCTTAAATGTATAATTATTGAACTTACAAATTGTATTACATTCAAATCATATAGTCATAATCTACCTAAATTAACAAGTGTAGCATCTATAACATCTATAGTTGAAATGTCACACCATATACTATCACTATAGGTAACAAGCTGAATGGGTGGCAAACATTTTTGACGCATTGAAATTCTAGTTTTATTAGCTCAAGTTATCATTTAAGAAATAGTGGACTTTCCAAAGTGTTTAACATCCATATCATACAATCATAATCCACCCAAAATAACATTTGCATCATCCAATGATGAAAGCATCACGCCATATATTGTCACTATAGCTAGCAATCTAAATGGGAAGAAAACACCTTTGAGTTATTGAAATTATAGTTTTATTTTCATAAGCTACTTTTTATGGAAGAATTAGGAACAATTTTCATAAGTTTCACTATCAATAATGAGTTTATGTAATTTTTCATCACGCTTAAAGTATTATTTTAAGATAAAGGCTCTCTTTCAAGTGGGTCCAACTTTAGGTGTGGAGATTATGTGTCACATGATTATTAAATAGATTTCAATAATAACATTTTTAGGAATCACTAATTTCTTTATCGATCATGTAGCCGACCCCACATAGTGGGATAAAGGCTTGATGTTGTTGTACTAGTTTTTTTATCGAATTTATGTATATCATCTCCTTCATAATTCTGACTATCTTCCTCTTGAATATTAATATGTAGATTGTTGTGAGGACATTAACTCACAAAATGACTTGTTTGATGACATTTAAAAACAAGCTTTAGTTGAGATTTTTGAGCCATATGAATTAGTTATTGATTCTCTCTTTATGTTGTTTTCTTTAGTAGAAAAAAATTGAGTCTTAGTACTTGGCAAAAAAAAGGTATTTCCTACGTATGAAGAAATTCTTTTGGATGTAAATTTTTGTTGTTCAAAATTCAAGGCAAGTTGTAAAGTATGCTCAAGTGAATTAATGTTATTTGTTATCATGTCACCTTTAAAGTTAGCTCTTAAGCCATATCCAAACATATACAACAACAACAACAAGAACAACATGCCTTTATGTGGGGTCGACTACATGAATCCTTTTTCTCCATTGTCCTGTTAAGAGTCAAATTTTCATCTAAATCTAATAAAGAAATGTCATTTCTAATATTTCTAACCAAGTATTTTAGTTATACCTCTGCATTTCTTAAGATAAGTCAAATCTAATTCATATACTTTCCTTACCGGGTCATCAGAAGGCCGCCGTTTTACGTGAACAAACCATTTAAAGCGACTCTCTCTAATCTTATCTTCTACTGAAGCTACTCCAACCTTTTATCGTTTATGCTCATTTCGTATCCCGCCTCTAACAGTAAAGCCACTCATCCACTTGGGTATCCTTATCTCTGCAACACTTAACTTAATATTATGCACTCTTTTAATGGCCAACATTTTGCACCATAAAGCATTGCATGTCTCACTACCATCATATAGAATTTTCCCTCAAGTTTGATAGGGACTTTTCTATCACACAACAAGCCCAATGTATTTCTCCATTCAACCATCCAATTTGGATTCTACTAATACTATCCCGTTCTATTTCACAATCACTCTGAACAATAGACCAAATATATCTAAAACATGTATCCTTATTAATGACTTGATCACCCAAAGTCACAATCACCCCACTAGATCTAATATTACTAAATTACATTCCATATATTTAGTTTTAGATCTACTCAAACGAAAGCCTTTAGACTCTAAGGTTGACCTCCATAGTTCAAGTTTGCCTTCAACTCCCTCTCTAGTCTTATCAACAAGAACAATATCATAAAAAAAAAACATATACTAGGGTATAACCTCTTGTAAATGTCTAGTGAGAACATCCATGACTAAAGCAAAAAGATATGGGCTTAAGGTTGATCCTTAATGTAATCCAACTGAAATAGGAGCATACTTGATCAAACCACCTTGTGTTTGAACACAAGTAACATCTCCTGTATGCATATCCTTAATGACTTGAATATAAGCATTATTAAACCCTTTCTTATGTAGAACTCTCCATAGCACTTTTCTTGGAACTTTATCATATGCTTTATCTAAATCAATAAAAATCATATGTAGATCCTCCTTATTCTCTCTATACTACTCCATCAAACCTCTCAATAAATATATAGCTTTCATAGTAGACCTACCTGGCATGAATCTAAATTGATTTTGAGAAACATTAGTGTCATGTCGCAGCCTATGCTCCATAACTCTCTCCCATAGTTTTAAAGTATGACACATTGACTTAATTCATCTATAATTCGCACAATCTTATCCATCAACTTTATTATTAAAAATAGGAATCAACACACTCATTTTCCACACATGTGGCATCTTTTGTCTTCAAAATAATATTAAAAAGTTTAGTAAGCCAAGAAGTTCCTTCATTTCCTAAGAATTTTCACACCTCTATTGGAATATCATCAGATCCAACATCTTTCCCACACTTCATTTTCTTTAAAGCCTTTTTAACAGGGCATAATGGAGAAAAATGATTCATATAGCCGACCCCACATAGTGGGGTAAAGGCGCTATGTTAATGTTGCTGATAAAAAAATTATTTTTATTTAGGGTGCTAAGGTCACTAAAGTCAATTGCATTCTCATAATCTTCATTGAAACGTTTACCAAAATATCTCATTCACCTCTGTTGAATATCCTCTTCTAATAAAAACACTTTTTGATCTTCATCCTTTATACACTTCACTTGAACTAGATCCTTACTACTATCTTTGTTTAACTAACTTATACATATATCTTTCACCCTCCTTAGTATATAATATATTATATAAATCATTAAAAGATAAAATCTTTGCATTATAAATTATTTTCTTAGACTCCTTATGGGTCTCGTTATATCTTTCCCAATTATTCTAATTTTTACCATTAAACCGATTTTTATAACAATTCTTCTTATTTTTTATCTTTGCTTGTATATTTTAATTCCACAATCAACTATTTTTACTATTATGAGTTTTTCCCTTTGATACTCCAAGCATATGTTTTGCAACATTTTTAATATCACAAGTTATTTTCTCCACATATTATTAGCTTCCTCATGCACAGACAAAATCTTAAGATATAGAATCTTACTCTCAAAAATATTTTTTAAATGCCCCATCTAATCTTAGAATAATAATTTACTTTATTTTTTATTTTCTGCCCCTACATCTTAAATTCAAAAACTAATAAACGATGTTGGGTACATAAACTTTCACTCGGAATAACTTTACAAACTTTGCAATCTAAACAATCTATTTTTTTATCTATCTAAACATCTAAAATGTTATTTTTTTATCCTCGCTTATTTCCGAATACAAAAACAATTGTTCAAACTTTTGTATATATTTTGTTACAGTTTTTTCAATACTGCTAAGATTATGATTGTTATTTTTCTTTTATCTATAATTTGATTTGACACAAAATAATAGTAGGTTATTGTATTGATCGTTTCCTATATCTTTCAATAGCTATCTACTGCATTTTAGTTTGTTCGATTTATTTTAGTTTCACAAATCTTTTGCTCACCAGCATCATTTACCAATTAAAGAAGTTATCTATAGACATTACTTAGAAAAAGCTTTAGAATCTATTCTCCTATCAAATCTTGATGTATCGATTTTAACTTCCATATTTATGTTTTCATTAATGTCATGAAGTATTACCTATATTTTTAATAATTTTCATTAGTATACATCCACTTACATTTGTCCTCTATATATATTTATATAATGGTGAGTTTCTCATCTCCTAACAGGATTCTGAATAAGATTCTTCATTAAGGCTAGATTCATTATCCAATTCTTTTTGGTGAAATTATATTGTTTCTGATGTGTTAAGTTTGTCTTTAACCTCATTTATTTCTATCTTCATTTGATTTTGGTTTGCTAGCAATCCTCTCAGTAGTTTTGTTGAGTAATTAAAATATCTTCCCTTTAGTGATTTGTCAGCAAAACTTAATGTTGACCTGCACTTCTAGTCATTGTGATATGTCCTTAGCTTTGATATCAATTTGACATAGGATGTCTTAGGGTCTAGGTTCAATGATGTCAACATAAGATGGAATGCACAAAAACATGTAAGATAGCACAATTCACATATTCCCAAGTATTAACTAATTTAAGTAAAGATTAATCTCTTCTTATGTAAAACTAGAAAATGTATTTCATTCATTCCACATGATGATGTAAAAGCCATCAAATTTTGAAATTTCACAGCAAAAATAAGAACCAATATAAAATTTTGCAATGAATGAAATTTACATAAAGTAAATATTTATATATTGAATTTGATAAAATCTTAATCATACACTTATAATAATTACTAAACAATTGAGTAGAACCAATAAAGGATAGAAGTCACCAATAGGAAAACTTAGAGCTCACATTTGTACAAGAAGAATCATCCCTCAAGTTGACATCAAGTTATGCCAGCGCTCGAGAGTAACTTGCATCCATCAACACTCCTATACTCTGAAGAAACATGACTTTTTTATTCAGAATTCATTGAAAATTACATTCCTTAGGGCTTCTATTTATAGCCTAAAAATCCAGAATTAATAGCCTCTCAAAATCCATGAAGATCTAGCCTTGTACACATTGAATTCTAGCAAGTGCAGTAAGTATTCAACCTTAATTTCAACAAAACATTAAAATTTTAACTTCAACATTCCCATTCCAGCAATTCTAGGAAGTCTCGGTCTTCTTGCTGCAATAGCAAAGGAAGGAAATCAATCAACTGAGCATAGAAGGAAATATGCTGCAAAAGAGGAAGGAAGCTGCTAAATAGGAAAGCTGCAAAAGTGGTAAGTCACAAAAGAAATTGCAGCATAGTCCTCAGGTTGAACATAGCTTCATTGCAGCAGCAAGGAAGGGAAGGAAACAGTAAACTAGAGTGTGCTAAAACCATATGAAGGAAGAGAAGATTGAATTGTTGTTGATGCCAATTGAATTGAACCACTTGCAGAAGTAAATCAGGCCCAGGTAATAAAAAAAACTACTGAGTACATCCCTTTTCATAGGTACTTTCATCAGAGGGATATTTTTAACAAAATAAACTAGAAAACCAATTACAATACAATCTCAAAATGCTTATCTCAATGTTCACTTTTTGTGTTTCCGGTGTATATACATTTTTACCTTTCCATCAACTTTGCACGTTTACTATGACTTTTATCTTCATAGTCGAGTACTAATGTGAATCCTCTGATTAGTATTACCTCAATTGATTTCCATGATATACAAATGCTACGTCTTCCAAGCTTAAGACTTCTTTGAAGGATATCTAAACAGTATTTGTACACTAAAATGTAGAATTTACTCCATTCACGCACAAATTCTAGATAGAAACTTATGCAATTTTAAGTGTTTTTGGGACATAGTGATGGGGACATCAGATCATCATGGAAAGTTTACCAGCGACGTGGCCGCCGATCTACGGCCACGATCGATTCGTTATATTTTTGAGTCGATGTATTTTATTTTCATGCATTTTATTATTTGCTTATGTGTGTTTATTTATTTTCCCTTTGTACCCTTTTGTATGGGAGTGGTCATGTGTAAGCCTAAAGGCATTTGTGTCATGTTAGTTAGAGTCTTTTGTATGAGGCTATTTAAAGCCCATTTGTTTTATTTTCAAGGCAATGAATGAATGAATGATTATTGAAAATTTTCCTGCATGTGTGTTTGAGAGATTTGAGAGTTCTTGGAGAGTTTTGAGAGATCCTTTGGAGAGGGAGATTGACGTATCACCCACCAACCTTTGAGACGGTCGGGTTCGTGGTTTTATTTCTTTTATCTTGTCTTCATCCCGTCCACGTTCATCTCTCACTTCCCACCTCCCACCACCGCCGGCCATAGCCTAGCCGTTCCCGTTCAACTCCATTTTCTCCTACCCGAGCGCCCCCTCCCCTCACGGAATCGCCGGCCATCTACCCACATCCCGCCGGCCACCCTTTCACAACCCACCGGCCACCTTACCTCATCATCCCCTTGAGTTTCCTAATTTAGACTTGACTGAATTTGAAAATAGTTTGAATTTCAAATTCAATTGATTTGAAATTCAAATAAACCTTCATAAATTCCTTAATTCTATTTTGGGACGTTATTTAAATCATGCCTAATTAAATTTCAATTAAGAAAGGATTGAATTAAATCTTTCCAATCTTAGGAATTTAAATTAGGAAGTCTTGATTTCCTCCCTTGAATCCTCCCTGACTCAAGGATGCCGCCGGCCACCATGTTAGCAAAAACATTAGGTGTGATTTCCTAATTACCAGTTAGTCCCATTAAGAAATAATTCCAATTATTTCTTTGCTGTCTGGCCGAATTATCCCTATTCAAACCTATCTTATTTCTTTCCTATTCCACAATTGGGTTTTGGAATGAATTTCCCTGCCTAACCTGGATTGCCGCCGTCCAACTCGTACCCGTGCCCTCATCTTTTCCAAAGCCTCTGCCCTCTCATGAAGGTGGCTATGGAATTCTTTACCCAAATACTTACCTCCTCACGTTAGAAGTTCTGAGATATTTTTCTCATATTTTGGCTAAGAAATCTGAGAGCTTTCTCAGATTTTGGGAAGAATGGGATTACTTCTTCAAACCCCTAAGAAGAGAACAACTTAGTTCGTCGACCTTGGATATTCGTCAAGAGAAGGTGCTATCGTGGAGGATCTCCACGTCTCCTTAAGCAAAGGTTTTTTTCTTTTCCCCCATTGCATTCAATTTTCTTCTAAATCTAAGTTCTCTATTGGTTAGATTGTTGTAATCACGAAAGCTCCTCCAAATTGCTCTTGCCAAGCTTAGTCATTTGTAGGAATTGAGTGTAATCTTCTATGCATCCTACGTCTCGTTGTTAGATTAGGGATTTAATTTGAAGCCTACTGTTTGCGTTGTGTGATTTTCTTATTTATTTTGAAAGTTTCAAAGTTCAGAGCATGTAATCTCACTTAAGCAAATCATTTCCTAATGGGTTTTAAATCTTCGTTGGGAATTGCTAAGTAATTGTTTCCTGGAACTATTCTAATCTAAGAGTTGTGCAATGCCTAAATGACTACATATTCATCGTATCTAATTAGTCCTGCATCATCTGGTATCAGAGCATGGCTAGCATGCGTTACATGTGCTAGAACTCATCCTAGGCAATTACTTAGGCTTGCATATTTAATTTGGCATGCATAACATCTATAAAAACATTTTAATCTTCACTTACATTTGCTGTCCAGAAATTTCTACATACATTTAGTGAGCATTAAGTGTTGATTTTGGGTATTTAAGTGCTGCCATCTTCGTAATAACTCTTCTAGTTTTCTAGGAAAGCTTTGCACTTTGTTTTAGTTGCTGTCCAAACAATTTCTGCACCATTTAGTGTCATTCTAGGGAGTCTACTCTTGTGATAGGTGTTGTCCGCTACTTTGTTTCACTCCCAAGTGACCCCTAGTGTCTAGCAATGGACCCAATAGGACTTCAAAAGAAGTTAGATGACCTAGTTAATATAGTGGGCTCTATAACTAAAATGATGAAGGAGAAACATGTTGACATTCCCCACTGTAGGTATGTGCCCCAGTCGGTCAATCATGTCAGTCGGAAGGTTAACCATTTTATTTATCAACCTAGTCATGAATCCAAGCCGCAACGACCTCACTTAGAGTCACATGATCGTTTGCCCACTTTTGATGGTTCATCGAACCCTTACTACTTTAAGGAGTGGATTAGACGATTAGAAGACTATTTTGAATCTCAATGTATTCATGAGTCCCAACAAGCTAACATTGCTAGGTCTCTCCTGAGTGGTCATGCTTGTCAGTTTTGGATGAGGGTAGAAGATCATAGAGAGTTTCGTGGTGAATATCCTATTTCTGACTGGAAAAGCATGAGGCGAGAACTTGAGTTAAAATATCTCCCTCTCCCACCACCCAATCACCTTACCCCAACACCCAATAATCTTCGTCTAGAACGCCATCCTGCCTCTTTTGTTGGGACAAACCGTGGACATCACTGTGGTCAAGACCACCCATACCTTAGTGACATCAGGGTTGCTGCCCCACCCTCTAGGTCCTCACCTAGCCTTAATGGCCGACCCTCTATTGGGTCTTCTGTTGGATCGGTCCCATGTGACTCCCCACTTGGATCGACTCCTAGCCATCCCAGTCAGAAAACGTCCCTTGAACCTAAAATTGAGTGCATCCATTTCGTGGATACTAATGATATCATTGATGACGAGGATTTCTTTGATGATGAAACTGAATTGATTGAATTATACACTGATGTAGGAGATTTAGAACCTTTGAGCATTGATACCTTAGCCCATCCTAATCCTAGTCTCATCAAGGATATCCCGTTGGAAAAGGGCTGCCCGGATGATATTAATTTGATCCCGAAAGAAACTGATCTGACCTTGAGCATATTGAAATTGAATTCGGGAGATAGTAATCTGAATCTGAATTACTCTGAGCCTAATTTGGAAGATGAACATCCTCTTGTTTTATTGGAATCTATTTTAGGAGTTGCTCCTTTAGATTTATATTTGAAAGAGTGTGTCTATCTTGATGGGACTTATCTCACCATTCCTCGTACTAACTTTAATGTTAGAGAGAATATTAGCCTTCACTTTCATGTCACCTCTCTATCTGCTATGCTCACTTCTGTTCTAGACACTATACCCCATCTTTTGAGTCCCATACCTGCTGGTGACTTCTTGGGCTATCCCATTATTGTTGTGAGTCAGGACCCATCATCTGATCATGTTCATGATTCCTCCGTTAAGTCCTCCATAGTCTTGTCCTTCCCTGTTAAGGACCATCTCTCTCATAGTTGGACAATTTTGCTAGATTACCCTGCTGCCCTTAGGAGACTATCTAAGAACCTAGTTGAAACTCTATACGTGAATACTCTTATAGCTAAGGATGTTTTCATTGCTCCTCCTACACCCGTTCCCTTAAACATGGAAATCTTGTATCCTCTCATTTTGTGTTTGATCCACCTTTATTCATATCTATGTGCATTTGTGAGTCAATATGTGTGTGTGTCGGCTTCATCCAAAATTTTCCCTCCGTTTTATAAAACTTTGTGAGAGTCCACAATTCATGTCAATCATCATACATTTCGAGTCTCTTGCATTCTCATTTGCACTGCATCTGCATGACTTTCATAAGGACATTGCACAACAAATTGAAAAGAATAATCAGGAATACAAATTACATGCAGATTTAAAACGTCGATTTAAAACTTTTGAGGTTGCTGATTTTGTTATGGTACAGATTCGTCCGGAACGGTTCCCTCCAGGAACAGTTAAGAAATTGCATGCAAAGAGTGCTGGACATTTCAAAATACTTAAGAAAATTAATGACAATGCTTACATAGTAGATCTGCCCGTAGATTTCAATATAAATCCCTCTTTTAACATAGAAGACTTAGTGGCATATTAAGGTCCTGATTTTAACCCACAAAATCCACTATCAAAACAGCCTTGTGTGAACCCACCCTGTGAGATCCCAAACCTACATCCACTACCAAATATTCCCAAATGTCCTATAGCAGAGCAAGTGGAGGCAGTCTTAAGTAATGAGATCATATCCACAAGAGAAGGCGGATGAAGAAGATATTTGATCAGGTGGAAAGGGAAGCCCGAGTCAGAGGATACGTGGCTAGATCGCGAGGAGTTGCAGCAGATCGACCCAGATGCATTAGAGATCTACGAGAGCGCCAAAGATTCTTACTCGACGGAGTCGAGCTTTCTCCCACCCCGGGAGAATGATAAGGACATCAGATCATCATGGAAA
This sequence comes from Dendrobium officinale, assembly GCA_019514585.1. Taxonomy (NCBI): domain Eukaryota; kingdom Viridiplantae; phylum Streptophyta; class Magnoliopsida; order Asparagales; family Orchidaceae; genus Dendrobium; species Dendrobium officinale. The sequence continues at coordinate 68,769,712 of CM033683.1, read as the reverse complement.
GTTTACCAGCGACGTGGCCGCTGATCTACGGCCACGATCGATTCGTTATATTTTTGAGTCGATGTATTTTATTTTCATGCATTTTATTATTTGCTTATGTGTGTTTATTTATTTTCCCTTTGTACCCTTTTGTATGGGAGTGGTCATGTGTAAGCCTAAGGGCATTTGTGTCATGTCAGTTAGAGTCTTTTGTATGAGGCTATTTAAAGCCCATTTGTTTTATTTTCAAGGCAATGAATGAATGAATGATTATTGAAAATTTTCCTGCATGTGTGTTTGAGAGCTTTGAGAGTTCTTGGAGAGTTTTGAGAGATCCTTTGGAGAGGGAGATTGGCGTATCACCCACCAACTTTGGAGACGGCCGGGTTCGTGGTTTTATTTCTTTTATCTTGTCTTCATCCCGTCCACGTTCATCTCTCACTTCCCACCTCCCACCACCGCCGGCCATAGCCTAGCCGTTCCCGTTCAACTCCATTTTCTCCTACCCGAGCGCCCCCCTCCCCTCACGGAATCGCCGGCCATCTACCCACATCCCGCCGGCCACCCTTTCACAACCCACCGGCCACCTTACCTCATCATCCCCTTGAGTTTCCTAATTTAGACTTGACTGAATTTGAAAATAGTTTGAATTTCAAATTCAATTGATTTGAAATTCAAATAAACCTTCATAAATTCCTTAATTCTATTTTGGGACGTTATTTAAATCATGCCTAATTAAATTTCAATTAAGAAAGGATTGAATTAAATCTTTCCAATCTTAGGAATTTAAATTAGGAAGTCTTGATTTCCTCCCTTGAATCCTCCCTGACTCAAGGATGCCGCCGGCCACCATGTTAGCAAAAACATTAGGCGTGATTTCCTAATTACCAGTTAGTCCCATTAAGAAATAATTCCAATTATTTCTTTGCTGTCTGGCCGAATTATCCCTATTCAAACCTATCTTATTTCTTTCCTATTCCACAATTGGGTTTTGGAATGAATTTCCCTTCCTAACATGGATTGCCGCCGTCCAACTCGTACCCGTTCCCTCATCTTTTCCAAAACCTCTGCCCTCTCATGAAGGTGGCTATGGAATTCTTTACCCAAATACTTACCTCCTCACGTTAGAAGTTCTGAGATATTTTTCTCAGATTTTGGCTAAGAAATCTGAGAGCTTTCTCAGATTTTGGGAAGAATGGGATTACTTCTTCAAACCCCTAAGAAGAGAACAACTTAGTTCGTCAACCTTGGATATTCGTCAAGAGAAGTTGCTATCGTGGAGGATCTCCACGTCTCCTTAAGCAAAGGTTTTCTTTTCCCCCATTGCATTCAATTTTCTTCTAAATCTAAGTTCTCTATTGGTTAGATTGTAATCACGAAAGCTCCTCCAAATTGCTCTTGCCAAGCTTAGTCATTTGTAGGAATTGAGTGTAATCTTCTATGCATCCTACGTCTCGTTGTTAGATTAGGGATTTAATTTGAAGCCTACTGTTTGCGTTGTGTGATTTTCTTATTTATTTTGAAAGTTTCAAAGTTCAGAGCATGTAATCTCACTTAAGCAAATCATTTCCTAATGGGTTTTAAATCTTCGTTGAGAATTGCTAAGTAATTGTTTCCTGGAACTATTCTAATCTAAGAGTTGTGCAATGCCTAAATGACTACATATTCATCGTATCTAATTAGTCCTGCATCACATAGTGATGTAAACCAGCACACTAATTTTATATCAAGCCTATTTATTTCTTTATTACTGGTTTGGTTTATCTTTACGATGTTCTTATGTTAGTGGTAAAATCTTAAAGGTTTGGTTTTCTGATGCTAATTAAGTATAATAACTACATTGTGCTCCTAAATTTGTCTTGCTTTTAAGATCTTCAAATTTATTGTCTTTTAGAAAAAAAATTATCATTGATTTCTTGTCAAAACAAATGAAAAAGATATTTGTTTGGTCAAATCGATGTACTAATGTGTGCTTGTGACATGTGCAGGCTATCATGTGTGCACTACAATAGGGCAAGCATCAAATCTCGATATTTCTTTGATCGGTATTGTTTGAATCCTAATGTCCTAAATTAGTGCTACTAATCTCATATTACTTGGTATTCTTTTCTATCGCTACACTTTTGCTTAATTTGATCATTGTTTATGCTATTTCCATTGATACGATGCCTCTTTTAGTTTTCTAATCAATTTCAATTCTCCATCCTCCTCACCATTTTGTTCATCAAGCTAAACAGTCAGCCTGGCCAAATGTTTGGACAATTACCTTTTATTCATGTTACCTGCGCAGATGCGACCTGCTCACATAGAACTCGAAGGATGTTTAGATAGATATGATGCGTTTAAACACCAAAAAACTTCTAGTTGGCTATCCTGAACTTCAGGCTAATCATTTTTTTTTGCTTCTCTTTTAGTTAAAGTTTATTTTGATGGTGTTTGGCTATTTGTACTACTCAATCATCATCAATTTATGGACAATGATGATTGTTAAAAAACTTTCTTCACATATATCAAGATAATAATGATTTATTTCTTTTTTTAGTATTCATCTCATATATGACTTTTACTTGATTTTTTTTACTATTGAATGCTTTTTTTTTCTTCATTTTGTTCTAATTAAACTAGTTATGACTATGAGAGAGATGCATAATAAGATATTAAACATTGTTTTTTTTTTTGTATTTTGTTTTTACTATATTGCATAATTATAACTTCTTTTTTTTGAATTAGAAGTTTTATAACCAAAATAATGAGCAAATGTAGTTTCAAAGAAACTGGCAACATAAAAAAGAAATAAAATGCATTGGATCAAAATAATTAAAGCACTAAGCAATTACTATCCATTTACAAGGAGAAAGGAGTCCCCACATTTAGATATCACGTGTTGCATGGAATCTAGTAAATCCTGATGATTGAAGAAAAAAAACTTTTTTGAATTGTTCCCCTTTGAAAAAATGTTAGCCATTAAAAGAGAAACATAAAATTAAGTGTCGCAGAGATGATTTCAGGTGGATGAGTTGTTTTACTTTTAATGATAATGTGAAATGCATATGCTCGTGAAAAGGTTGTACTAGCTCCAATGGCAGGTAAAATTATAGAATCACCTTATATGGTTTGATTAAATAAACATCAACTAGGGGTGTAAGTGAGTCAAGCTGATTCGGGCTCGGCTTGATAAATGGCTCGTGAGACGAGCTTGATGAGCTAACAAGTTAAGCTTGAGCCAGACCTGACTCAACTCATTAGCTCGTGAGCTAGCTCATTTTAAAAAGTATTAATATAAAATATACTTAAAATATATTAAGATTTAGAGTTTTAAGTACGAAGTTGGTAAAAATATTTAAAAATGATCTCTCACTTTCTTATATTAAGTGATTCTTTATTATTTTTCTTATAATTTCTAATTCTTTTTTATCATTTAATTTTAATAATTGCTTAAATCATGATGATTCTCTTTCTTTCATAATAAATGAGTAGGCTCTTGAGCCTTCTCGAACTCGTCAAATAAAGCTCAATGTCGAGCTCGAACTCTATTAATTAATCAAACCAAAGCTCAAGCCAAGGGTGACTTGAGCTCGGCTCAATTCATTTACACCTCTAACGTTGGCCTTCTGATGACCCGATTAGGATAGTAGATGTATTAGATTTGGCCTATAATAAGAAAGGTAGATATAGACCTAAAAAGACTTGGTTATAAAGTATTAGAAATTATATTTTCTTATTAGATTTAAATAAGAATTTGGCTTTTAATAGGACAAAATGGAGAAGAAGGATTCATGTAGCCCATCCCACATTGTGAAATAAAGGCTTGATGTTGTTGTTGATGTTACCTCTTTGAGAAAGCACAAATTGAAAACCTATATCCACTAAATAAGTTAAACTTTCGATTGAATCTTGAGTATGAATTGAGTTGGATGTTGACCTTGATATATGCCTGACGTAGCACAATCAAATGTATCATCAAAGACGATTGACTGATGCTGTGTCGTGCAATATTGGTTTGAAATGCACCATACAAATCATAAAGCAGTTAGAATATTGTTCATTTTATGAAATAGACGCGTCAATTTATTTGCAATGTAAAAAAATATCTTAAAGTTACAACATATTGCATGGGTCACCACTTGAGAATAATTCAAAAAATTACCCGCTCGTGAGATAATGGAACATGTTATAGATGAAAATATACAAGCACAATCAATTCTTACATAATGTTTTTATTATTTAATTGCATAAATATAAATGTATATGTGTACAAAAGTAGAAATATGTAAAATCACTTTTATTGCATACTTTTTGTACATAGATTTGAGGTATTTATAAACTTCTTCAAAGATATTACATACAACAACAACATCAAGTCTTTATCCCACTACTTGGGTATTGTGTCATGTTAAAAGTCAAATTCTCAACGAATCTGACCTAAGGGTATTATTTAGAATTCTACAATATTTGAACAGAGCTCCGAGCAAAAAAATTCTATTCAAGAAGGGAGGATTGACTTTTGAAGCATACACAAATGTAGATTATACAAGTTCGGCAATTGATAGGAGGCTAACTTCAAGAAATTGCATATTCTTAGGTGACAACCTTGTTTTGGTGTAATAAAAAATAAAATATGATAGCAAAATCCAGTGTAGAAATCGAATGTAGATCCATGGAGCTAAGAATCTATCAATTAATATGGCTAAAAGTTATTTTGGAATATTTAAAAGTTGAATGGAAATTTCCTATGGGGCTCTATTGTGATAATAGGCTAGCCATCAAAATTGCATGTAATCGTGCATAACCTGACAGTATAAAGCATATTAGAATTGATAGACAGTTTATAAAGGAAGAGCTTGATAGTGGTTTAATCTATACTCTATTCGTTACCATAGGTAAACAATGGGTTGACATTCTCAACAGAGGATTATTGGAGGCAGTTTTTTTTCTGAAATTATTAGATAAGGTTGGAAAGGATCGCATCCATTATGATGTGAAACAATGCAAAGGAACAAGAATTGTTTGAGGATTTTAATATAAGATTATTAATACTTTGCTAGTTATAGAATTGATGCTTACCCAAATTAGGCTTTCAGAATTATCAATTAGAGACTATGCAAGGCATGTAGTTACAACTAGATTAACGGGATGCTATTAAGTTAACAACATAAAACAAAGAGTGTAATGTTATGGCGAAGAAACAATAATCCACGGCTACGTTTAAAATTGCGTAAATAAGCCTCGAGACGGTTTTCGTCCGTGAGGCGAGGCGTAAGCCTCAAGGCGGCCTGAGGTGTAAGCCTCACGGATGCAGAATTGCATAAATGAGAATGTAAGGATTTTAGCAGGTAAATAATAGCAAGATTCTATCATACAATAAAAACATCTAAATGACAAGTGGAATTAGTGGAAATTAAGAAAAGAGATGCAATAAAAGCATGTTCCAAAGTACAAAACTACAAAATTATAGTCTATCAGAACTCCCAAAGTACAATTAAGAAGTAACATATAAAATTCAATCATATCCCATCACTAAATGGGTCTTCAAGGGAATTTTCTTCTCCAATTGTATCTATGAATGTCATATCTTCATCATCTTCAATATGACTCATTTTTCTCTTCCCTGTTCAATAAGAATGTTCATTAATTCATTATCATATTAATTGCTCACTTGATATAAATATAATGCAATAGCATATAAGAAGTTATGGAATGCCTTTACTTAATTGTTGTGCTGCAGAGCTAGTGGATGTGTGTGGTGTGGTACTAGTGGATGTGCCCACTTGATCTGCTTCGCCCCTCAAGACTTTCACACTTAGATCCTCTAGCTGTAAGTCTGATAATGACAAATCTGTTTCATCATCTATGAACTACTCATTATCAGATGACACATCATCACACACACCAACCGGTCCTTATCATCCTTCAACCCCTTATTCCTCAACCTCCTATCTCTTAACCTCTTGTGCATTATATATACAAGAGAGTTAATTATGAGTGTTGATAGCCGATTTCTTCTTTTTGTTTGCACTTGATTATATGTACTCCAATTTCGCTCATACACAGAAGAAGAACAAGTGAGACCCAAAACTCTTACAACAAAACTCTATAACTCAGGGGTGGAATCACCAAATTGGATCCACCATTCAATTGTTTTCAAGAAGAAAAATGATAATCAGAACTTAATAAAATGTTTTGCATTTACCAAAATAATTATACCTGGAGATCATTTGGCAATCGTTAATTTTGCTGCACGCAGACCATAAAAATCATCTTTATTCCAAAATAGAACAGGTTGTAAATCTGCAAGCTCTCTATCTGTTTGCTCCGGTATTAGTCGTTCCATGCAATGATACAGACCAAGCTTAATCCTGGGTTTGAAGATTTCCTCTCTGAATATTGAAATTGAGGATTGAGATAATATGTCACTGCATATAGATGAAGGTGTAACTATACCTCCCACCGAGCATCAATGATATCCCAAATCTCTCTATAACTTGCCTCCTCTCCTCCCGAGTTGTGTGCAATCAACTCCTTGGCCTCATCCATAACATTATAAATAAAACCCATGGCTGTTTTCTTCTCGGCATCCACTAAACGTAGAACTTGCACTAAGGGTCTCGTGCTCAATATGGCATAGATCACATAGCCCAAAATTTATCATTTAGAATTATTTTTCTTATTTCCTTCCCCTCACTTTTCTTTCCCCACGCAGAGTTAAGCCATTATGTTGATGTAAACATTGCTTCCAGAGATTGTCTCACATCCAATAGGCTTTGCAGTGTCAAATAAGATGTGACAAACCTGTAGATTTGCAGTGCATAAATGTAAGAACATACATTAGGAATTGATAATGACTTGCAGTGCACAAATGTAAGAACATACCTAGTGGTTGCAGGACGAATGATTTCCTTCTTTGAAAACTTTCTCATCAAGGCTAAGACCCATGAGTGATTGTAGATAAACTTTGTGATCTTCTTCGCCCTAGAAAGAGCGCTCTTGTGATGAGGCAAGTCACCAAGTTCCTCCAAAATGAGATCATTACAATGTGCTGCGCAGGGGATCCAATATAGGCGTGTCCTCTTCTCCATCAACATCTGACCAGTTGCTTTGTATGCTCTGGCATTGTTAGTCACTACTTGAACAACCAATTGCTCCCCAATCTCCTCAATAACCCCATCTAGTAAATTGAAAA